>BGPR01001004.1:129454-335769 GCA_013235015.1 Araneus ventricosus | reverse complement strand
AAAAAAAAAACAACGCCTGATTGGACAAGCTTGTTGTCAGGCGCTATTTCAGAGTGACCTTATAGCCTCCCCCGCTCGTAATGTGGTGAGAAAGTGACCTTTAACTGACGTAGGCACTGGACAATCTTCGACCAAGGAAGCGAAAAAGGAAAAAGCACCTTTCTTGTAGCAGACAATACTACAATCACCCCCTTGATAGTGAAAAATTTTTTGAGCTCTAGAACGAAAAAAAATTTTGCCTGTATCCCCCATTGAGAGGCATGTGGTAACAGCTCACACAAATCAGTCTTTGATGAACACCAGATAGTCCATAGGTGTGTTGCATTCACATACCCAGCAGTGGGTTTTGTTACAAAACTCCTTTTAATGTCCATTGAAAGTGGTCTCTAAGTTTAATGTGATTTTTACAAAAAGCAATAATATAACAAAATGTCTGTGTAATGCAAACATTCCGAGAAACAGATTTTCAAAAAAAAAAAAATTAACTATATATATATGCACAATTGATTATCAAATGGGTAGTGACCCCAAAAAATTCATTTAAACAAATAATTTGTTTTGGCAATTAATCAGCCAAATTAAACCCAAATTGTTTCACGATACATATTACGTATATCTGTAATGATATGTTTCTCAAAATATATGATAAACACAGATCATTTTTGACAAAGATATAAAATACTCATATAATAAAATTAAAGAATACAATAGCACATTCCTGACATATAGATATATGACTTAAAATCGAAGCAAGCAGCTTATTCACATGTATATGTTGTATTTGTTCTAAACAAAAAGACAGAAAATTCATCAAGTAACCTCTGAAATACTCAGTTTAATCCCTGGCCTTAATTGTGAATCAATACAAAAATAAAATATATAAATCGAATACTTTCATACAATCTCAAAATAAAACAAGTCTCAATCATAATACGAAACCCTAGCAAATTTGACGTCTATTCGAAACTGTTTATCCCATGTCAAAGATCTCTTCAATATTTAGCACCTTCCAAAAAAATCAATCATGTTCTTGTGAAAAGATAAACTCGTGTGTTAATAACTGTACTTAACTTTCGCTAACTGAGTCATGTAATTGAATGTACACTCCTTTGTTTGTTTGTAAAAAAAAATATGAAACAAATGTGGCAGGCCAAATTCCTCTCTTCCACCGACCACAATTATGATCTAAAGCATACGAAAAAAAAAAAAATTGATATAGAAATTCTCAAAAATTCAAAAATCGAAGGGAAAAAAAATTCTTAATGAAAGGGGAAAAAATTTTACGATATATACAAATCAAACAAATACATCATGGCTGTCACGTGACTAAATTCTCGAAACAAACAGGGGGTACCAACCTGCGAAGAGTATACGCCAGCATATATTCATTGTAAAGAGAACAAGTCAACAAAAACAAACTCAACATAATTGTTTAAATTTGATGCGTTGAACTTCGTAGAAAATAGCGTGTTTTTGACTCATTTGGGGCAGTGTCATGAGAAATTAGATGGGATTTTCTACCAGGAGCATATCTCAACCTATCGACATGCACAGTGAAGGAACGAGCGGATTTGTTATCAAGTGCCTGAATTGTGTAATTAACTTCTCCTCTCTTTGCAATAATTGTATAAGGTCCTTCAAATCTTGTCTTAAAAGCACCCTTTGATTTCAGATAAACAATATCACCAACGTGTAATGCCCTTGGACGTGAATTTTTTGCTAATCTATTGTTCTGTTCTACCTGTTTTCTAGTGAGTGTGGAATATGCAAGCTCATAAGCTGTATTTAATTGCTGTAACAGGTCCTGTACATAATGAGCCTTATCCAAAAACAGAGGTTCTGAGTTATTATCAAATGTGTCGAAAATTAAAGGGAGATTTCGACCGAAATGCAAAAGATTTGGAGTGTATCCAGTTGAAGGATGAATTAATCCATTATAAATATTTTGGTGAATTAATAATGCGTTCTGAAGGTTAACACCTCTCTCCTGAAGGGTGAGAATACTTGATTCAATGGCAGGATTCAAACGCTCAGTTTGACCGTTCGTTTGTGGATGAAAGGGTGACGTGTGACTTAATTTTATGCCGAGTGTTTTATTAATTAAAGAAAATACCTCTGATGTGAATTGTAAACCCCTGTCACTCAAAATTTGGCTTGGTCTGCCATGAATTGAAATGTAATTCAAGATATGTTTGGAAACTGTTTCTGCTGTAATATTCTTCAGAGAATATAATACAATATGTTTAGAAAAATGATCTAGAACCGTGAGAACATAACCCGAATTTGGAAGTGGACCTTTTATATCAACTGATATATAATCACCCGGTCTTGTAGGTATTCTGTTAGATTGTGGTGGTGCGTGCTTAGGTGTAAAAGATTTATTTTTGATGCACTGCTCACAGCTAAGAACGAAATTTTTAGTGTCTATGTATACACCTTTCCAATAATATCTGTTGCTAACAATTTGATATGTTTTATCTAGCCCAGTGTGAGAAATGTGACAAATATCCAAAGCTTTGTGTTGCAGTGATTTTGGTACAACAATTAATTCTGCTTGTGACTTCCTGTGAGATTTAAACATCAAAATGTGTGTTGTAGGGTCAATGTAAAAACCACGAATATTATTTGAATCCTTAAGAGATGGATTTTTTAGTAACTGAATAATTTCATTTGTTTGTGTGTCATCCGCCTGTTCTTTTAACCAAGTACTGGTTGAAATTTCTAATGAAGTGTCCGAAATTGCATTTATTGTGTTGCAATGTGTTTCGACAACTGGTAAAATCAATTCTTGTTCATCTTGTGGGATGTTCCCACAATGATGTGTGGGATCCAGGAAATCTGGAGAAGAAATCAGCCAAAGTATTTTCCTTGCCTGGAATATGTTCACAGGTAAATTGAAATTCAGATAAATACAGTAACCATCGTGAAACAATGTCAGTAGGAGACGCAATTTTTTTGTAGTGTAGCAGTGGTTTACTGTCGGTTAGAATTTTAAAGTTGGTGTTGTATAAATATGTTTTGAATGCGTGAACTGATTTATATATCGCGAATAATTCCAATTTTATAGCAGGATAATTTCTCTCTGAGTTTGATAGAGTTTTACTGTAATATGAAATGGGATGCAATTTGCCCTCATGCTCTTGCAATAAAATACCAGAAATTGCTTGACCTGACGCATCTGTGTTTAAAACAAACGGTTTATCCCAATCGGGTAATCTAACAAAAGGTTTAGTGAAAAATACATCCTGGAGTTTTTTGAATGCCTCTTGATGAGTGGGGGTCCATTGAAATGAAACATTTTTCCTAGTTAATTGAGTGAGACATTCTGTCAGTTCAGCGAAACCAGGAATCAAAGATCTATAAAAACCACATAGACCAAGAAAACGTCTTACTTGTTTAACAGTACGTGGTGGTTGAAAGCTAGTAATTTTTAAGATATTTGAAGTGATTGGTTGAATTTTGTTGTGAGAGATATTAAAACCAAGATAATCAATAGTTGATTTGAAGAAAACACATTTTTCTGGAGATAATGTGAGGTTGTATTTGATTAAAATGTCAAGTACAGAACGAATTTTGTTGTGCATTTCCTGAAACGAGTGAGCTCCAATAACAATGTCGTCTTGATATGCATATATGCCTGTTGTGCCACTAAGTTTAAGTTCATCAATTAACAAATCTACTAATGCTTGAAAAACACTTGCGGCTGTTTTTAAACCAAAAACAAGTCTTCTATTAGCAAATGTGCCAAACGGCGTCGTAAATGTTAATACATCTTGCATTTCCTCAGGAAGTAAAATTTGCCAATAAGCTTTACAAAAATCAATGGTCGTGTAAAATGGATATTTTGAAATTTCATTTATCAAAGTAGGAATTTTTGGTAAAGGATACGTAGAATTTTCCAAAATAGTATTTAACAACCGTAGGTCCAAGGCCATTCTATATGAAGCTGGTTTATGTGGATTTGTTGGGTTTTGTTTCTTTTTTTACAAGTACCATTGGTGATGACCATTGTGAAATATTCCTATGAATGAGTCCTGCTTCAATTAGTTCATTAAGTTCCTCTTTAATCGTGCCTTGAATGGCATGAGGAATTTCAAAAGGCAAAGTTTTAATTGGGTTATGAGATCGGAAATTGAATGTGGGGATAACCCTATCAGTACAGCCAATTGTTTTCAGTGACTTAGAGAAAGCTGCAGATCTATCCAAAAGTGTTTCCATAAGCAGTTGTTTTTGATCAGAATTTAAATGTTCTAACTTAAAGTCTGTTTCAGAAAGTTCATCTTTTCTCTTTTTTAAAATATCCTCAGAAGGTGTAATAAGATTGCACATAGGTGTGTTATTGTTAGGACTTCCACAGATATTTTTATCATTTGCATTTTCATTTGTTTTTAACAGAAATGATAGGGTGGCTTCACTGAAAACCTGTCCTTTATTAAAGTGAATTGCCGTATTACCAAGATTACGTATAACTGTAGGAAAACATGAATTTTTGACCGTGTGTAATGCAGGGTGAATTTCAATATCATGCGAAGAAATAGTAGGCTGAAAGAAAATTTCCGAAATATTTTCTCTTGTGTCTTTTAGGCATAATTTAACAATAGATGATTCTTGCGGTTGCAAAATCATTTTTGACTGAAGTATGACAGTATTATCAATGATTGTGTGACAATTGGTCATTTTAGGATAACAGTCTGGAGAAATAAATTTTGCCTGAAAATTGTCAAACTTTGCACAACCATTTTTCGTGTCAATAATGACATTATTTTTTGATAAGAAATCATATCCCAAGATACCTGCAAATGTACTTTGCTTAAAATTCGCAACATAAAAAGGATTTTTAAAGTGGTGCTGGTCAATTTTAAAGGAAATTTCCGAACAACAGGAAAATGAAAGTTGAGAATTAACAGTGTGAATCATTACGTTTCGAGATAGAAGTCGTGTTTTAGTATCACACTTAATGTCATTATATGCAGACATTGTCAAAAGAGAAACAGAACTACCGCTGTCAATTAGCATAACATAATAATTATTTCCAAATTTAACCTTTATTGTGGGTAAAAAGTTCTCATCATAAACATTGTTTATGTGCAAAATTTTTCTTTCATTCACATTCTGTGTTGCTTTTACATTAATATTTTTATGATTATTACTCTCATAATTTTCAATATTCTGAACATTCTTAACCCTTTCACTACTGCATACATTTGTTTTATCAAAATTAGTGGCCTGTGGTCGAGAAGAGGTTGCTCCGCCACCATTTAGCAGCCCCTCCTGAAGTTTAAATTTTGTTGTGGTCGAAAATTTTGTGACGTCGAAGGTCCAAAATAATTGTGTGGCCTGAAAGTGTTCGGAGCACGAACAGAATTGAGAGGTCTGTATGTTGGCCTAAATGTGTGCTGAAATCCATTATTTTCGGGTCTGGTTGATCTAAAATTCTGTTGAGGAAATCTCATGTTTTGCTGTCTATAATTTTGACCGGCCCTATACGGAAAACCTTGTTGGAAATTTCTATTTCTATTCTCTGAATTATTAATATCCCTCAAATGTCTTTTGAATTGAAAACATTGAGACATTGTGTGATTGCGCTTTTGGCAAAAGCTACAAATTATGCTACCCTGCTGTGGAGACATATTTTGTGGTGTAAAGTACTGCCCAGTATAATTAATTCCATAAGCTTGAACAGCTGAATCATTACCTTGATCACTTGTAGTGCTTGAATGTGTATAAGTAATTTGCATGTTTTGCACCTTATTGCTTAAATTATCAATTTGATTCTTTAATTCCTCCAGTATTTTATTCTGACTATTTGATTCTTCCATTTGTGGAGAAGATGCAATATGCATTAAATTAAGACTTTGTTCAGTCAACACTATTTTTTGCGCTTCTTCTACTAATGACGAAAAATTCTTCGTGTCCTCATGAATTAATTTTTGTTTCATTTTTAACGGAAGTGCATTGAGTAACTGAATTGACTGAATTTGATTGAGTGCTGCAGCATCTTCTAGTAGATTATATGTTCTACTGGTCAAAACTTGTATGCGATGAGCTAAATTTCGAATTGATTCACCTGGCATAAGCTGAATGTTGTGAAGTTCTGCAGAATTTGACAGAGGGGTCGAATCATTTCTAAAAAATGCACGTAATTGTGTGACGGCATCGTCAAATGTGGTTACATTTTTGCATGTGGGATTCGAGGCATACCAAGATAAAGCGGAACCCGCTAATTTTGACTTCAAAAAAAGAAAAGTCATTTCATCTGACCATTTGTTAATTTGTTTAAGGTCTGTGATTTGTTGAATAAACCACTCCAATTTATCCGGTTCCCCATTAAAATTTTCAATTTGAATACTAAAGGCAGTTTGCTGATCACCTGTATTTAAAGCCATGATTGGGTTGTAGGGAGTACCACGTCTAGTTGTTGGCGGTGAGAGAATCACAAAGTCCATGCATACATGACATCAAAAATTTTATCAAAATCCCTGCTCTCATTCAAAAAAAACCATAAAAAAAACAATACCCTTATTCACCTTACCAAGCAGAATTTTCTATTTACGTATACATATTACTCATTTCAAACCTTTTAAAAAATTTTTAAGCAACAATGTTGCATGTCTATGTCAACAAAATATATCAAATAATTAAGTATCAAAGTAAATGCACAAAATATCAAGATTAATAATACACAGAAAAATATTCAAATACATAACACTGCAAACCCAATGATTGTTAAAGTTCAATTTAATTTTTGTTCAAAATGGAACAATATTGGACGACTGGTCACGGGCACCAATTGTTATCTGGTTTACTCTACAAATTATTATATAAAGAGCATAAATTGTTATGGGGTTTCCTGTTATATAGTTAATTTGATAATATACATAATATAATACCACATATACTCAAATTGTTAAGTTGTTTACTTGATGGAGTGAAACACTTAAATATATATAATTGTTAAATTATTAACTTGATATTTAAACACATAAATTGTTATCTTGATATTATATAATATAATGTATAAACACTTAGATATGTAAAAATGCAGTTCATTAGATTAAAAAAATTGCATTTTTGCTAAATTAATTTATCCGTATATATTTCAAGTATCCTTTTTACTAAAAATAATAAAAAAAAACGAAGGAAAGATGGCATGCATAAAATATAAAAACAAAAGGAAGAGTTAACAACGTCAGACATGAATGCAAAAAGGAATTACTCCTGAAAAAGACAACTAAAAGATTTATTTATATTAATACACAAAAATAATAATTGACATTAACTTAATTTCTAGACTACATATTATCAGGATATTATTAGTGGGCCCCTTTTCTTAAACTGAAAATGTTGATCAACATTCGCGAAAAAAAACACACACATATTGCATTAAACTAGAAACTCAAAAAGTCGGAGAAATCTTTTTAAAATAGTCTTTAAGTTCCTCTCTTGTTTTTCTTATGTAAGGGGGTGAGAATTGGATGCAAAAATTGGATGCTATGAAATACGTAAAAAAAGGTATCTTGATAAATTGAAAAATTCTTATCTGTTTGGTTTCCTTCTTCATCAACCTTTTTTCCATCATACAAGTCCGCTGCTTCTTTACAATCCAGACGGGGTAACATTACCCGAACGGGGCATTCACATACTCCTCATTTTGGGCAAAACAACTCAGCAGATGCAATTCGAAAAGTCCGCACCGGAACGAAGGATGAGCACCATTTTTTCTTTTTCCCAAAAAATCATCGAGCAGCGCGTCTTGATTCTCGAATAATCCTTCTTCAAGTGTAGGGATCCAGGCCCCTCTTCACACTCCGGCCTTGCGTCACCAAAAAAAAAACAACGCCTGATTGGACAAGCTTGTTGTCAGGCGCTATTTCAGAGTGACCTTATAGCCTCCCCCGCTCGTAATGTGGTGAGAAAGTGACCTTTAACTGACCTCCTGCACGTAGGCACTGGACAATCTTCGACCAAGGAAGCGAAAAAGGAAAAAGCACCTTTCTTGTAGCAGACAATACTACATATATTATAATTCATCTTTTTATTTTCCAAACATATGGTTATATTTGAATAATCATTGTATTATTTTTCAAATATATCAAGTTTATACTGTCAAAAAATATGTTGTTAAGTCATATTGACCCGAACGCTACAAGTGCGTAGTAAATGCGAACAGAACAGCAGGGTTAAAGACGTGATTATTTTTTGCATTTCCTGTAAGGTTTTCTCGATATTTGCGTATGGGGAGTTGTAGGCCGAAATGAAGGTTGTTGGATTCTGGCCGGTTTTCAATTTGACTGCTACCGTATACTTTTTGCTTGCTATGATGGCAGGCTTAAAGGTTCTTATTAACTATGGCTATTGCTGCTTTATTGGTTTTGGAGGGGAAGACAGTCCAGGATTGGGGAAAGACTTGAATTTTTTCTGCACAAGAATAGGGCTCTTGCATAAGAATTATGTCGGAATTGAAGTTAGCAATTGAATTTTGAAGCTGGTGACTTGCCGCTCTGGTGCCGTGGGTTGCAGCCAGATGTGCGTCCTTCACGATGAACATAATTATAATTTACGTCTCTTAAGTGCATTTTTTTGAAATTGCTAATCTAGCATCTTCAGCGCATATACAACAGAAAAACTGATACAGTCATGAGAGCTATAACAATGACGGAATTAAAAGCAATGTACGACACGCTTTAGATTGCTTAATAAATTAAATCTATAAATAATTTATCTAAAGATTCATATTTCTGTTATAAAATTACTTTGTTATGTACTGGGAATACATTAGAAAGTGTTCTTTCAATTCGTCATTTGGGCCATCATAATTTTACATAATACTCTCATGAAAAGTAAAATGGCAATACCATAAAAGATTGTTCGCATTCATATGCAGATCACATGAACAGTAGTGGTATCAGAAGAACTACTTCAGGAAAGCGTAACGTTACCTCGACTCAGTTATCTCAGCATTTTAATACATATTATTGCAACGTGCGTTGGATTCGATACGAGTACATCAAATGATGTATTCGTGATGACATGATGGATGCAAGGTCATGTGCGAATATGCCTATAAGGCAGTGAATCACACTTGTGGAGGACAGAGTGCACTGAACAGAAGATTACGCCACTGGGCATTGAGACCTGTTTGTCACTGCACTTGAAATCTGAAGTTACCTGCTGCTTTCAGCGGGTGCATGTGAGCACAAATAAATTATTCGCAACATACTGCAGGAGGTACGGCTGTGTAACTTAACCGTCACGGTACAACATTCAGTGTTTGACGTAGAGTTGAATTCATGACGTTCAGTCATTATAATCACATATAGCCAAATGTATGCCATCGGACATTCCTTCCAGGTCAATTCCACTTTCTTTTAATGATGAGTGGTTGCCATGGTCGGTTGTGTAGTCTTCTCGCGAACTCACCATGGCAGCTTACATCACCAAACTCACAGCAGCCTCACGACGAGCATCATGGCTTCGAGAAGCATTATATTCAGCAAAAAGCGCTTGTATATCTTGCTTGCAGTTTGACAGTGGAACGTTACGCAACGCAGTTTGTTGTTTATGTGGTTCAGAGAGTTCTGCAGGCCGACCCCAAAACAAAGTTTGAACAACACAATGCCTGGCTCTGCAGACAACTTTAGAGTCGAGGTGGGCTTTACCTATATTATGTCTGACTTAATATATATTTAAAATAATATGGTAAAAACCTTCACAGAGTTCGCCAGCCTCAACCACCCGACCAATTTCGACAATTTTTATTTCATATGAAAGCTAATGACGTCTTGACATGTTATCAAGGGTCGGCTGACCCACACCACCCTCCATTTTCGAATGAAATCGAAAAAACACTTATCCACTGTACATTTTCCTATGGGGAAAAACCTTCAGACAGTTCGACAGCAACAACCACCAGTCTGACTTCGACAATTTTTATATTCAATTCAAGAAATGGAAATTATTTCATATTCAAGATTATGACGTCTAAATATGTCATCAAGAGTCGTCTGCCCCAGCACCCTTAATTTTCGAGATATTGCAATATAAAAGGAATATATTAACGGAAATAACGGAGATTTATTGCAAAATAGTACGAAGTTTGATTTCGCCAATTTATTACGCCACTTCTTTCAAATAACTAAGGAATCAGAATGCTCCGCTTTATTTTCGTGCGTTTAAAATATTTTTTTTCATTTGTTTGCAGTTTTGTTCCATTTCATTACAATTTAATTTAGCTTTAATAGCAGACGATTTTGTTAAGACATCTCTCTATATATTATTAGCTTTGTTTCAGTTAATATTTAATTTAAAATCAATAGAAAACGATTCTGTTTCTATTTTAAATTTATTTTCATTAGATTGGCAACAAGAAAATTAGTTGCTGTTAAAAATATTTTATGGAATGCAGAGTTGTTAAATGAGAGAATGAAGTTGTTTCTGGAATAAACACTTTAACTTTGAGATGACTTTTTGTTTTCATCAATAATTCCTACAGTTCCATCGAAATGACGTGTCAAAAATATTGCAAAATACCTATTGTAAGTGATGGAAACTGTTTATTTAGGGAGATATCATTCTGTATTTATGGATCTGGAGACTTTCATGCCGAAATTCGTGAGACAGTTATACTAAACATTACAATTAGATGTGGTTTATTGAAAGAATTTACAATTACAAAGAATATGAAAACTATGCTTTTATAGCCTGTTCCATTGATCTTGGTGCAGTATTTAAATCCTAAAAGAGTAGTGGCTGAGAGCCTCGAAGAAACGAGGTGGCAGAAGAAATGCTGAACAAAGTGGGTGTTGGCCGCGAATGAGCCCGGAGGGAGGCGAGAGCGGTTAGTACCTTCTAAAGGTGTTGCCGGACTACTGACTAAAGAAATCATTATTCCCTTTCTCACTGACTATCGATATACCTATCCTACTTAGGTTTTTCATTCCAATAATGACCATCTCAAAGAAAGAAGTGTTTACACTTTCTTTCCTAGTTATAACACTCCCCATGTTCAGACATACTTTTTCCTTATCAAACTTTCTATACCGGTCTGGTGATTTATTGGGTTTTCGAGTGAAACATTAATTAATGATCGTTTCAGCGCCTACTTTTATTTTGTAAAATGAGTATACGGCTACAGAATTTTCCAAACAGGATTGAATAAAATACTGCATTTTTACCCTTAATACTTCATTAAAATTTATTTCTAAGATATGAGGCAGTCTTTAATTATTCTAGAGTATTTTTTTAGTTACTTGATTTATATATATTTATTGCTATAACTTTTTTAAAACCACTCCTCTTCTCTCATACTTCTTCCATAATTAATATCTAGCTATCGTAATTAATACATATCATTAAATATTATTATTTTTCAAAGTAGAAAGAGAAAATATTTTACGCATGAAAACAATGCTCAATGTTTCTGACACTGATTGTGTTCAATATCATAGTTCAAAATTAGAATTGTAAATTCAATGTAGGTAATTTAACATCCGTCCGGAAAAATTGAACAAAACCCTAAGACCTCGTTTATTATCACATCAGAATTAATTTTTTACAGAAAAATATACTAAAATGTATAAAATATGCAGATATCATAAAATTCGCATTTTAAACGAAACATAATTATTTTCTATCATTATCATATTGATTTAAATTGAGAGGATTTCTGGTTTCCATCTAAGTATTGTTTTAACTATGCCGCTTCTCTTCATAAAGGTATTGGACCGAGGGAATTATTAATGCTAATGAAACTGAGAATTAGCTTAGTGCATTCTGATAAAGCACACTGCCTGTTTTATCGCATTCAATATACGTTTGGGATTCAACAAGAACGAGCATTATACATTAATGTATCATAACTAGTTGATGCCGCTTATTGAAATCCTATTTTATTTGACACAGAATGAAAAGAATGGTTAATTTTATACAGATGATTAGTATGTTACATCAAGCTCATTACTTCGCAAGACAGAGTTTCAAAACTAAGAGAATAAGGGTAAGTTTTTAATTTTTTGCTTTAATACGAAAAATAAAGCCGCAATGCTTTGGTGTCAGAGTCTGGATTCACGTGAAAATTTAACAGAATTCAAACGTTTCAAGTTGAGGCGAAGTTGAAATTTGGGAAGTCAGACGAAGATGGGGTTCTGATCCCTCTTAGTCCACAGTATTTAGCCAAGTCTATAATCAAGTATATAACTCATGATAAAGAGGAAGTGTGGTATCTTCTGTAGCACAGCGGCCTTAGGGAACTGGAGGTCGAAATCCGACTTGGTTACAATATTTGAGAGTAGTTTGCCTTCCTAGAAAACTGCCAACTTTTGTGTTCCGCTTCGAAGAAACTAGAAAAGCTTCCAGCAGACAACTGGACTACTTCGAGTAATTCTTTGCAAAAGCACGCATTGCTCTGCATATTTTTAAATAAAGCTGTTTAACAGCTCAGTCAGAAAATAAAACCTATTACTTTCTTCCGACGATTCATGTTCCTAATCATCCTCAACTAGGCCACTGATGGGCTTCTAAATTTCATAATCCGTTTTCATTCAGGTTTCGTGTCACTTCGAATTGCACGTTGATTTATGAATTAAAATCACATCGATGGGTAATTTGATATTTGAGAGGTAAAAATAAGCTAATGTTGTGTAACAGTTGTATATTTTTTTGAAATTTTTGATGACATTGAAAGAGAAAACCGATGCAATATTTACCACTTCCCACGAAAAAGTAAATTATTTCAATTTATATTTCCAAAGAGAACGTATTGTCCTATTTTATGAAAGAAGATATATTTTTCAAGCAATCACTGAAATGTGCAAATGTCTATAAAATAAGGATGACTAATAATATGTTTTAAATTACTTTAAGTTAGCCATCGCCATCATTTATGAAATAAAGGAAGGTATTTGAATATTCTGTAAACTGTAGCTGCACTATAAGTAAATAAGGCCTCCTAATATTTTGTATTCTTGAATGGAGTGCCAGTCCTTCAAAATTTTTCCCTATCACTTGTTCTTTTCCTTCAAAAAATTAGATCTTAAAAATGTACTCGAGAACTTTTGCTGAAAGCTAATCAGTGTATCAAACTTGGAAAGAAAGGGATTATTAAAAAATAATTATTTCTAAGCTATAGAAAAAAGATAAAGAAAAGGACATCTAAAGATGTTCTTACGCGTTTGGGAAGTTTGTTCCATTTCATTATTTCACTTTTTTTTAGTTACCATAAGAGAAATTTTCCATGTTTGCAGCTGCCTTTCCCATGAATTCAATAACCATATTTATTAATATAATATGTATAGAAAGAATTTCAAGTGAATTTTACTATTATAGTATTATTACAAAATGTGAAACTGAGCAATAAAAACTGATCTCAGATTCGAGAATTTCTGTATATCAATGATATACTTTTTAAAAGAACAAAAATTCCAACATTTCTTAAGACAATCTGATGTTAAGACGTATAATCTTTAAACTGGTACCAAAGTCATTACGCGTTTCTGGTAGTCTTTAATACAAAATAATTAATTAATGACTAATACAGAAATACAGTTAAAATAACTTTGAAATTCAGTGTCTGAATCTGAATTTATCTTGTAGAAAATCTCAATTAATGAAACATGTATAGTTTTTTCATGATATCTCTTTGCTTTACCATCATCAAACCCGCTTGCTGCATTTATTCTTTCTACAAAATTCTGTTTTTTATGAAAGTTTATCAAATATAATAAATCTTATTCGATAGCTTAATAGATGATTTAAGGCTTTTCTTATATAATAGTTAACCCATATGTATTTAATTCATTCCGATGTATTATACCTGACAAAATATGTTATAGTTTGGATATTATTCGTATTTGCCCAAAAAATATATTCAGAAAATTATTACATTTCCATTCTCAACTTTTCTTTAAATGACAACTGAGAGTGAATTTAATGCATTTTCAGGTTCTTAAATTAGAATAGCCATTTACATTGATCAGTATGCTGTTATACTGTTGATCTCTGCATCAGATTCTATATGCAAATTACCAATCATGCACCAAATATCAGGTGGAATTTAATTAAATTAAGCAGACGCTGTGAAAAGCATGTTATAATGAAACGCATTGTTTCAGAATGTACATATTTGAGAATATATTTGAATTTATTTTTAATTAGATATCCAAATCATGGTTCCTGAGAGCGCAAGCTAGAGGGTTCTGAGTTATTAATCTGCCAAAAGAATTGTGCAAATATAATTTCTCACAGAAATTATAATTTCTTGCTTTTAGAAGTCATCACAATTGGGTCAAAAAAAGGAAAATTTCGTCGATGTATGTTCTTATCTTGCAAATCTTTTTAAATCTGGCAAAGGTAAATACAAATTGAAAGCTGGAATCCCATAAATTAATGTTAAGAAACTGTAATAAAATTAAGTCATGGTATTTTAACCGAGTCAAATGTAATTACGTATTGAAAATGAGTGAAAATAAATTAAATTATTAAAAAAGTCCGATGATGTTTTTTTTTGGATTGGAAATTTTTATGTCAAAAGTGTATTCCTCTCTGGTCAATCAGTCGATGAAATTATAAAGAACATAAACTGAGAATTAGCAACCATTTTATCACAGAGAAATTAAACATTGACCACAAAACAGTTTTAACCGATTTGAAAAATTCGAGATATTGAAAAATACTCTATGTTTGGATGTCACATTTAATAGATGAAAAAAATTATGGATAAATTTCCTTAGGGAGAAAATGAACGAAATAAATCTATTTTTGAAAGTTCTGTTTACGGGGAAGAAAAATTGATGTCCTACCACAACGGTGTTGGAAAAATATAGGAATTGAAACGACGGAGAATGTCTCAGTGGTGGCCCATCTGACAGATCTGAGAGTGAATGATCAGATATCTGACAGTCAGAATTGTGATGAAAATCGAATACACTTGTAGTTTAGTTTATTTATATTAACGGCCCGTTTTGAAGCAACACGAGGTCTATTTTGGGACGGACCTCGTAATTTTGAACCTCGGTCAGATGACGAGGATGATACCTGAGCTGGCACGCCCTCTCCAAACTTCTGCACCACATCAGCGGAACGACGTTTGACTCCCTACGTATGATTTAACGTGCAACTGACCCAAAACACGGCGGATCTGCAGTGGAATCGGGTTTCGAACCTGTAACCCTCCATCTCCGACATCTAACATCTAGGCAACCGCGGTCTAAAATTCACTTGTACATCGTGAAGAATTGTGGCTTGATGAAATCACAGATTCTGCCTCTTCTGTCAACAGTGAATATCATAGCAAGAATTTCATAACAAGTGTTCAGATCGTTCAATAGGTAAAAGCGTTGTTCTCCATCCCAATAACGCTAAAGCATATACATTAAAGTGTGGCAAAAAAATGAAAAAAAAATCTCATCTATAAACTGAAGAAAAATTAAGAACTCGAAATAAAACGAGGGGAAAAAGCTATAAAATTGTTTGTCCAGCATGGGCCTTAAGTAACGTAAAAAGAGGCGAGAATTGTTTGTGTTTTATTACTTTTTGGAATTTAGAACGCTATCTCTATCTGTTTAGTGCAGTTTGTGCTGATAATTAATCAACGACTTCACAGTAATACGATTTTTTTTATCAAAATCTGTCTATATCTTTCAGTAGCGCATTCCCTCCAAAGTTAAAAAAATGAGAAATAACTTTAATATACGTATATTTTTGTTCCTAGTTATAACCAAACTCTTCACCATGTCAATGAATAGCAGCAGGACAATGCATATGCGTAGCAAAAAGTTATTTAGGTCTAAAAATATTGCAACATCATTTATTTTCTTTGTATAAAATTAAAGAAATTTGATTTATTCACTTTATAATTCTGACTTTGAGAGTTCAGAGTGTCTTTTGTTTCTTTTTTTCTGTATTCTTTTTATAATGCAAAATTGGCATCAGAAAAGGTTTGAGAAAATCAGAGGGTCAGTTTTAAGCCAAAAAATCCAAGAAGTTCTTACCTGACGGGATTACAGTTTAAGAGGAAAAATAGCAAGAGGTTGTCAATCAAAAAGGCATATAACTACTTTAAAGAACAAAATCTGAAATACTAAAAATAGTCGCTTTATTTTTGCTATATAATTCGAAGAATTCTTCTCTTAACCCAATATTTAGTCAAACTTATCATTCTTGTCTAATAGTTTAAAGATAATGTGAATCATTATCTTTTACCTTTTCAAATAAAAATAAATAAAATTGAAAATTATAAGAAAATGTATAGATTGGGAATACTTTTTAATGAAATAGAAAAGCGATTTATATAAAAATAAGTGACAGAATTAGAATTCGATATCTGCTACTACAGAAGGCTTTGTTTTCTGAAATGACAAATATCTGCTTATGCAAGCAAATCAATTGCAACATTATGTTTTAAAAAAGAATGATCCCTATACATGTGATGACCTTTCTGAAAACAGGATTTTTCAATTATTTAAAAATTTTGAAACTTATAGACTTCATCTAATAAATTTTAACTATCTTGTTTAGATTTCCATCTTATCATATAAATTTCTTCTCGAATGATGAATAAATATTGATCCAGAATATCACATTTTCAGAAACTGCCTCCGATATTTCATCTTTCGTGAAGCATTAGGGCCCGTTCAAATATTACGTAAGCATGTTTTTGGTATTTTTTGACCCCCCCTCCCCCCTTGTCAGCAAAAATAAGCAAATCGCAACCCCCCCCTCTTATAATTACGTAAGCATACTGCAACCCCCTCCCGTTCTTTTTTTTTTTTTTTACAAAATGACATATGTAATAATCAATATTAAAATTTTTGGACTTAATTCAGATAAAAGCTCTAACTCGGGCTTAAAATGGAAAAAATGTAAGTTTAATTTACTTACAATTTCAAGTTTAAACTTACAAAATCAAGTTTAAATCTTCTTTTGCCAAATTTAACTTTTTTTTTCAAATTTAATTTTTAAATTAAATTATTTGTCAAGATTACAAAGAGATTTTCGGTAATAAAGTGATTTTAATGTCTTACGTAAGCATCACTCATACTCCCCCTCCCCTTGTCAGCAAAAATAAGCAAATCGCAAACCCCCTCTCCCCCCCTTGAGTTGCTTGCGTAATATTTGAACAGCCCCTTATCTAAAATCTGAAATCCTTTAAAGAACTATTTCTGGAAAAAGACCAAAACTCTTCGAAGACACAGAAATTAATATAAGTTTCCTTTCCTTAGAAATTTGTCTCTTCAATGTCTGATACCAGTTTTAAAATTTGGAGTTTCTAAATTGCTCTCATTTTAATACACCATAATCTATACTTTATTTCTAACGCATATATTTGAGTCTGGTTCGGTGAAAGAGATTATCGTTTTAATAGTTTAGATTTCACAACGTTCATCTCTTTTGAAGCCTTCGTCTAAATCTTGTTTCTGTTTATTTAAATTGCAATATTTTACAGTTCATATTCAACAAAAGTTCTTCAGTCTTAAATACTGAATCAGAGAAAACAATTTGTTAGCCAAATAATTTCAAAATTAATTGAAAAATAAAGAAGTTGTATAAGTCGAAAACGGTACTGATCGTATATGGATAACAAAAATTTATTACTATGGTAATAATATTTATTCGTGGTTTCTGGAAATGGGGCTTCGTGATGGCAGAGAACATCTATTCACTGTTTTCATTTTAATCTTAATTAACTAATTTTAATTTTGCGCATAAAAGTAAATTTTCTTTTATTCAGGAAGTCGAAATTTCAAGTAAGTAACTGAAAATACAAATAGCATTTGTAGTAAGAGGTGGAGGTTAACAAAAAAGGGCGCGCACCAGAGAATATAGTAAACCTTAGTCAGAAGTCTTATTTTAGTAATCGGGTATTTTGCGCAGTTATAACTTTCAGAAGTTGATCCAAAATTCAGGAACATTTGAATAATTCGAAAACTAATAAAGATAAAACATGGTATTTGTATAGAAAGGATGGAAATGAAGACGAATGTTTATGTCAAAGAACCAAAACTCAATGCTAATATAGTTATTTTCCGGACAAATAGAAGACGTTGTCCTCTCTTATAGAAATAGTAAATCATGGAAACTGTAAGACGTTATAAAAAGTGTTACTTTAGCACTTAATGACAGTTGAAGCTATACGCTTAGAACTGCTGTCATTAGTCGAGAAAGTCCTCTTAGTTAAACTTTTTTATAAGTATGAAGAAGGTGCTAAAGGAGCATTGCGAGCACATCAATTCTTGCATTGTATGCGGGACATTAAAGGGCCCAAAACTGGTTTTCCATTGACCAAATTGATTTGCTAATTTGGAGCCACGGGTTCTTTCATTTCACGTCTAAGCAGTGGCCCGCCATCAGCATTTTCTATTTTGCAAAGACACAACGCCGCCCCATTCCCCTGTGATTACAACCATTACAGTTACTAATTCAGAGGAGTGGACATGGGAAAATGTTTACCCAGACAGAACGTCACCCCCTGTCCCAGTGTTTAATGCCATGAGAGCAACTGAACCGGTTGGATGGACATGGGACAATATTTACCCAGACAGTCGAACACACAGAACTACCAATGTGGGTTATTTCTTTATATGGGGTATGCAATATTAGAAAAGTGTCCATGCAGACTGGCATTTTCAAAGGCAATATATGCAAATCAATGTGAATTACCCCTATACGATATTCGTATAAGTTACAATATGCTCAGGAACCGAAACTTGATGACTTTGTCACTCGCCAAGAAATTGCTAATTGAACATTCCATAAAATGAACAATTGGCTTTACACCAAGATTTGAAAGGATTCAATGCATATCACACTTTCTGGAAGACAGACAGTCGACCTGTGTGTAACACAGAAAGTCACCATGTATTTGTCGAAGAACCCTTGCTTAAGCCATCACTGATTTCCTAATCATGTCAATTTTCTTCGAGGAAGTCGCAGTTGCTTTTGTAAAAATTGTTTCTGTCAATGATGGGAACTATGCAGCGCTATTACAGAACAATATTTTTCCAGAACTGCAAGCGCGGGAGGGCCCTGAATACTGTCACCTTTACTCCGGAAGGAACGCCACCTCATGTTGCTGAGACTGTTCAATGATTTCTACGCTCAAAATTTGGAAAAAATCGCATTCTCAGGCACTCAACCACATGCATAGCCTCCCAGCTTCCCTTGACACTTGATGACTTTCGTCTGTGAGGATTCTTGAAGTTGAGTGTATCACAACCAACTAATTGAAATATGTATGCGCTTAGATGAAAAGAAGAAATGCGTTTTTCAAATTCTTGAGCTCCTGTATTTGTGTTTAAAAAATGAAATTAATTTGTTCAGGTATTTACTCTAACTAAATGAAATCGATCCAAACGCTAAAAAGTAATTTATTTGTCTTATTCGAATTATGAATGTCCCAGGAGTTTGAAATAACAATGTTAGAAATAAAATAGTGTTCCTAGATGAGGTATTAAACATTATAAAATGGCATTAATAAGGCTTTTTTTTGAGATTCCTAGAATGGAAGCTCATTCCTTTGTATACATTGTTGATTCAAATAGGAATAACCGTTTATATTTATACAACATCTTAAGGGAAACGAAAAATGTGAACATTTTTATGTATTATTATTTTGTTTTATGTAGATATCATTCCTTCCGTTCGGTATACAAAATCAAAATATTTTTAATTTGTTTTTGAAATTCGTAACCATATTTCATATTTAGTATTGTTGAAATACGCTTTTTGTTTCTTGTACACTTTTAGTTGATTCTAAAATCATTAGAAATTTCTAATGTATGTAATACACAGAAAATTGAATGTAAAATGTATGTTATGTATAGAAATGTGTATGTAAAATATACGTAATGTATAGAAATTTGTATGTAATGTATAGAAATTTCAAATGCCTGCATTAAGGAAATTCACTCATTGTGTGACAAGCATGAAATATGTATAAAACCGTGTGCTCTTAATTTTATTCAGGTTCTTGAAAAATTTTATCATGGTTTATTAACACGGTGTTATGATTATTAGGAATGAATTCATCCCAATATTATAAACGCTGAATATTTCTACAAGGTGAATGTTTTAAAAGGCTCCGTATGAATTCACTTATAAGTATTGTTCTACATGCATTAATCATTATTCTGCTTTAAACAAGTTATTTTTATCTTTACGGTTAATTATTATTTAAAATGCAGCATTTTTTATTCTAATCATTTTTTGTTCTTATTTAGCTATGCTGGGATTTTGTTTGCTGATGGTAGTTTTATCTGGTACCTGTATCGTCTGTTCTATAATCATGATTGTTGGGCTGTTTAAGGTAATTTTTATATCTTTCTACAGAACTATATATTTATCAACTATAGAGCTTCTATAGTTGAAATTTTTAAATTTGAGGTCATTTACGTTTAGCAACTTCGATTTTTTTTACTAATTTAAACATTTCTTTATTAACATTTTTCAGCGATATCAGTATTCCTTTTCACTGCATTTCGATATTAATATGCTTCTTTTTTAAAGGTTAACATTTTGTGGTACTTGTTTAAAGTCTCAGAAATTTTACTTATATTTCTGAATTTCGTGCATCTTTCTACCAGCATTGGTAGCGCTAAGACAGGAAATGAAGTGTCAGTTGAAAAGATAAAATAAATTTTCGTGAGTGTAGCAATTTATAAATTGTAGCGCGCGATACTCATGCATGATCTTTATTGAACATACTTCATTTTTAATGCAGATGAAAAGATTCTTGAATCTTAACGTAAAAACAACTGGAAGCTTCTCTAAGCTGCTCTATAAGTCTGGCTTTCAAATTATAAAAGAAAAATTATACCATGTTTCGCACATGCCCAGTTAAAAACTATTTAATACAAATACTCATATTTCCCAAAATACTCCAAATATTAGCTTCAAATTTTAATGGAATGCTTCGCTAACCTATTGCCACGAACTCAGTAAATTTCGTTTAATTTTATTGAAATCTTCGAATTTATAAGCAAAACACATACAGAAAAATTTGAGGTTTTTTAAAGAAAACATTTATGTCTCCCCCAAAATAAATGGTATTTTCATGAAAATGCATACAAATATTGCGCACACGAAACACAATCAATGATGAATGTTTCAAATCATTATCATCTTTACGTGAAACGGGATGAATCCAAATAATTTTCTCTTCATCACTTTCTGCTCGGTCCACTAAATGTACCTATGACCAAATCTTCACTGCAAAATGTGAGTTTCCAGAATTGTGCGTCCCAAAATTCTCCACAATTGATTGTGAACCATTGTATTAACACTAACCTCAAATTTTTCTCGTTCTTACGAATTATCCTTATCTCCTATGGACACGAGTGTAAATTAATATGTTATACTTCTGATGAAAAAGTCTTATTAAAAGTGTTTTCTGTAATTTATAAAAAAATATAACAGCACGTTTTTCAACCTTTGGAAGTTAACCCTTTGATTCTGTATGAAGCCTGCGTTCCCTATTCACTTAACCAATAAGCATCCAGGAGAGACAACTCAACTTACTGATTTTAGCGTGTAAATTGACTCTGCGGAATTGCGTTTCTTTTTACACGGATTCGCATATCACAGTACATTTTAGTGGTGTAACACTTATGTTATAAGATATTAGCTTCATTTTCAAAGAATTTTGAATGCGTTCATTTGTATGCTTAAGTATATGGAAAATAAAAAAATCAAAGATCCTACAGAAGCGAAATTTCGCATATTTTCCCAAAATTGAATCACTTCTTCAAAGAAAACAGTTTCATTTACAACTGTCCAGTCCATTCACTGTAGAAAACAAATCAGTAGTAAAGTGAGATTAAATAAAAATTATTATGTTTTGTTATATGAAACTTTAATTTCTTCTCCATAATTTGAACTGAGCCTTTTTATTTAATCGCCTTAAAGAAATCAGACAGAAATGCAAACATAAAAACGCCAATAAAACCAGTCTGTCGAGTTGAGTTACAAACCAAAGCAGATACTTGCAGCTCAATTATTGATTGATTCATTCAAATCGTGATGTCATTCCAGAACTGGGAATATTTATGTTTATGCAAATTTGCCGTGTAAGTATATATATCATAATTGAAGTGATGAATGTTATTCTCTTCAGATGACACACCGACAAATCTGATGTGTGCTTCATACTGACGTTTCTTTTACGTAACTTAAGTTGAGTTCGATTCTATTTTTATATGCTTTATTAAATTATTGATTAGTTTTTAAAAATAGTTTTGACTCCTCATTAATATCACCATGAACTGCTGCCACGGTCTACAACTCTAACATGTATCATTAAGTTTCATATTTATTTCTATTTACAAATGATAAATTTTAATATCTGTGATTTAATAAGGGTTTACGCCTCTAAAAGCTCTTATAAAGATAAAAAAGACCGTCTTTTTTCTTTCGTTTCACTTCTACTGTAAATGAGATTCATGATCTTTATAATGGAACTGAGGACTAGTTACTCCATCAACTTATGCTTATTAAGAACATGAACTAACTTACAATTAATCTTTGTGATCTTAGCTTATTCGCTCATTCTCTGCTGATAAGACTTTCTCAAGTCAGTTTTATTAACAAAAAATTTGAAAAATATTTAAATGCAACCTTTCTATTATAAAAAGCATGAGCTTAAGATTTAACAGTTAACGAATAACGAAATTCTAATTTTAAGCCTTAATTCATTGTTATTTCTATTCAATTTTCATCCAAACTACGCAATTAAATAAAGATTTATCTCCATTTCGTTAAATGCCCTGTCTGATTATTAGCTAAACAATCATTAAAGATAATAATTAATAAATAAAGCTTAACGAATGTTTCGGTAATGGCTTTAATTGTTTAAGGACAAAACAAGGGTACGTTAAGTAAATAAAAATAATTTTGAAGCATTTTGTTGTTAACCAAATACTGCAATGAATATTAATATATTAAACAATGCCTTCAGCTCAAATTTTCTTCATTTTATATAAGATTCCGAGTGATTCTTACTTTATTCTGTTTACAAATGTTCATCTGTAAATGCAGTTTTAAATTTCAAGACAGAATTCACAATCAAATTTTTATTTTCTTTCCATTAAAATTTGATGCTCCTCTAATTCGATTCTATGTATTCAGATATCCAATGACTATAGATTTATTTATCTGTCTAGAAGATAAAAGGAACTCTTGAGAAAAAGTTTAAATATTTCTTTCAATTTCAAAATACCTTTGAACTTTCTATTACATATTTTATTACTTCCATTTATTCGGAATCGTTCTATTTTAAATATTTTTTTCTGTCTCTTCAGTGATTTAAAACTACTATCATTTCACAGAAAAGCAATTTTCTTCTCCAGTGCCATTTCTTCTTGCTTACAATTAAATAAAGTGAGCATTGGATTATCAATTCCATATTTAGTAGTACAAAACTCTTTTAAATGAATTATTTTTTTCTATAAAGGCTTCAAAATCTTGGTTTTAAAATCATGGATTTTAAGCAAATATCGAAAAACAAAATGTTCACTTCAAACACTTTTCTAAAACTTTCTGAGTTTGAAATTATTAGAGTGAAAAGGAATGAAATATTTTTTTGTATTTTGGTAAATATAATTTCTTTCAGACGGTAAAAATCATATTTTAATATGCATTAATGTACTCTCCAGAGATTCCCTGAAATGTAATTTTAAATATTAGATCTGAGAAGATTTTAGTGTAAGTGAATTTTAAACTTTAAATTCTATTAAATTATTTCGTCATATCTTTTCTATCTCAATGGAATATAATTTCCTGCTTATGCAATAAAAGTAAAAATCAGCCATTTTTAGTCTCGTTTCTAAAGAAAACTATTTCTTAGTTTAAATTAGCTCTAAATTTGGATTTTTAGAAAGAAAATCAGACATGTAGAAAGACGTAAAAATGTAAAAAATGGTATTTCGAAAGGAATAAGAAACTTCGCAAAAACTCTGAGATCAATAAATGGCTTATCAAATTATTCATAAGTTTTATAATAAAGCTTAAGGAGTTATGTGAGATGTCTGGATGACAAAATTAGAAAGGTGATTTTCAGTTTGCATTTATAAATACGTGTGAAATATTTCAAAGATGCTCTTTTTAATTATATTTTTAAAATTAAATAAAATTGTTCAAATACATTCTCCTCATCTTAGAGCTGCAGGAAAGTTTACAGACCAGTATAAAACTTTAGAGGCCAACCTTGCCCACGGACGAGATTGAAAATTATAAAAAAAAATGACGGGAGGCTGTCTTTTCACAAACAGCCGCTGATGTTAAAGGCGAAGGACTACTTTACTCGTATGACGCTTTTGTTTCTCGAAGTTTTTCTTTGTTACCCGCGATTCTCCTTTGTTTCTCGAAGCTTCTCGGATTATCTTTGTTACTCGCGATACTCTTTTCTTTCTCAAAGTTACTCGTGATTCTCTTTTGTTTCTCAAAGTTACTCTCAATTCTCTTTTGTTTCCCTGAGATACTGATGTATCGAAAATTGATGGCAATGAATTAGGCAATGATTTCAAGAAAGCAAAGTTCTTATCCACACACTCGTTGACGAATGCTAGATCCTCTATTTCTTTCCAAGTAACATTTTCCATGTTGCGGACATACCGGAACGAGCTCCTTATACCATCGACAATTCTCATACGCAATATTTTCATAATCATATAAAGAATGTGTTGTGGAGTACCTCCTCTGTGATCACTCCTGCGTATTTCACTCGTGGCCCAACTTTGCGACTAGTAGTCGCTGAACCACAATTCCTATTTTCAAATTTTTTTGTAACTTCTGTTGTTCAACTTTCTCCCTAAAATAAAACATTAATTATGTTTTTAACATATGTAGTTACCGAGATAAAGAGGATCTCCCGTACAACGCTTTTTTTGTGGCGTTTTGGCGTGTGAATCAAATTCCTTCCTGAGACCCCAATGAGAGGAACGTAGTACTACGTTAGAACTCTTAATTTATTAACATATTGCTTCAAAATGGAATGATTATAGAAGAAGCCAAAATATAATTAATATACCCTAACATGTATCTTTTAGTCATAAATCACCTTATTGCTGCAGACTTTGATTTTCAATGTGTATTATTAGAAACTGTTCGCTTATGCTAAATGAAACCCGTTTTATGGAAAATTAAGAAAATTGAAATGTTTTACCAAATAGAAAGAGTAAAAAAGGCATTCAGCGTGCATGAATAAATCCATGATTAAGAAAATTCACGTCGAGAGTGATAAAAAATGATAGAATAAAACGTGGCATGAATTCAAATGTGTGGCTGAAATTTTGTTGAAAATACTAATAACACAATCTTTCGCACCTTATCCACGTGATTATATTTGAGCCCCCACAATTTTTTTATGTCACACTAGTTACACTACTGATCTGATATAGTTGAGACTCTATTCAGAGATTCTTCAATCACGGTCATAGCGGCTAAACGTGAATTTAAGGCCGAATAAAAAATGTCTGGGATTATAGACTTTCCTCATACTATCAATGAAACCACAAATGGATTAAGATTTACGCATTCACATTTGTTTCTCATTAATAAGGATAAAAAATTTCCAATAATTACAAATGATATTTACGAATGATTTATCATCTTATTGAAAAGTATTTGTCCTTTCTTTTAAGAAAAATAAATTTTTCATTTTTTCACCATACTGAATACATTATAAATATTCTGTTGGAATTTGCACTAGATCCCTGTAAGTAGGTCATCGTGATTAAAAGATGAATTCAAGATCACAAAGAAAATTTGGCGAAACATTAATTTTCCTAATTATATCGCGAATTAAACCACAAATGGTCTACTATCGATATTAAAATAAAATCGTCTTACTGCATTTCTTATTAACCCCTTTTTGGTTAGCGCCGCATGTCATAAGTTCGGCTCTTTTGTGCCCGTACGCTATTTAAATCAATAATTGAGTTAAAGTAACAATTAATTTTAAATACAAAAATCCCCTGGTCACGCTTAAATGTCTCAAGTATCCTTTACCATTTTAAAAAGATTGAAATAATAAAAATATATCAAATGGATGGTGATATCTAATCAGGAGGTTAAATAAAAACGTAAGGCAGGGGTTAACAAGGATATAAAGCTATATCTATCCATTATATTTACAAATGATAATTTATCATTTTGATTCAATAGATTATATTATATTTAGCCCTTCTTTTAAATTAAAAAAAAGAAAACGCTACTCACCAGTGAAATAATTTTCAGAGTGCCTTTTTTAATTTTCATAAAATCAAACAAATATGTTTCTCAGTGCTTCAGAATTTTGTGTGAAATATTCATAGTAAAATATGAACCAAAATTCAACTGAAAATACTTAGTTATACATTTAAGGATAAGAAAATACTTTCCCTTGCAGCTTGGAAAAGCTTCTTTAACATGTTGAAAACTATTGCTTCATAACAAGCATTTTTTTCGTTATCTGATAAATTCATAAAGAAAAAATGGAGAAAATGTTGTCAGTACTATTTAATAATTGTCACCAGAATGGCGAGAGAGTGATAGAGGAAAGTTTTTTTAAAAAAATGGATTTAAGGACAATTCGTTGTAAAGGAAATTTTCCTTTCCATATTTTTATTTCCGACATCAAGAAGGTCAAAATCTGTGCTTTTCTAATCAATAGCTTTCTAAAATTCCTATAGAAAGCTTAATAAAATTCAGACTTAGAATATAAATGTTTTTCTGGCAAATTCCGAAGGGCGAAACAGATGTATGGTGACTACGGTAATAATTGAAACATAAATATTTAATTTGTTCATATAAACATAATTGATTATAATGCTTTAGATACCATTTTATTAATTTTTTTGCAAGTAAAATTTAAATGTTAGTCACTATGCTTCTAAACTTGAAACAAAACATCTTTAATTCTAAAAAAGCCCCCATTAATTCACCATTATATGTAATCGGAAAAGAAAGAAGGTAAGTATTCATTATAAAAAGTTTGTTTAGTTTCAGTTTGAGGTTTAAAACATGGCTAAAGTTTGGAAGATTTATAAATAAATAAAATAATTAGTAGAGTTCTTGTTTTACTCTGCCACGATAAATATAACAGGTAAACAGCAAGCTCACGATCACCCTGTTTGTAATCTCGACTGTTTATTTCCAAATTTAAACCTAAAATTGACTATTTTTTATCGAAATATATAAAATTCAATGATATTAATGCTTTATATGTATTCGTTACAAAAACTAATGAATTTGTTGTTGCTTGATAAAATTTCATTCATTTCAGATGGTTAAAATTTTATTCAACAGCTCGATTTGAAACGGAACCTTAGCTAATAAGGTTGGAACTTGTCGTTTTCTGTCATAGCAAAGTCATGTCAAATAATACTTTTATTTTGAGATTCCATGGTTATCCATACTACGCAGATACTATTAGTTCTATATCAGTTTGAATATTTGTTCAAACATTATTAATATCTGTAACATAATATTTTCGTATTGAGATGCATCAGAGTGTATCTGCCATCCCTTAATAAATTTGAGGAAAACTTCTAAAATATAGTTGTAGACGAAATAGAGAAAAGCCATAACTGTGTACTTGAACTTTTCTCTAAATTCCTAGAGTATATATAAATATTCGTATATCTATAAATATTCCTTGCCCATCATATCGTAGGCAAGTAATGCAACCACCTGCTTTGTTTGATGAAAATATGAAATTTGTTGTTACAAGTAGCTCCCTTACTTCTGTTAAGAAATCTTATTTCTAGTGTTTTTTATTAATGTAACATTATACAATAGATTGATTTTTTAGTATGATAATATTTAATATAAACAGGGAATGTGTATTCATTGCTTCGTATCTCTTTTGTATGACCCAAGAGTAACACCCATAAAACGGAAACACCGGAATAAAAGTATATGATAGCATAAAACTTGTTTTCTCGACAGCAAGAGTAAATAAGTGTCGGGTACATTCGAGAACAAACCTTGGATTTCAGAATGTGATTAAATTAATTATTTATCCCGTTCCATTACACGGGATCAAGAGAATACCGATACGGAAGTTTATTGGGATAAGCCCGCACTTTTATCACTAACTCTTATCTAATTTATTGGCTCGTATACTGGCTTAAATGTATTAACAAAAGCTGCGCATCATATAAATGTATGCGTTTCTCCAGTCAGCAAGAAATATATGATGAAATGCTATTCTCATTGTTGGATTATGCGTATTCAAGGCCGTTTCGGGAATTAAAGTTTAATATCGTTGATTTATTTGTTTAAGCAGTGATGTTACCATCATAGAACAAAGTGAGGTCTCATGTAGTTCTACTCAAATTAGTTAGAAAATATTTAGAAAAGTGATACTATTTTTATATTTCTTTCGCTCACATTTTGCGTTTCACAAGTTAGATTAAGTACGTCTAATACTATGAATGCAGACCTCAAATAAATTCTGAAAACATTGATGACATATATTTCTGATGCATTCTTCCACATTAGTACACAAAAATAACGAAGAAAACATCTTGATTTGAAACATTTCCTTAAAATTTTCCAAAAATACAAATAGATTTAAATATCTCTTTTGATTATTATTAATAAATGACTCATTTAAATAATTATTTTTCTACTCATATGCACATGTATGACCGCGAAAACCTTTACAGAAAATAGATCGCATTGTGAAATTTTTTAAGCAGTTCAAATGTTGTCTGTAATGTGAAATGCTTAAGAAACTCAGCTTCAAATAATGGTACTCAGAGACCTACATACGTCAGTATCGGACCTAACCAGCGCAAGTTAAGGTCTGGTTTGCTTCGGGCTTATATGGAGACGAGAATTAGGATGAAAGTTTTTAATTAAAATAAAACATTCTTGGGAAGAACAGAGAGTTCTCAACCTCATTTTTTTCATAAATTTTCTCCTGTATACCTAATATTATAACAGAGTTTCGTCTTCCATTTTTATACCTTTCATTATTTTCATAACGGTAATAAATAATAACGGTTAAAACAATAATTTTTTTTAAGATTTTGCCTCGGATCTCAGAATCATTAATCGGATCTAAGAATTTTTATCTCCAGGCAACTGCTAATCAATTGATGACGATCACAAAATGTATTGTTTCCTGTTCTAGGTTGATCGAAATGAGTTTTGCATTGATTTCAATCCTGAATTTTTTTTTCATGCTCTCAACTGTGAAAAGCCTGAAATACTAAAGAAATATCATATATGTGACATAAATCACGTATGTGTATAAAATACGACGTAATTCGTTTGAAGACCACGGTGGAAAACAAATTGCGTTAACAAAACTGTTTGATTGAAGTCTTAATCCAGAGTAAAATATCCCATATATAACGAACTTTTATTTCATTTAATTTCTTTCTGGTTGCTATCCCACCACCCAACAAAAAGCTAAAGTAAAACACATACATAGGCTCATTAATTCACGGTTGCTTTTTAAGCAAAAATTTGGTTAAAAAGCCCATTCTCGTCAAATGTTTGATACACTGTATGTCTAAAATTGTGCTTAAAAGTTTTATGACGTTCAACATCCAAACAACAGCTAAATCTATTATACTACTTTGTGAATAGGATACTGACTTTGTATCAACAAAACAATTTAGGATATCTTTTTCATTATATTTTACTTCGGTTCTAGAAAGAAATTTAAATTGCAGTCTCTGCATGTATTTATAATTATACAGCTACGATAAACAAGCTGCATAAAATCGCCCATGAATTATCATTGTAAATTATCGCTTCTCCGAGAAAGGTTGGTAGACTGTTTCATGTCTAAGCAGGTTCTTATGATTATATTCAAATATCCAGTCTGGTGAGCTATGCACAAACTGCATTTTAAGTGGTTAACAGAAAAGGGCCGTTTTCTTCAGGATTCTTCTAAGTTAACACACGAATGGGATTCAATCATCATTACTCTCTATGGAGATGCCTCATTCACTCAATTACTGAGAACTAGTCGAAGACTTGCAAATGCTCTGTACGTTTTTGATATTTGCAGAAATGCAGAATATTTTCCTGAGGGAAAAAAAATTATTCATTTATCGAGAAAATGCATAAACATACTCTCCTTTACTGAAGATCTTCTTTCCAACCATACCTCAATGGCTTTAGTTTAGAATGAGGGTGAAAAAAACGATATTTGTAATAATGATAATGCGAATAATAGAGACGAAAATGTTTGCCAGCTAGGATTAGTGATTTTCAGTGTAACCAAAAAGAATTTTTTTGATTGACAAAAATTCCATTCAAAATATTTTTAGTTTAATCCTTTTTTTAATTATACCCATTCTCATTGAACTGTTTTTATAGCTTTATTTTTGCTTTGTTGGGCCTTAAATTATTTGCAATATTTTCTTTTTTGAATACATAATTTTGTTACTACAAGTTAAAGTAACTTGTATGAAAAAAAATGAAAAACGTTTATTTTTAGAATAACTTTTAGACTAACCGAATTCATGAACTTACGTGCTGCCATCTAGAGGCGGACAACATTAAATGCAGCATCAAATGTGGTGGAACAGCCTTTCTCACTCAGTTTTAATTATTGGAAAGATGAAAAAAATTCCTTTCAAGATTTGTAAGGAGTATTCTTTCTGGATCTTGAGGCTTTCTATTGCATTATGCATTAACTTTGAAATCAATTTTATCGCTCAGAAAATGATAAATGATTTCATCATTATGAAAATCATAGATTCAAATACATTTTTAATTAGTTCATGTAAATGTTTTGACTGCACTTAAATTTTTTTTAAAGGCGTAATAGCATTCAAATGCCTACAAAATGAATGTTTGCAATAAAAGACCAATAAGACTATGAGAAAAATAATTCATTAAGAAGATAGTACAAATTCTAATCACTCCTTAAAAGAATAAAGCGCATGAGAGCTTTGAACAGCCTGCCACCTGCACTACCGCAAAGATTTATACATCAGACAACATTTTGAATATACTTTCTCAAAAATATTTTTCTCGTATTCTAAAAAAAGGCGAGGGTGACCTGATTTCCCCGTAAGTCCGACATGAATTTGAATCTGAAGCAAGGAAAGTTTATCATCGTGGACCAAACATCCTCATGTTGGTGTTATGTAGGAACAAGGTGAAAGAGTTCCCGGATCATTTGACATCGTTATCATCTGAACGAGGTTCAAATTTGCGAAATTTGTCCCGTAAAGCTCTCAGCCAACTGATAATGGGACATTATGGATGACACATGATGCAAAATGTATTTCATTAATTAATTACTACAAATATTTAAATTACATAATTTGCACATTATTTAATATCGTACATAATGCGACAAGAACATTCTTCCTGAAAACAAAAGTGAATTAAAAGCAAGCTGCTATATTCCAATTAGGGCACAGAATTTCTGTGCGGTGCAGAATCTCAATCTGCATTACAAGGGATTCTGAATCACATCATGCTTGGATAAAGATTCAAGAGTCATTTCCACCACAGATCCATGACATTTGCAAAAATTATGCTCATTAAGTTTGTAATAGGTCAAATACTTTTACGTTTGCAGAAAATCGTGTAATGGACTGCCATTTCAATCACCATCTTCATCATCTGACTTTGATACGAAATTTGAAAGTACATTTCCCGAAAGTTCGAATAATAGCTCAAGAACCGGAATTATTCACAAGAATAGCAAATCAAATTATATCGGATTTTTTTAGCAAGTCAAAATTTTCGCTTGAATAACTGATTTTGTTTTATTAAACTGCGTGTAAGAACTTTTTGGTAAAGAAGCCATTGATTCAATAAGCATCTAAGGTTGTACTAGACATTACATAATGTGAATGAGTTGGAGAAGTTAAACATGAGAAGCATTTTCAAGCTTTCTTACCTTTAAGTAATCAAATGATGATTATAACCTTATGATGTTTTTCTTCGTAAAATATGTTTCACTATGAGGATTTTTGAATGCCAATTAAATAGCCCATATTGTACAAGACACAGGAAAATTGATTTTAACATTATGTAATACGGTAACAGTGAAAACAAATTTGATAAGAGTAACTATCGATTTTTAAAACTAAAATAAATATCTAAGCTTGGTAAGTTAATTAATAATATTTGGATTAAAATTAAACAAAAAATATTACCTGAAATTTTTATAAAAATAGATATATAATAAAGGAGACTCTTCAGTTACAAAACGGAATTTTACGCTAGGTCTTTATATATTTCATAGGGCAGTTGAGAAATAAGAACAACGTTCGATAACATGAATATCATTCGTGAAATAACTTTGAATAGTTGTTGAAATTTGGATTTAATTAATAAACACGAAGGACGTTTCTTGTGTGTGAGTGTTATTTTTTGCCTTGATATTAACTTTTGTCATCAAAAGTAATCTGATTAAAACACCTTTATGAAACAATCTCCGGAGAAATTCTTTAAGGTTTTTAATTTTTTATCTGCTTCCTGTTTCAATCGTTTCCTTTAATTAATAATTTGTTTTCCCTTTACTGTTCCATTTTAGGATAATAGGTTTCTGCTATTACCCTGGACTGTGGCAGTTTCTATGACAACACTGATTGATGTGATGGTTTCATTTTATCTGATAAGAGATGCGGTAGGTGGGAATTTTCCTTTTTTTCTCTTTTTTTCTTTTTGCTGCTATTAATTACGCTGAATTTTAGTTGTTGAATTTTGAAGGTTATGAGAATTCCGAGCAAAGAAAAATACTAACCCTCTGACTGTGTAATTTTTTAAAATCACTATTTAGATGCAATGTTTGCAAACGTGTTTAAATACCGTTGAGCCAAGCGAGTTGATATTTATATGCAAAGCTTTATTAGTATAATGTGATCCAACGCTATAAAAGTACTAAGTAAACACATTAGCCTGTGAAAATTGCAGGATTCAGCAAAAAATAGACTTGCTTCCAACTTGCGGAAATCGCGGGATATGCAGTAAGAAAGTTAATATAAATAAAAGTCATTGTGGGTATGTTTGTTCCACATCTCCTCTTTAACCACTGGAGTGGTTTCAACCCAACTCGGGATAATTATTATTTAAAACAAGAGAAAGAATACTGTCTATTTTTCAAAGTACAAAAGAAAGAATACTGTCGATAAATATTCAGTTATTAGAATTAACCAAAATTTTGAGGATCCTCCACAGTAAATTGAGGGAAATTTCTCACATATAAAAATTTGTTATACCAACTTAAAATTAAAACATTATCTTTTCAATGATGTTAATATATTTCTGTGTGCAATGTTTCTTTACTTATTATTAATTTTGCAACATTAATTTTTAAGCTTGATTTTTAACAATACCATTCATCGATGTAACGAAATTCAAACCAGTTTCATTTCTGAATGAATCCATTTGGTATATCATAAAAATCTTTAACTTCTGACATTCAGCTCGATCTCACTGAATTGTGAAATTGTTATTTCACTTGAAAAATTTTGCTAATTTTTATTGCAAATATTTTTTTTTAAATTTCAAAGCAAAAGAAAGTGTTCAGTGACAGCACGTGATTATTTAAAAATCATAATAAATAAATGAGTCGACAAAAACTGTTGTTTATAGGCAAGCTTTGGATTGGTGTAAGTCATAGTTATAAAGTTGTTGTAGTTGGAAAGCTATTTATTTGAATGATTATTATACAGATTTGAATAGTACTATTAATCGTTGTATTATATATTGTTTCATAATTTAAAATACATGGTAAAGGTACATTGAGAGGTCTAGAGTTTTAAGGTTAAACTCAACAAGAAGGAATGCAAGGGAGAATTTATCCATGTTGTATAAAATTAGTGACAATTTTTGTATGATAAAAGTTATGGTGTGTAAAGATATTATGACTCCGAGTAAAGCCGGGTATATAAGCTAATGCGTAAATAAAAGTTCAAAAACTAAATGTTAATCTTATTATTATTTCATAATATTTCTGCATATTTTAGCACCAGTTATTTAGAATTTGGATCAGAAATGAGAAATTATATATAAGACAGTTTCTTTCTATTTTCAGAGATAAAGTTATTTTATATCATTTCTTTTCCAAATATTTATAGTATAGAAGACGTAAGTGTTTTATATTTATTTTATCAGTTTTACTGAAGTTCCCATGTTTTAACTTCACTATATATGTCTAAATTAAGTGACTATTGCTTTAAAATATTCATTTAACAAATGTTTTCAGGAAAGAAAATTTGAAATTTGTCGCTTAAATGAAGTTCTTCCTCATAGCAAATTTCTTAGGGGAAAAAAATTACTGTCCCAACTAAAAAAAAAGATCCATCTGAAATTAATTGAATTATCGATAATTAATGGTCTTGTTGTTTGTACGATAAATAAAACGTTAATGCGGATTTCCTATTCAGCGACACGATAACATATTATCTTATTCAAATAAAAAAATTCAAGAAAACGAAATGAGTTGGACGGTTCAAGGCAAACATTGTGTCCAACCTTGTTAGAAAAGAACCTTTCAAGAAAGTAAAATAATGGATAATTTTTAATGATAATGGGTAATGTGTGTTTTGAGAAAACTGTTAAGTACCTCAAGAATAATGGATGATCAATAGATTGATTTTTACTGAATTTTGAAAGCAAAGGAAAGTGTGAGAGAAAAAACAAACAAATAAATGAAAGGTGGAATTTGAAAAACAGCATTCGATTTAGAAAGTATGGGAAAATTTATTTTTATTATTTTTTAACTTTAAAATGCGGTTTTGCTTATATTGCTTTTGCGAAAGTGTTTTCTTCATTTGGATATATTATAAGTTCAAAATGAATGAAATTTATGAGAAAAAAAATTTTAATGAATTTTAGGGAGAACTTAAAGGAAAACCTTAATCACACAATCAAAGTTTATATGAATGAAAATTCTCAAAACCGAACAAAAGATGAATAGTCTAATGGGGTTAATTTTCTTTTATAAATCTAAACTGACACTACATTGTTTGATATGTGATATTACAAAAGTCAGTCATTAAATTTCCCCACCATAGAAAGTTTAAATAAATGCGCGTGTGAAGACGTTCGAAATATGTCTAGACTGCATATTTCAATGCTGAAATGAAACTTTTCTAAACTTGACTTTTCTCAACAAGGAATTTTAAACTAACTTCACAGTTTAGAAAGCTATTTATATAAGCTTTTACTTAATGCATACATCTGATTAAGAGATGCTCAAGTTCAACTATAAAAGAAAGTTGTCTCATTTGTATTCAGTGCATATTAAGCACACTTTTGAAATGGAAACTCTGTACTTTACTTCAGTCTGCAGCATTTTTGCTCCTAAAATGTAAATAGTATTTGGTAAACAAACAAAAATCTTTAGTTTGAAAGAGGCATTACGTCTCCGAATTAAACTCTTGTTTGAAAGGGAAATAATTTGAAAATAATCACCACTAAATTCACAGAAAAAGGGAAAGAAAATAATCGAAATTTCCCTTTTTTGCGTCTCTTTTAACTGGAAGCTCTTTATCACTTTTGTATAAATTCACTTACGCTAATGCTATTCTCGAATAAAATTTAAATAGAGATAGATGTAGGCACTTTCATCCATGGATGAACTTGTCATTTTTGGCAGAATATGCTGTCTGTTTCCTGTACTAACATTTGCCCAGGCACCTGCAATTGCTTTGACTGCTTAATGTCTACGTCAGCACAGTTCATCCCTGTTCCATCTGACATCGAAAGCATCTTTGTTTTCGAGCAAAGACCTTCGATTTTAGCTTCTCTGTTCAGTCCAAGCATGATTAATTTCTTACGCCAATGATCTGGAAAAGGAATGGAGTTGCTGAGAGAAAGATCTAAAAATAAGTTAACTTTGTATCTTCGTATAGCTATGTGTTTACATAAGGGTATTTTTATCCTTTAAATAATAATAATTTAAGTTATATAGCACAGAACAAGATTCAAAGGTCATAATATACATAGTTATAAAATTTGGTATGTTTTTTTTTTTTACTATGAAGAAAATATTGTAAAAAATAATCCAAAAAAAATTTATTTAGCACTCAGTATAGGCAATTTCAAACATTTTCAAGTTAAAAAAATGCTAAATGCAAAGAAGTCTCATTCTAAATGTTTAATTTAAAATAAATTTATCTTGCTAAATTGAGCTGTAAAATTAACTGGAAGCTCTTTATAATCTTTGCATCAAATCTCTTTCTATAATGCTATTCTCGAATGAAATTTAAATGCAGATAAGATTTATGCACTTTTATCCATGGATGAACTTGTCATTTTTAGCAGAATATGCTATCTGTTTCCTCTGCTAACATTTGTCCAGGCACCTGCAATTGCTGTCTAAATCAGCACAGCCCACCCCTGCACCATCTGACACCGAAAGAGTCTTTATTTTCGGGTAAAGACCTTCGATTTCAGCTTCTCAGTCCAGCTCAAGCATGATTAATTTCGTTTGCCGTTGAGCAGGAAAAGGAATAGAGTTGCTGAAAGATCTAACATAAATTAACTTTGTATCTTCGTATATCTATGTGTTTGCGTAAGAGTATTTTTATCTTTTACATAATGATATTTTAAGTTATATAGCACAAAATAAGTATCAAAGGATATAATATGTATATTTATAAAACTTGTACACTTATTTTTTTACTATAAAGAAAATATTCTAAGTAATAATTCAAAAACAGTTATATGTAGCAGTCAGTATATGTAATTTCGAATATTTTCGAAGTGAAAAAAATACCAAATGCAAAGAAGTCAACTACAACTATTTTCTCTTGCTAATTTCAGCTGTGAAGTTAATAAAACGCCTATATCAATCTTTTAATTGCGGCTGTTTGTCACTTTTCACGTTTTACTATATTAAATCTAGTCTACACTATAGAATAAGAAAGCAAATTTACAGAATTATTTGACAGAAGTTACTATCTTCATAACTTTAAGATGATTTGTATAAATTAAAATAAAGGCGCATAATGATACCGTCGAAGATCTATAATTTGCACAAATTTTGAAGATAACTTTGGTTTACTCTATATTACAGAAAGGGAAGTAAAATTTAAAATTTAGCTATAATTGTAACCTCTAGAGTTTGATTTAACTCCAAAAATTATTTAATTTGAAGTATATATTTACGCTCTTTCAGCCAGTTTAGGTATCCATTTGCCGATTGAAACTGTATGTTTCTAATTTTAAAACGCACTAATTTATTAAATACAATATGGGTGGCTATTTTTCGTTGACACTGTATATTTTTGCTATTTTAGGACGTACTAAGTCTTTAAATACGTAATATAGTATTCAAATTAAAAAATTATACTGCACAATTAATTAAATTATAAGGTCGGAAATTAAAAGTTACTAGCCTTATAAAATTGAAAATTAAAAGCTTCTCACCTTAGTTTCTAAAATTTGCACAAATTTCTTAATTTTTAAAAAATTCTTAACTTCTAACTTTTATTAATTTTGCATTCATGAAAAGATAAGCGAATTTTATAACTTCAGCAAGAATTATTATAAAAAATTATATGTATATTTTTGTTTTATAAAGCACCTAAAATTAATTTCATATATAATCCTTAGTAAGAATCATCGTACTTTGATTATGTGTCACAAACCTTTTTTTGAGTCAAAAGAAATAAAGCGTTATTTTAGTAGTAATAATTTTTAACTAACGAAATTTTTATGGTTCAGTAACTGATTACATTCATCGACGAATAAAAGGTAATTTGACATATATTTTCTTCTCTACATATGACGTCTTTCTTCTCTACATATGATAATTATTTGCACAAATAATTTTATTCAATTAGAAAAATCAATAAAGGATTTTCCCAGCTACAGACGACCAACTCTCTTTCATTTATCTATTTGATCCGAAATTTTGTCTTAGAGTTTGTTTACTTCTCCCCTGTGAATTTTAGTTCAATGAACTATTATCGATAAACATCATATTTGACCTTTAACTCTTGAAATAGGTTTTAATATAATGTAAGTTCTTCATTTTGAAAGGTGAAAAACGACAAATTTCTCATTCTTTATTCCATATTTATTTCTATTCATCTCATAAACTTGTAATTTTACAGATATTTTCATATCTTATTCTTAGAAAGATAACATATTAAGTAGAAAATTTCTAGTTGACCTGAAATCCCTGTTTTGAAGCTGCACAAGTTTTTGTTGGTATGAACATCTTACTGTCTTCAAGGCTGCGGTGGTCTGGTGGTAAGGCCATGGTTTCGGAACCAGAGGGTTCCAAGTTCGACACCCGATTCCGCTGAAGATCCATCGTATATGTGAGCCTGGTCAGCCTTAACTCTGACGACAAGGGTCAAACATCCTCCTACTGGTGTGGTGTAGAAATTTGGGAAGGAGTGTCATCTCAATTGCTATCTGTCCAGGATTCAGAATTATAATAATATCCCTTGTACTGCTTCAAAGCGGGATGTTATTATCACTTAATTTATTTTTTTAACAGCAGACTGACGAAAATTTCAATCCTCGAGGAGGCACCCCAATATTCCAACACCAAACCGAAATAATGGCGTTAGTCCTCCTGTACCATTTAATTTCCATCAGGTTAAAACATGTCATATGCTGCACCATGGAGTAAAATACCTGATATCCCTCAACACTTGTGAAACTCTATTTATTAATAAAATAAAAAGCATTAAACCACAAGAAAGACGCATCATATTGTTTAAACTATCTAGATTATATTGTTTAGTATTTATTTATTAATTATAGAATTTTTTCACTGTGCACAGAGTATATTTCAAGATAACTCGTTCTACACAAAATCAGGCTCTGATAGAAAGTAATCTGCATTGTTAAGAATGAACTTTGAGAAAAGTAATCTTTATTGTTGTTAAGAATTAGGCTCTGAGAAACATTAATCTTTCTTGTTGTTAAGCATCGAAGTCAAAGTACCCTCATATGCAGTAATCTAGGATATAACAACTGCAGTTATAGGGAGTCTATCTTAACTAATGATAAACTTTTGGTGATTACAACAGAATAAATCTTGCACCATGAGGGAAAAAATCTTTTTTGTCAGCATAAAAATTTAAATCGAATTAATTTCTTAGTAATAAATTTGGAGGTAAATAATTTTGTTTCTTGTAATTTTTGTTTATTTTTACCTTTCAGTTGGTGAATATAAGGAACTATTTTATATTGAACGAAGTTATTATTTTGGTTTCACAGAAATCGTAAAATAAACCTTTCGGGATACCAAGAGTATTTAAGACTGTGTATTATCATCATGCTTTCTTATAATTTTGCTTATTATCATCCTTTCTTTCGTTTGCAAAATATTTTTCAAGAGGAAAGACTTTTATTAACAACTTTAAAACTATATATATTAATAAATTTCTGCTCCTTTGTTGCTTTTTCAATTTTTATGAGTCAGCTGTAAAGCAAAACCGTTATCTAATTTGTACTGGGTGTGGCTAAGTTCCTGTGTTCCACATCAGATTCCAGACTTGTATTGTATGTGGCGTCTCATTCCATCACTATTTAAGGCCTTTCATTCCATTCAATATTTTGTAATTGATATAAATCTAATTTAGACTAAAAATAATTACTGCCGATGAATTGAATGAATTAATTTGCCACTGAATTGCATTACATTTTTATATGAGCTTATCTTTCTAAGGAGGCTGCGGCTTCCTAGTGGTAAGGCCCAGGATTCGGGGCATAAGGGTTAAAGGTTCGAAACTCGATTCCACAGGAGATCTGCCATGTATATGTATCCGTTACACGCTAAACCATACGTAGGAGGCCACACACACTCCCTCTGGTGTGGTGCGGAAGTTTGAAGAGGGAGTACCAGCTCAGAAGTCGTCCGCGGTTCAGAATTACGAATCTCAACTGAAATAATCCTCGTGTTACTTCAAACTGGAATGTTAATGTAACTAAACTAATCCCCTATGTTTCTAAAATACAAATACTAAACTACTACTTGAAGAGATTCGAAAAATTAATTTATTTTAATTCGTTTATAACAATGAGCGAGTCAGGAAAATACACTGAACGCAATCCACTGTAGCATTGCTTAATAAACAGCCTAATAAAAAAATTGTTTTATTCAATTGTAATCGAAACAACTATACATATTATACATATAACTTTATTTTCAGATTGATGAACCATTTCTGGCAGTCCTTTTCGTTACTGATGTTTTGATCTGTGCTATCAATGTAAGTATATATCCATATTCTTTACGGTAATGTGAAATAACTATTTATAAATTAAAAATAAATGGTTCTTCTATTATACTATTATATGAAATTTGCATTTGAAATTTAATGGCCTTATAGATACAAAACATCCAAATTTATTTTGGAAGTTCAGCTGCGCTGAGAGATATAATCATTTTGCAACTTTTGGGGAAAAAGAAATCTCATATCGCAGTACCAGACAACAATATTTTTCTGGGTATTATTTTTAAATATGCAATATATACAGAGTGAACCAAAAGTCCTTTACTCAACTTAGTCCCTGACTTAGTTTTCACTAAATTGCATTAAGCGGTATATTTTCTTTGCCTTAAAGAATGGTTTAATTGTAAGCATATAGATAGGGCTAGTGGTACAGTATTAGATCATTAAGGTTACCTTCTAATCTGTCATTTTATGTAAGTATGCCGATACCAACGGAAAGAAAAATCTGCGTCGGTTGGTACTTTGAAATAAAGTCGATTATTCGAATTCGAAGAAAGTTTCTTAGAGCTACTCCTTGTTGAAACAGCATCTTGCCATGCCACTGGAGATTTTTAGAGACTGGAAGCATGTTGGACAGACCAAGAAGTGGTAGGCCATGCACGTCAGATGATGATGCCGAACGAATCCGTCAAATGTTTATTTGCAGTCCTAGATGGTCAACACGAAGTGCTTCACGGGAATTAGGAACTGCACGAAAAACAATAGGCCGATACTGTTTTGCGGTTCATACATTCATTAAAATTAAATTTCTGATTTATTAACAATTTCTTTATGCCACGTAAAGCAATTTAATGAAAATCGCACACGGACATCACAATTTTTTGATTTTTTATTAAATTTTGAAATGTGTCAAAGACTTTTGGTTCACCCTGTATTTTTAAGCTCTTATATACGAGAGCCCTATATACGAGAATTTAATTCTTAAAGAATTAATAAAGATTTACTTTAAACTGCCATGGACTCAAAAATTATTAAAAATTTAATTAATTGGCAATTATTAAATGTTTTAATAAGATAAAAACAATTTGACTTGAGCTACTTTTATTAGCTTTTTTAATTCCTCTACAACTTTCCTGCCCTAATCTAATTAGTTTCTCACTAAAGATATTCTTAAATTGATTCAGTTTTTTCTACAAGGATACACGATTATGAGAGTTAGTTTTATTTTCTTTTAGATTATCCACTTCTCAGGGGTTTTTTGTATCTCTTACAAAAAATTGCTAATGAGAAAACGTACAGTACATAAAAAAAGAAATACGTTCTCAGTAGAACTTTGATCTTTTCTGTTGATTTTCTTGTGATAAAATATTGGTGTAAAAATTCGTGTTCTCGAAAATTTGTGTAGGGGGGAGGGTCAGAACTTTAATTTGTTTCATTCATGAGCTAACTCGTGGTTAATATTCCATAGTCACACACACACACAAACACTAAACATTATATCATAACTAATATTTCATATTCCTACAGATATTCATAACGGAACTAATTTTTCTGTATATGCCATAATAATCTTGCCGTAATGGCATCAGGCACAGGGGCATGGGGCGGGATTCTGTATGCATAATAGCTGCATTAAATGCTGTTCTAAATTGTAAAGAATACTTAGAGGATTTTCAAAAGTATCTGAAGGAAACTGACTGACCCCAACCATATAAAGGAAAGTGTTGTCTCACATATCGAGAAAAGTTCAAACTAATTGTTATTGAAATCTTTGCAGGTTTCACTGCATGTGATTTTATTACATTCAAGCTAAGGGACAGGAATCCTGAGTACCATCATTACAAACATGACACATTGAAATGAAAAATATGCTGTTTCACACTTTACTTTCACTGTTATAGTTTATCTGTCATAATTTAGGAGAAATGATTAAATTTGATGCGTTTGTATACTTTTTTCTAATTTACAGAGTGGCTATAAAATAACACTAAGTATTTGGAGCTGTATTGGAAAAGATATGTTTAGTAAAATGTAAATAAATTTACGTCTACATGCTATTCGAATGATGGCATTTTGTGATTTATGAAAAAAAGTTCCAATTTTCTCCACCAACTACAATATGACCTTCTAAATGCAGTTGGCCAAATCAATTAACCAAAATAATTGCAGAAATCTCAGCTTGCACTAAAAATGTTATTTTTCATTGTTGATATGTGTGGTTCAATTAATTTATACTGCATTCATTCAGAATAATGAAATGAGCTGCTCCACTTACAATTGTTTGAGCAATTGTTAATGGAGGTGCGCTTACTCAAAATGCACAAGTTCACAACATTATTGAAATTTTTACAAACCATGCAAGACTTTACAGACCAACAGATAATTGTCCTTGTATTTCCTTGCAAGTGGTCACTACGTTCCCAGAACCTCACTCTCTGGATATTTTGGTTGGAGGGGCATCTGAAAAGTGGGGCTTACAAAAAAAGGAACGTTTATAATAGAGCCAGCTTGAAGGATGCTACAAGTCCAATACATTAACATTGAACTGCTGCTATCGCCACCAACTCATTATTTTCCCCATGGAATGACATGTATCAAAGATGCTAAAATGTAATGCGTAGTGGCACTGCGTTTACAGAGTCATCTTACAGTTTGCGGCGAAATTTATAAATAGTTTCTTTAGCACAAATCGGAATCTCTTGTTGGAATTGTATGAAGACCAAATATGGTTACATTGGAATGAACATATTTCTTACAATCGAGCTCCTAACACCTTACATTATTTTATAGCCAAACTGCATATGCTTAAATTCATTATCATTTAAAGTATAGTAGCAAAGAAGTATGCAATTTTTTAAATTACCCAACATTTCAAAAGTGAATAATACTAGGCATTCTTTGTTGTAAGGTTAATTGTTTGATTTTATGGATGTAAAAGTTTAACTAGTTTATAAATTTCTTTATAACAAAAACGCTAACAGACTCACATGTATCTTTAACCTGAAGATAGACAGTCATATCAAGCGTCCATTCGTTTTTCGAAATACATTGATGCTTAGTGATATCGAATGAAATGTTAAAAATTTCTTTGAAAGATCAGACTACTTTTGCAAACATTTGTTACGCAGTATATTTTCAGTAAAATGCTTCCATTTCAAATACTTTACTGATAAATTTTAGATCCAATTGCTTTGTTGTAGCTTAAAATTCAGCTTATTTAAATATAGAATGAAAAATAAATTTTGATACTCACATTGTTTTTTGTCTCTTATTTCGTGAACACACATATTCTTTGATTCGATGGAACTCGGGTATTCTAATACTTTTTTTATCCATGTACTTACAATTTTTTTATGCAATCAATCCTCTACAAGTTCTGGGTAATCGGGTAGTGTATTATGATGATGAAAGATAACACATTATTCGGAAAGGTGATACAGACAAATAGGTGCAAATTATCTCAGGTTAACATATTTTGAGTCCGTCAAGAATTTGTCTAGAGTATGAGAAATCCCCAGGATATTCTAAACAGGCACTCCGAAGCCACATTAATCAACCATGTGATGAATTGAATCCATTTCTTCATGAAACATTTCCCACACACGCTCAATATAAATAAAACAGTGATTTATCTGAGGGGGTTGCATATTTATAAACTTTTACTATTGAATCACGATGAAATGGCATAAGCCATAGCTTAAAAACATTTTTGCATTTAGTAAAAGAAAAGGACCTCAGTAAGTTACCTCTGAAATAAAAAAAGTTATATAATAATAATCTCTCCTTAACAAAACATTCCATTTTCAAACTTTTAGTCCCATTCAACGTTCCTAAACTAGTCCATACAAAAATCGATTTGCTAAATTCACACTCTACTTTTAATCTACACCATTGCTACTAGGAACGAACTTCGAAATTCTGGACCCTAATCAGATTACGATGATTAAAATTTGATGCTACATCCTGTAATTCAAGCAAAAGTGCCCTAACTAAAGGACAAGTGAATTTTCAAAAGCCTAATGTCATGCAGCCACATACACATGATGAATATTCAATGACTTTAAGATGCCAACCCTACACTTTCCGACATTCCTCTTCTATGTCATCGCAACCTTACAAATAAGACTAATTTCAAATGCACTAGTCTAACCAGACCATTTGAATCATTTCACCTGTTATATGAGCATTCGTTATTCATGCTAATGATTTTCAATTATTTATTTATACTTCCTTGCCGCTATTACACAATAGCTCTTTCGAGCAACAGTTTTTTTCTTTAAAAAATGTATAATTCAATGATGAGATATTATCATTACGGCGCATAAATGAAAAATAATAAGCTTTTAACGATAATCGAAAAGAACTAGTGACATGAAGATCTAGATCTAGTGATTTTTCCCCTCTTTGTTTCTGGTTATTTTTTATATGTATATTTTTATATTTTTAAATCTATACGTGGTAATTTTATTTTCACAATTTGAAAGAAACATATTTCAAGGAAATTCATGAATAATTATAATATAAAATTTTGAAATAGTATTGTGTAAATCAGTTATTAAATTCGATAAGTATTTTTGGAGGTCAGAGCAGTTGTATTAAACAATTTCAAAAATAAAACAGTTTATAGTGATTTTAGTACACTCAGAAAGTGAAGGAAATTTAGCAAATATTCAAGATGTATCAAAATGACGGATGGAGATTTAAAAAATACTGCTCGGCATTTGACTGCAGAGGGAGACCCCCAAAATTTATCTTTCTATTGAAGCCAATCTCCCTTTTCCCTCTATCCATATATCTCACGTAATGATAGCGAAAAAATAAATCATGATGCTTCAGAAATAATTGCTATATGAAGAAATGTCCTTTTTGTGAAAAATTTATATTTTAGTCGCCGGGTAACAATATGAAACTAATTTCTTGTATAACAAAAGTAATTTCAGAAAACCAAAATTTGTAAACAGAAAAATCAGATTCCAACTAGAAAACTCAACAAATCTGACTACAGATCGAATGCATATCTGTTTACAACTTACTTGCACTTTGCCAGTTCTTTTGTAGAATAAAGGGAATGCGAATGCTTTATCGTTATTACCCTCTTATTTTAATGCATAAACTGAGTAGTGCAAATAACATGATAGAAAGTCTGTTAAGCTTTTTAAAACTGTATATATTTCTAGAAAAGTGACTGAGATGAAAGTCCCCGAAACAATGCTTTAAAACTCTCATTTGTTATAGAGAGCTGTAAAACGAAAACGGATTTGAACCATCAATGATATAAATTGAACGATAATTTTATTAATAAAACGATTTTTTTAATTTAACGATTTTTAATAATAAAACGATAAATACTTAAAGTTGCGCAAATAATTCTAAAAAACTTTTTTCATGGAAATATTTTTGATTTTATTTTCTTTCATTTTCTCGACACATGTTTTCGTAATCAAATTCTACATCTGATAGGATGTTTTTATCGCCTTTTAAGTTTTAACTTTCTTGACTTCTCGTTTTTTTAGACACGTAAGTTACTGAATTACTCAATGAGTCTCACATGAGATAATACTTATTTTCCTAAGGTATACAAAAAAATATTTGGCAATATATACTTACTTTTAAAATAAGACTGTTGCATGATTTTCAATCATTAAATTTAGTACATTGGAAAAAACTCTAGCCAAAATTAATCAATTTTGCTTGCTGCAAGATATTACATTTATTTTTTAAAAATATGTCTTCCGTTATGAAAAAAATCTGCGCACTTGAATAGAAACCAGATTTATTTTTCTTTTCTAATTGGTAGATATAAATAATTAGCAAATGGACTTTATAGATGGTAATCATAGTCTCTTCAATCGTTTGCTTAGATTTTAAGTAGCCTTAAAGGAAAAGTCTGTGTATGTAAGCTATTATTGGACGACGTGAGAATTTTTAATATTGGTGAAGCTTGACAGCTTTGAACATTCAACCTTAAAGGGAATTTTTCTTCAAGCTGGGCCATGATTCGTTACATCAAATGAAACTTAAGAATAATTTGAAATAGCAGGCGAAGCAAAACTTTAAGAGGTATATTTGGATATTGCACTACAACAAACATAATTTGTAAAGGATTGTATAGACGCAAGTGTAACATTCCAACATTCGCTCAGAAAAAACAGCGTTCATACATAGAAATTGCTCGTAAAGAAATACAATAATAGTACTCAAAATGTATCCATTAGCTGTGCAGATACATTTAATAAAGCTTGTAAGATACTGTCAGAACACAGCTTGGTGACAGAGCTCAACAAAGATTTTCTACTGTCATGTGTGACGTTCTCGTTGAATTGTTTTCTGTTAATACGAATCTTCTCTAGAATTTACTGGGAAATAAAACAAATGTATGAAAAATTTCACTTTGCAATTGATAAGACGATACAATTACATATTCAAAAATATGTAGGAACATTTTACAATACTATTTTAGATAAATTTTAAATATTTTTACCCATCACCATTCGGAATAAGCATGAGAAATGTGAGCATAACAATTGGAAAAACAGAATGAAATAGTCTTAAAATTTATTTGAACTTTGGAAAAACACAACTTTAATTTCATTAGCAAAATGCTCATGCTGTTGTGGTTTTATAAATCATTTTTAAAACTTAAATTAACTTCAACCATTTCTATCAAGAATACTTAGACACGATATTTATAAAAAGAGTTCTTGCGGAAAAAAATGATTAATTACCAGCTAGAATTCATATTCTAAGAGACAAATACTCAATCTTCTGGTATTTATATGAAATACTAGTTATCCAGAAATGAAAATCCATTTCAGTTACAACAATTTTATGTAAATATATCATAACATTTCAACAGTTTATTGAATTGCAAGATTTTCAGAACTGAAACTGCTTTCTGAGTGATAAATCTATTCAGCATTTCTTTGTCGTCGGCGGAGGTGCTGTTATGTTCGAAATCGCTTACGCTCTAACACACAACTTTGCACTCGACAAGCGTGAGATTTGGGCTATTCATCAAAATTCGATCTGTTACTCTAAGCGACCCCGTCTTCATTCTGAACTTATGCATCGCATATGGTGCGATCGTTTACGGGACACATTCAGGCGAGTTATTTTGAGAATCCCATATTGGAAGGGATATGCTCGTCAATGGATGATTTTGAATAGAGCAGTAATATTTTTTTAGTTTCTTGACATATCACCTGCATACAGAATTTCTACTGTGTAGAGCATCCAACCAATTTCGCAAGCAATGCGAATCTCATACTCAGAAAATTTTAATAGAAATTCAAATCATTCTTTGTTTAACTAAATGCCTAAAATAAGCATTTGTTAAGCATTCATAATAATTATAGAAGTTTTCATATAAGGGATTTGTTAAATTTATGTTAAAAATATTTTCATAATATCAGATACAGTAATTATTGCATTCGTAAGAAAATACAGTATACTACAGAAAATTTTTATTATATGTTCACATTTCACACACATGCTTTGTGTGAGCGAAATCAAAATCAGTCTTAGCATATACTATAATAATAAGGTGTATGAATTATACTAAGCATAATTGTTTTGCAGGTTTATGCTCTTCTTTGCGTTTTATCCCAATATCAAGAGTACAAGATTGGAGCTGTAAGAGAAAATGTTGTTCAGGTAAGTAACAATATTTTATAAGCGTATTATAAATGAAACTCAACATTCTTTTTTCATAAAATCATGTCATGTCTTTAATTTTTCTTTTATTTTAACTATTTTTATATCTTTGAATCTAATGTCATAAATTACGCATCACTTCTAAATATGTAAAGAAATCTCGAACTGTAAGACATAGTACACATGTGCTTGTCATCCAACATCTTTCGCTCTGTTCCAATTTTACCTATCCTTTTAGAGTAGAAAATTTATTGTTTCTCCCCTTTTTCCACTTATAATGTGAAAATAAAGATGATTTTCGCACAGAACCGTTTTTCAAGCTTCGTCTTTACGATTTATTTCGTCTTCGGAGTTATTAAGAATGAGGACAGTGAAAATTCAAAGGGAAGCTTTTACCCGGATGTCAAAGTCTGTACTGTGTAGGCATAAAGGTATTTCTAATACACTTGTATACATATTTATAAAGTAACAAGTAAAAGTAAAATGTCCTAATAAATAATTTTAAAAAATTAACTAAATGTGTTGTAAGTTCAATAAATGTCTATACAATTATTATTCTAATAAAAATTAATGAAAAAGAATGATTCTGATATGGATAGAAAGCGATATTACATAAATTAGATAAAATTTAAGCACTAATGAGAAACCGAAACCTGATTAAAGTTCCTTTTCAAGATCTGGAATAATACTGTCGAAAATATGAAGCAAAAAATTAATAGTTATTTCAATCAACAAAAGAATTGTTCTTACATTTTCAGGAATCAGTGGCACGTTGCGCAGTAGAATCGAAATTTAAATTCTAGCTAACTGTTTAAAATTTAAATTGGCGCGATCAATTTAACATTTATCAAAAAGAAACGTGATTTGAGCACACTGCATATTATAAAATTTAGAGCACAGAGCAGTTTGCAAATATTTCCTCTTATTAAAATTAGGAAGCGCTGACTTCAATCAAGCGACACCCAAAAGATTAAGAGTTTGACCGCTCTTTCATAATATTTTTTTTATTTTCTTGTCTGTTACACAGCTTAATTCCTTTTATATGAAAGTAAATAAGTCATTTTTAGATCTTGATACATATGACATCATCAACTATTTCGGACGTGAAGAGACAGGCTATATGATTTCCAAAATGCTAGTAAAGTGAAATCTCATTCATTGTTCCTTGAAAAAACCGTCATGTTAATTTAATATTTTAGATGATATTTGAAATATCCAACTTCATGACTAAATTCACGAACGACGCCGTGCGGACGTCGCACTAAAGAGTATAGACAGAAAAAAGGCAGCGTGCATGCATCTTAAATACTACTGGGAAATGTCCCGAAGATCTCGTAACTTCGTAAGTTAAAGTAGAAGTGCGTTTATCTAAAATTGAAGTAGAAGTAATTCGTTTATAATTAAAATTTAGGTGGCGTTAAAAAGGATTTAGCTTAAAGAAAATTAAAAAAATTAAATCATTATATACATATATTAAAAAAACGACAGATCGTGCGAAATGATATGTTCTATTATGTATTATCACGTATTAAATTTTTTACTGATTAGTTTAACGTTTTAGCCGCGAGATCAAGAAGCTGCAGCTGAACAACCACAGAGACGTCCTGTAACCACAACCGCTTCAGTCACTGATGATGTCAATTCGAGCAATGCACTTCTACTACCATCGGAAAAACATGTAGCAGGACCCTCCACTAGCACCCCAAAGTTCATGTACTGTGAGCTGACTACCATATCAGAGGAAATACACTCGGGAACTCCAACTACACCAAAAGAGCTATGCATCACATCATTCATCGACTCACCGTCTAAAAAGAAGCCATCCGATGGTGTGGCGAAGAATCAAACCAGTGAGATTTGAGTCGACAATTAATAAAAGGGACAGTTTTTAATATTTGTTTTCATTTCCCTGAAGTCCTTGACAAGATTTAAAATAAGGAATGCATCTAACATCAATATTTTACTATACCATCAAATGTTTAAACACCACATACGGGGACAGTTAGTGCTCTTATCCGTAAAACTTTAGTTCTCTATATGAATTTTCTGACACTAACTACTCTTACGCATCGAAATATGCTCCTCCGAGATGAAGTGTTATATTGATGGAGGCATTTAAGAATATTCAGATTTCCATTTCTATTAAGATCTTATAAATCTTTAGAATAAGAAATCTGTTCTCTAAAAATATTTAAATGTAGAAACCTGTTGCTACTTATCTCAGAACTCCTAGGCTAGATCCCTAAATACACTGGTCTATGCTTAAGGGAATGGCTAACTTTTTTTCAAACGTTACTCAAATTTTCACTAGTAACGAAGTTAAAATAAACTTTGAAATGATTTATAATTGGAAAAGAACATCAAAGAGAAAGATATTTCTAAAATTAGAAAGAATGATATATTATAGTAAAATTATTTGAAGTACGATGAGCAGCATTTCTGCTATAAGACAGAAAGGGCACAGAAAGGATGGCCACTGAACCTGGATTTCATAAAGATGAAATATTGTTTTCTAAATAATAACACATGAAGTGTCTTTTATTAATTATTATTTATCTCGGTTAATTTATGCTGCTTTTCTTTCTCATAAAATGAAAATCTAATGCAACTTTCGGATGTTTATATTTTTACTGGACCTAACAGGGAATCAATACTCTACGAAGGGGTCGCTTTTTAAGGAAAAATTATTATTTGAAGAAACTGCATCATGATAACAACCTACGAAACTTCTTGAACTATTTTGGAGCTACTCAGTGCTTTTTAAATGGATCGTGTTGATAGTCAGTTCATCTATTCTATTCATTATAATAACTTATCTTTACTCTGCACACTGTACCCACTAAGCAGACATCAAATTTGACAAGCTAGTTTGGACCAGAGACGTGTCTCAGCGTAGCCGAAAATTACTTTTGTGACATTAAGCTAGATTTAATTAAAGCCTGGCAAATTTGTGCATTTGTTAACATATAACTATAAAAGCAAACTGCAATTTTTTTTTTTTCATTTCCTCTTTTCTTGTAAAGCTTGAATTATATTAAAGTTCGCTCAAGTCTGTTATTTGAATAAGAGACTTATTTTAGATTTTTGCCAAAACAAGGGAGTATTTAAAATCAGTTTAAGGCTTACATACAATTTAAATTTTTTTACATGATTATTGTTTTGCTTCCGTCATTTGATACAAAACCCATGCAAACTAAAAAAAAAAATCTTAATGTTTAGTTCATTTCCCGTTGCATCTTGCTGAAATTATTATTTTTTATTTTTTACAGTGGGTAATATGCATGTGTACTTCAACTGTTTAAATTCACTTTAAAATATTCGGCAATATGGCAAGTACACTACTTTCAAGTACGCTCTTTTTTCGTAAGAAAAATGAAATTAAACTCATTTCTTTTTTATATCTTCTAGTCTTAACTATGTAAGTTTTCTGTAAATTTTACATGGCATGCGTTTCTAAGTAGATGTGTCAGAGAAAATTGCATACTTTCAATACCATTTCTTGTCAAGGACCTTCACCTTAATAAGCATTCATGCTTATGTGGAAGTTTTTAAGTTTTACAAGTGTTAATTGGTTTGTTTTATTGAATCTGAACAAGGGAAACATAAATAGAGGAAATGAGAAGTTGTGTATGATATGTATTGAAAACTTGGTAACAAATATATCTTTTAAATACTTTCATCAGTCTCTTTGTCAATGTGAAAATACTGTTTCTCGATGTTCGATAAAAATGTTAATCAAAGTTATAATGCTGTTATCTGAGCACAAAAAGAAACACTATGAACAAAATGTCACTGCTATAAATATAACTCTTAAAAATTTATTAAGTGAATATATTTTTCATGCACACTAAATTGTTACTATAATAAATTAAAAATAGGTATTGTTTCTTTATTGTGAAATTTTAATGTGGAGCTTGTTTTACTAATCAGTAAATGTAAGAATCTTGTAAAGTAAATAAAGTTTTTCTTACTAAACAAAATAATATTTGTTATATTAATCGGCATACAACAAGAAGTCAAAGAAGAATCAAGTTAATTTTTTAAACACTTCTTCAAACTTATTTGTACTCAGAATTGTAAAAATACTTCTTAAATTGGCTCTGTGGCGATTATTATTTTTGTTTGACAAATACTTATAATAATGATATACATATATTGATCTTTCATTGTATGTTTAAATATAAAACCGATTCTTCAAATGTGATGAGTTCTCAGTATTGCAAAAATGCTTCTGTAAATTGACTCTCTGTCGAAGAAGTTAGTTATTTTTGTTTACCAAAACCTTATAATAATGACATATATTGCTCTTTCATTGTATGTTTAAATATAGAACCGATTTTTCAAATATGATGAAAAATCCACCTGATGAATGTCTACGTGAAAAGACAAAGTGAAGAATTTCTACTCCACTTTCTTTAAAATAAACTAATCATACAAAAGTTATTCCGAAGAGGCAATTTATCATTGATCGAAAGCGTTTATATATGATGTCACTTTATTAAAAATTAGAAATAATTATGGAAAAAATTATGCAATGTCTTATTGGAAGTAGCAGTGTCCGGTGAATTACGCATTTATTTTATTTATATATTTTTACAAGGTAGAATTTTAAAAATTAATTTAGATACCTCCCGTTTTAAATCTTCTTTGTTTTAAAGATTTTCTGCCGAAAAGAACTTGTTTCAATAAAAAAAGCAACCTTTCAACTAATGGAATCTCAAATTGAGGTTTAAAGTAGAAAGGCATAACAACTACCTTAGAAAACAAGTAATTATTAAAATCAAATTTGATGCAATGTCTAATTTTTCTTTAAATATTTCTAGAAAGAGATGAAAACTTAAATGTATTTTATAGTTTACAATTCTGAAAATAAATAATTTTATTCATGAGTTGTAACAATGATTGAAAACAGTTTTTGCCTTAGAGGGATGAGGTGCTGTTTATTAGTTCCTAAGCTGAAAATAAAAATTCGGTTAAGAATTAAAGAATAAAATTTATGTTTAATAATATTCTTATTAATGTTAGTTAACTTCTGATTCATTGTTAGATTTTAAAATAGTTTTGATATCCCTTTTATAAGTATTTATTAAGAATTTTCAATTAAGTAAAACTATATTTGAAATTATAAATAACTCACACGAAACAATTACAAAATTGAGAAACATTATGTTTTTTCTTTGGTTTTCTGGAGAAACGTCCCTACATATTTATAAACACTTCGAATTCGCAGACGTATATCCATAGATTGAACTAGGAAATAGAAAAACAATAAAGTGTTTTCATGTGAATAAATGAATCCAATTAGAGAACTGATTGAAATAATTAGATTTCATTAGTAAAAATTTTATCTTATTTTTTATAAATATAAGGCTGCTTTAAGTTAGTCTTGAAATCAAAAATATTAATATGCTTTTTTAATTGTTACACACATGCTTACAATTTTCTTTCAAAGCCCTACAAGCATGTATTTTTAGAATACACCATTCTGGAAAATGAACTACATTCGAGAGAACATATTAACATTAAAATATGCTATACAAAATATAATAATAGTTGCAAGAGTAATGCATACTTGGACGATAAATCTTTAACGTATTCATTTCTTAAAACTATGGAAAAAATCCGAAAGGAAACGTATTTAAAAAAATTAAACTGAAAGAATAAATAATGTTTATTTTATTCTGCATAATAAGTTAATCATTTTTCATGCGATCTTAAGAAAAAATTCTTAAGATGCTGAATAATTAAAAAAAACTTTCAAAGAGAAAAATCCATAATGATTAGTAAGTTTGGGAGACTAAAGTACAGTTATGCATAGGGAAGTTATTGTTCGAAATCGCATTTTTCCTTAATCATAAGAAGTAATAATTTTCATACCAAGTGAAATGAAATGTTGAGATGTAATAATTCTATTCAAAAATAAATTGAATGAGTTAAAATTAAGTTCTATAGATTTATACAAGACAATAAAACAGTATGATTTTGATGTAAAACTAAGTATGGTGTATTCAATTGAATGTGGATTAATTATCAACCTTTTAATTATTATTTCTTCATACATATGTACATGCTGATTTCACAGTAATAATGCAAAATGTGTAACAATAATTTTAAACAGTTAATAAATAATATTAAAATATAATAAAAAGTTTAGTTCAACTTGGCTTAAATTCTCGTTATGAACGTATGTATTTTATCTTATTGAGCAGACGTCAACAGATGATTTAGAGTAGTGGTCAGATGAAGAGGACGACACCTGAACCAGCAACCCCCTCTCAAAATTCCCTCTGACAACATGGGAGAATAACGGGAGAAAATTATTTAGTAGCCTGAAAACAAGATCTTAATTTCCCTTCTTGAATAATACAAGACAATGTTTTTCTTCATCTGCAGCACTAAAAATTTCAGTTATAATAACATTTTCTTCCAGGATAGTCACTTAAGCATGTTTTGCTTTTACAAACGTGAAATAACGGCCATGATTATACAAGCTTCCTACATGGTAATGAATGAATGATTTTAATCTAAATAAACTTGCTTATGGTTTTCTAAAATGTAATGCACTATAACCATAATTGTGTTTACTTCCGAGCAAGGCAGAATAATATTTATTAATACGAGTCTAACCTAGCTCTAAAAATCGTTAAAAATAAAATACTTTCATGGATTTATCCATGGTTTTATTGCGCTTTATTCGTTTTATGATTTCCATGGTTTTATTATTCTGAGTTGTCTGGCATTGTTATTTTAGAAATGTTTAAATTATTTTTCACACACTGTAGTAAAGTAATATGGAGCCTAGAGATGTCTTTAAACCAACAGAATCACGTGCTTTTATTAAACAATTATACCATAACTACTTAAGAACAGAATACATAAATGAAATTTTATTGCGTCTAGGTACGTTTACTCTGAATAAATAACACATATCGAAGCTGAAATTAATGTCCGCAGTAAATGTTTGTACAAAAAAGTGTATGTAAAGTTTGATGCTATTATTTTGAAACATTAAGCAAATTACCAAATTTATTACAATGGATAATGAAAAACTAAAAATAATATTATAAATTGAATTAATAAAACGTAATTTTAAAAATCAAAATTTTCAAAAAAAAAAAATCAAAAGAAATTTGAGACTAATGAAATATAAATCTAATCTACTCTCTCTCAAATATCCTACTTTTAAATTTGAAAACTCCGATTATTTCAGAAAGTTAAGGTTCTATCGTAAGATGCGGCTAGTTCAATTTAATTCAATAAAAAAGAATAAATGCTGGTGAAATTGACATAGGAATACAAAGCATCTCGGAATGCAAATGAATAATTCAAAACTTGAACATAACCAAAAAAATATATGCTATTTCAATAAATGTAATATTTCAGAGATATCAGTGAGGCAGAATTGCATTAAAAAGACCCAAAAAGAACGGAATATAAGGAAGGGTAATTTTTTTCCTTTATCGAATATTTTTAAAAATAGAAAAAGAATGTCGTAGCATAATGGTAATGCTTATTTGAGGTTAAATTAGTCATACACTGATACTGTGTTGTAAAAAGTAAATTCATTCTTTAAAGAAGTCATACTTTTTGCTGAATAAGTGCATTGAAATGCGAGACATATATAAGTACAGTAGATTAATTTAAAAACTTTATGATTGTGCAAAGCAAAACGAAGATTAGAAAGCACTAATCAAAATCACTAAATTGAAAAATGTCGATTTTGATGAAAAATAATATGAAGTATTTTCATATAAGTAAATGAATACTTAATATACCATTTATGAAAATTTCTGCAGAACATTTACTCTTCAAAATATATCATGATTTAAAACGTTACATATCTGGCATTTTCGAACATTCTATCTTAATTCTATGCTTCTTTCCTTTAGTGACTTTAAAAATTAGCCGAAACAGAACTGTCAAATTAATGCAATCTGTTTGAAATTGCAATTCTCTGTGACAGCTGAAGTCAACTTGAAACAGTACATCTAACAATTGTTCAGTCACACTCTGCATTGCATGAAGGTAAGGCAGATTCAATAACATACGTTAAATGTAATGGATGTTATTTAATATGCTCCGATAACGGCTTAGTATCTACACTTGTTAAGGCTCATAATCATTGAAGTATAACATGCCCAATTTCATTCAGATGGCTGAATTTATAGTTAGCAATTTTAGTTTTTAACTATCGATTTTTATGCGCCTTTCATGATTAACACTTACAACAAACGAATAATTTGATTAAAATGCATATCAGGAGAATTCAAATTACAATCCTTTTCATCATTCTTTTGTTTTTACTTTTTGCTTGGTCGTCTTTTATTTACCTGTACACTTAAACAAAACTTTTGTTACTGCAGATACTTTACAACAAATCCGATATATATAAAAAAATCATTTCTTATTCAGGCGTTATATCTGTCGACTAAGCAGACTTAAAGCAAATATTTTCCTTTCAACCGCATTTATCGACAGATTTATTTCCAACTGTGCTATCGATTAGAACCGAGTCTTTATCTTAAGTATTTATTTATACGATTTAAAGAAACGAAAATACTTGCTACCAGTATTATTGGTCAACTTGAAATTGATTTTTAATTATCCAAAGATTTTTATGATTTTTCATTGCGTGGAAAGTTTTGTATTTCATAGCCGTTTAGAAGGAAGATTCAATTGAATCAAACGGGAAGCAGAGAAGCTACTGACAGAATAAAATTAATTTAATTTTTGTTGTTGAGAAAAGTCTTAATGCCGGTTCTTTAATTCTCCTGTCTTCGATATTGGATGGCTCATTCAAAAACTCTAATTATTGCTCTTTCCAAATATTATTCTGCTGTTTAAATTTAATTCAGTTCCCATATCAAAATTTGAATTTTTCTTATACAGATTTGTCCTAATTCAGAAATCCAATAATAAGGAACAAGCGAAAGGACTCAGCAACAAGTCAATGCAAATGAAATTTCTAAAAGCAATTGTTAGAGTACTTTTATTAAAATATGTATAAACATTGATTTTCAGTTAATGCTTTCTTACTTCTGTTTATCATAAATTCATATTTTGTTTATAATCGTTCGATCACTCGAGTAGAATTCAGAAAGGTGGAGAAAACAACTTTTGTAAAAAAATGCTAACTTAAACTATCATAATCATAACATTTTATGCGTCTCTTGGATGTATTTCACTGAGTTTTGGTAACTTCATGAATAACTAAGTCTGACGATTCAAGTCCACTTTTATCCATACTTGTATGATAAACAAACTGGAGAAAAATTCCAAAAAATATAATATCCCTAAGTAGAACTAAGAAGTCTGTATTATAAATGTAAAAATATATTTAATGAAACTATAAGAATTATTTTATACCAAATATCCAGCTCAAAATTTGAAAATTAACATAAAATAAATTATATAAGTTTTTCATGAAGAAAAAGTTGTATAAAAATGCTCACAATCAAAAAAGCTTAACGACTAATGCTAGTAAATTTTCCGAAGTTCACTTTTCCATGGAAAATATTAAAATCTTTCCTATCTTCATTTGACGTCATAGCAAGTAGAAAATTTTTGATATTTCTGATATTAAAATAAATAGTTTGGTAAAAGACAAAAAAATTCCTTACTTTTTTAATTCTTGCATAACATTCCAATTCTAATTTCGTAGTAAATATAAAGGATTTAAAATGCTTCTATATATATAGCACTTGCTTTTCTTTGCTGATGAACTTGATCAAATGAAAAATCATGTATCTGCTTAGTAATTTGAAAATATATTATATCATATTTGTCAAATAGATGCAGAAATGTTATTAGTTTATCATTTCAATTGACTTCTTATTTCTTCATAAACTGCACTCAAGAATTTTTTCTTACCTACATATAAATGCCATTCACATTGAAAACTGAGAAATGAATTCTTTTTCCATATTATTCTCTAAACTTTTCTTGAGATTGACATTGGTATCTATTGGTGTTTGTGAAGTAACTGTTTCTTGAAGGTATTCAAAAATGTTCTTAAATCTTGTTTTTAACATAAGTTTTCATTTGAAAGTTGTATAAGACGCATGATAAATGTCATGTAATGTGTATTGAAAATGTGAAAGAAAATAAATATTTTAATCAAAATTATCTGTAATTTATCTTTATTTAATTCAATAATACTGAAACTAACAAGTTTACTTCTTTTTTTCACTGAGAAATTGCCGACCTCGTAATCCAAATATGAATGTGATTAATTATAACAGGAATTTTTTCATCTTCTTAAGATTCGTTGTTGAAAAAAATGGAATTGAAATAAAAATATCATTCCTTAACTAAATTAATTTGAGAATAGATTTCCACTAAATTAAATTTGAATGCAAAATTACAAATGAATATCAGATAGTGAATGCCCATGATGAAAGTGAATATGTAAAGCCATTTGAGTTTAAATAAATTAAATTTCTACCTACTAAAGATACGAAAAGCTTCCAACATCCATAAATGGACATTCACTATCTGATTGCATCTTTAATATTTTTTGTTTTGTTTGCATTTTAATGAAAGATTGATGAATTCTGTTCAGCTATACTTGTTTATATTGATTATATGTAAGTGATATCTTATTGTAAAATAAATTTTCAGTAACAAAACAGTTCCCAAAATATATTTTACATCTTTTGTGAGCATATTTAAACAATGCTTTTTATATAAATAATTCAAAATGATTTACTTAGTGCATAAATAATTGATAGAATTTTGCTGTTATAAATGAAAAATTATGACCGAAATGAAGGAGGCATTTGTCAGTTGTAGTGTTAAATACGCAATACAGATACCGAAAGAACCAATTAATATATGTAAGCAAATAATATTTAAATCAAGAATACAGATGATCAAAAACGCTTTTAGATGTAAAAATAAGGAATTTTCACTCCCTGGCTTTTAACTCTGAAAAGTATCATAAAACCATCACCTAAATTTATTTATTAAAAAAATTAAGGTATTTAAAACGAAGATAAAACTATTAAATTGACATATTTTCAGTTCACGATACTAAATTAATTCATTTGTGGCTAACTGAACAGAATATTTAATGGAAGTAACGGCTTAAAATATATTTAAAATATTGTATATTCGAAGTAGTTTATAATAAGTTTTGATGTTATATGACTTTTTTAAATTGCAATAACAGATAATTGTGATAACTTACCACAGAAATAGAAAATGATGCTTCGAACACATGCTGCAACAGAATTCCGAAATCTTTAAAAGGGATATAATTCGTTTTAAAATTTTAGCCATGATTTTATTTCTGATATGTTTTGCAACGGTCGTGATTTTTACATTAGAAAAATCAATTTTGAAATATATTAATTTGAAAACTCATGTGTATATAGTTTCAGAAAACTTTATAACTGATTCCCTCAGCCATTAAATTTTATATACAAGTAATAGCGAAGTTGCAGTACTGTCGTAAAATGTCGCTAAAGCACTGCCGTAAAGCGAAGAAACAATATGAGGAAAGTACATATCGAACCTTCGAAAACAGAAATTTGTTTGACGAAGAAAATTCATTCATAGTAGTATTTATAATTTGAAGGAATATTTTCGTGGATTTATTTCAGCTCTTTTCATTTTATATATTTGATTTTTACGTTTTACTGCTTTCAGTTAACTCTTTGTATCTATAGGTGCATAGCACAAATGCGTAGCTGTTGAAAAAGAGTTTAAGAAATGTCAAAAGAGTAAAATACTTAACTGCGAAATGAATAATTAAATTGTTCATTTCGCAGAAAATTTATTTTCCAGAAAAATTAATTAAATTGTCAACAGTCACAGTTTTAAGCATGCAGAATGCCTTAAAAACAGAGTCAAGATTTTATTCAAATGGATAATTTTGAACGAGGTAGGGTTGTAGGGGCTGAGAGAGGGATAATTTCTTTTTAGCTAATCAGAATTTGATGACTCCAAAATTTCCTTAAATCTGTTATGAATGGATAGAGATGTGTACAATTGTTGAACCGATGATTTTAAGAGGTTAATAAGATAAAAAATACCGTGATTTGAGAAGAGAGCAGTGCGTCGATTGCACAAATTTGAGTAGTTGTTACTACTCAATCTATTATATCTTTGCAGACAGTAATCGTCATTTGAATTTTGATCTATACTCCAGGCGTCATGTGGTATGTTTGTTTTTTTACTCCTAGGTACCGTCAAAGCCGTCTTCATTGGGAAATATATACTGGAATATACTCTTCTATATTCCAAATGGGATATAGAAGAGTTCACGTATGAAACCCATTTCTGCCTCAGTGCTAGCGATCATCGGTCATCGGAAAGACCCCACGAAAATGTTTTGCTGAAAACTCTTCAACCTAGACATAACGGGCTTGGTCCGGAATCAAGGTTTCTGATTGATTTTGTATGACAGCGGGACCTTAATCATAATTATACATACGACCCTGAACGTAGTTCAATACTTAAAAATGTAATCCAACCTTTTGTGATGTAGTTGATGAACCCAAAATTTGGCGGCATGCTCCAGTATGACAATTGTAAACTTCATGTTCCAGGTGCAATCCGACGTTCCTTCAGAAATGTCAACATGTAGTATAAACCATAATGACACTAGTTGTAGGGAATGCCAGACTGATTTTTATAACTGAATGCAATTTTTGTTAATTTATGCAGTATATTTAGACATCATCAACATAAAAATAATGAAAAACTAATCTCCTTTTAAAAATAAGTAATTTTTTTCTCTTTACTTCCGTTATCTTGCCTACAGAGATATTTATTTCTATCTTTCAAAAACTTCAAATGTTATAACATAACCTCCAGCTCAAAAGCGATGTATGGCGATAGTTCGTAAATTTATAGGAAGTATGGACTTTTAGAAATAACTGCAATGAACTTCGGAACATAATATATTCTTATTACTCCTTGATGATATCTCAGAGAAATAGCAAAGTAAATTTGAAAATGATTATAAACAAATATAAATTTGAAATGTATATTTGTTCTTAGATAAATTTTAAATTATGCGAGCTAGATTATCAACCTTTTGTGAAAAGATAAACGTCATTTCCTCGAAATCGCGATTAATCCAAATAACTTTTGCCGTCTCCTTTATATGATACTAAAATCTGGGACTTGTGACATCGATTTGATGGTCTGTGGGCTTCGACTTCCTTCAAGGTTACCGTGTATGTGATGCTTGCGCATATTAAATTTAGTTAGGGCTAAACATATGTAGCGATAGATAGGGAAGACAAGAGTGTCGGATACGAAGTCAATTTTAATGTTCTACCAAAGTTGAAAATTATTAGGCCTATTCTCAATAATTAAATGTTAAGCGCATTTACGGCAAATCTGGCTCTTGCGCCTCACTCCACAAAATTAGGGATGGGAAAAAGCTACCGGTTTTAAGCTAAAACCGTTTTATTTTGTTTCGGCTAACGAGTTTTTTTCGGTTATTTTTTGTCCGGGTTATAACAGGTTATTTTTTTAAATCCAATAACCGTGTAAAAAATAAAACCGGCGGTAAAATCAGCTATCGGAAGTTAGACTGAAATGGTCTAAAATGGTGATAGTCAAGCTTTCATAACTTGATCAGTTTTAATCGCAGAAGAGTGGAGAATTTTGTTTAAAATTTTAGTGTGCCAAAAATATTTAACTAAATATGATAAATAGGACCGAGGGACAGTATAAAAATTTATACATAGTTATTTTTCACCATTATACTAATTGACTGAAACAACATAAAATACAATTATTCACGTCTGTATAATCTAATTTCTCCATATTAACCCGAATTCGACTAACAACTCGATGCGTTTCACAAATATTTATTTTTGCACAACATTAACATATATACGGACATAAAACGCATCACGAATAAGAGTACAGACGAAGAACTGCTGCTAGAACACATTTAACAGAATTCTGGTTGAACATTAAAAAAATTTAAAAGCAGATGATTAAAGATTAACACCATATTCTGAGCTCTGAACTGCCTCAACCTATTCTTTCTCGTTCTCGTTGCCGGTTGCTCGTTATTCCTGTCTGCCATTGTGTCGCAATATATCACAATCACTAGTACGAAAATCTTATAGCAAGTGCCGCGGAAGTGAAGAACAATACAATAACAACCATTTTCTTGAAAATTTCCTTTGGGAGCAGAAAAAAAATTACATGCCGGATTTGTCATTTATAGCCAAAAAATATTTTTTCTTTAGTTGGAAGTTCTGTGGCTTCTGAGAGATTAGTATCATCGTTGAATAGTGTTGTTTCCAATGAGAGGTGTCGACTCATGGATTAACACATCGCTGAAAGAATCTTAGGAACAGTTAAATATCGGCTTATGAATTGATTTCCTGTAAAAACAATATTACTAAAAATTTTTCTCTTCAAACCGCGTTTGTATTTATAAAAAAATAACCGAAAACAGGTTATTTCAAAAGCCTGTTATTTTGACCGATTATAACCATCAGCTTAAACCGGAAGAGAAAAACTTGAATAACCAAAAACCGGTTATTTTTGCAATAACCGCCATCCCTACCACAAATTTCTCCAGAAATAATGAATATTTAAAATCAGTTATCCCAAACATCTTACTGTAACTTCAAGTCCAACTCTTATCAAAACTCAGAACCACCATCAGCAACTACCAGTCTCATTTTACAAACCACTTTTAAGCCATTGTCCACCATTGATGGTATTTCGCCCAACCCCTTGCATTCTAACAACTCAGACTCACGAGTGCGGTTGATGAGAATGTTGGGAGTACGTTTACAACAGTTTGAACTATCGCCACTAATTGGCTGTTAACATTAATTATTGCAGCGGCGAAGTACAATAATTGGTGAAAACAGCCACACACTTCATGAATATTGTTTATGATTTTTAAATTCCTACATAATCGAAAGAACCAAATTTAAAATTCATTAGCTCCTTGCAACATTAAAATATTATCAATCTTGCACAATTAGATTTCCAATACAAAATTATAAAGTTGATTTATCGGATTTCATTGCAATTCACAGTGTATATCTCTTTTGAATTGGTATTTAGTTATGTCAAAATTATGACAATCAGTGATAAAAGGAAATTGGAATAACGGAAGTTAAATTTTATTAAAGTATATTCAAAGGCACTTTGAAGCAAACAACGCACTCTTTAAGCAGACGAGGTCTGGATTAAAGGAATGGGTGAGTTTAATAAGTTAATTTTAGAAAATTATTTCATTTGAAAATTAAATTATTTGAAATTCAAGAAATTGCTGTTTCAATTATTCATAGAAAAAATTCTATACAGAAATCGAACAAATATACTAAAAGCTTCAATAGTAGCACGAAAAAATGTGCAATTAGTGCCTACTAGCATGAAACCAGTTAATTGCAAATATGTCTTCACTAAAGTTATCTCAATGATTCAATTTACAATTATGTTTGCTATACAAACTTTGCAGCAAAAATATAAAGTCTTATCACAGGAAAAATGTCACCTTTTTTACTGAAATGAAATGAAATTGCTTGAAATCGAAAACTAACATTTTTTTAAAAAAAGAAGATCGATCACAAGACTTGTTTATAAGTTGATAATAGTTAACAAGTACAAGTGAAATAATTTAACAAGAAATATTAAAAATTAAACTTTGTATTATACAGAATGGCGCAAAGATTCAGCAACTTCCAATAAAATACAAAAGAAAGATATTTAATTATAAAAAAAGAAAAAACAAAAGAAGTAAACAATAGTGATAACAATACAACTTTTGCGCGCCAACGCAGCAACATCCAGTTATTGCATTATCAATATTGTCTGAAGTTAACTAACCCATTAAGATACAATCAAACAACAAAAACCATGCTTTAATTAAAATTAAAACACATTAAGATAAAATAAATAAAATGTAAAAAGTGTAACAGAACTCGAATGGCGAACATTTTCAAAGTGCCACTTGACTTAGAAGTTCCAATATGGATAAATTTTCTGTCAAGGGAAAGACAAAATAGTAAAATAATATTCCCTCTGTGGCCTGAATTTATCCAATAACTGAAATAAAGGAATAAACCTTTCTTAAATAAGAAAACTTCATAAAGACATTTTTGAAATTCCAATAGAGAGAAAAAAGAAAGTAAAATTACCTTCTGCCAATATACCAGTAAGAGTGACGCCTTTGGTATGCACCAGAAACAAAGGATATTAAGTTCAGAAGCTAGCAAACCTAGCTCCATCTATTGAGAAAAACTCGAACCAAATTAACATAAATTTAGATTCTTTTCTATCCTTTTTTAGTTAAGTTATTAAATTTAAAGAAATTACTTGGGTGGCCGTTATAATTTAAATTATTTAAATTATCTAAAGCTGTGACTAAAGTTGGAAGGTTATTACAAATATTTTTTATTCGATTAATTTGAGAATAAATGGTATTTTTTAGAATTTTAAAGTTTAAATTAGTCTGAAAGTCACAAAGTGTAATAGCTTTGAAATTAAAGTCTTTTCCTTTATCATAGATGGGAATAGAGACACCAGAATCCAAAATTTGAATTACCAAATCCAAAAACTTGTATTTGTTAATTCCATTATTGGTTTTGTTTAATTTAAGCTCTTCTTGATAGCAATTTAATATAGATTCAAAATCATTAAAATTAAACACAATCAGGTCATCAATGAAACGATAACAGTAAATAAGTTCATTTTTAATAAGTTCTCTCTCGAATGAATGAAGAAATATATTAGCCAATGCACTAGAAAAACAACAACCCATAGGAATGCCTAAAGACTGCTTATAATAGTAAATTCCATTAAAGAGGTAAGAGTTAAGTTGTTTCAAGATGAGAGTTTTTAACATTTTTTAAAAATAAAGCTTGATTCTCACTGTAGTTTTATAGTCATTGGGCGTATGCTAAAGAATGCATATAATTTTTGTATTTTGACTTCTGTCATCATCTTTTATACTCAATTAATTAAGCACGTTTTGCAAATTTTATTCATAAATTTTCCTTGAAAAGAGTTAAATTCACAAATTTTAGATAGAAACTTGATGTTGCCCTTAAAAAGGAATGAAAAAGAGAACTACTGAATCGAACAAAAAATCTACAATCATTTTTAATACTTACGATAAATTTACTCGAAAAAACTTTTAAATAATGAGCAAATTATGCACTTTTAATTAAAAACGCCGTTAGATCGTGTTAGTGCTTCCAAACTTCCTGTTACTCATAAATTTTAAAATGTTCATCGTTAATTGAGTCCTCTCCTTCTAAGAAAATTGTATTCAGGAATTTTGTGGAAATTCCAATAATTAATTTACTACTTTGACAAGATTAAATAGGCGTGTTGTAATTATCATCACTTTTCTAAGTGATCTCAGTCTTATCTTGTCATGATTTTCATTTAAAAGCTTTCACCTTCATAAAACTTTCAGTGTAGTTCATGGAATTTTCAAAGAATAGGTTAAACAAATGATGTTGTATTATTTATGATTAATGTTAACAGTTAGATGCTGAAACAGTGATCTGTAGTGTCTTGATTTGATGTCGGACATGTAATCACTAATTTAAGCGAAGACAGTGCCAAGAGTTATTTTTAAATTGGTTTATTTTTGCATATTTAAAAACTCATTAAGTATTTCAAGAAAAGAGTGAAATATAACAGAACTGCAATTTGTAGGCTGGTTTTCAATTTAGGAAGAATCGAAACGTTTCATTCTCTTTTTGCTATATGCTAAAACATTTTGATATGACACTCTAACTCATTTTCATATTTTTAGTATTCGTATTTACAGGTACTGAACGAAGAAAAATATTCAATAATTACTCAAAATTTTTTCTGTTTAAAGTGAAATAATTATTTTATGAATTTTAATGTTATTTGTAAACATATACACAACCGGACAAAAGTATTGCAGGATTGGTAAAATGCAAAACATTTGGAGTTAATTTGAATACAATGATTCACAATTAGTTGTGGAGAATCGTGGGAACTCACATTTTGCAGTAAAGATTTTGTCACCAGAACGTTCAGGAGACCTCCACAAATTGATGAAGACAAAAATGACTTGGACTCATCCCGTTCCACAGGAATATGATAACGTTTTGAAACTTTCATCAATCGTTTTGCTTCTTATGCAGATTACTTACATGCATTTTCTAAAAACACGATAGATATTACGGAAGATATAAGGTTTTTTCAAAACATCCGAAATTTTTTGCAAGATGTTTGCTTATAACATCCTGAGTTTTACGCCAAATTTTAAGAAACTTACAGAATACTTGACAATATGTTAGAGAAACTTAATATTTCAAATAAATACCTTCAATATTTGAAGAAATATGAATATTTGTAGAAAATACTTTTTAAATGCGCATGCTCAAAACAAAGCGAAAATTTTCTTTCATAACGTCTAAGGCAGCTTATATAAAAATTTCAGTTGAATACCATTGAGATTTAGAAAGATGTAGTCATTGCAACCAGAAAAATTTCTGTTATTCTCTAAGAGAAACAAAATGATGAGGTGTTTTCCACAAAACAATATTTTTTAAACTTGAATATTCGAATATTAATAGTCGAATTGCAATTTTTAATTATTGATTTAATTTATAAGTTCAGATGGGTGCTCAGTATATTCAAATTTCATAAAATTCAATATTGCTGTTTCAAGATTCAAGTTTAAAACTATTGATTTGTGGATAGCCCCTCATAATTTTGTCTCTCTTAAAGAACAGCAGAAATTCTGCTTGTTGCAATGCCCACAACTTTCTAAATCTTAATGGTATTCAACTAGAATTCTTATATAAGCTGCCTTAGATATCTGGCTTCGACGTTGTGAAAGAAAATTTACGCTATGTTTCGTGCATGCGCAGTTAAAAAGACTGCACTACAAATATTCATATTTCCTCAAATATTCAAGGTATTTACTTCAAATGTTAATTTAGTGTTTCTCTAGCGTATTGTCAAGTATTCTGTAAGTTTCGCAAAATTTGGCGTAAAAATCTGCATGTTGTAAGCAAAAAACATGCGAAAAATTTGAGGTTTTTGAAAGACGACTTTATATCTTCCCGAATATTCATGATATTTTAATGAAAATGCATGTAATCAATGTGCATAAGAAGCGAAACGATTGATGAAAGTTTCAAAACATTATCATCTTTCTGTGAAACGGGGTGAGCCCAAATAATATTCGCCTTCATCAATTTGTGGACTGTCCTCTAAACGTTGTCGTGACAAAATCCTCACTGTAAAATGTGAGTTCCCACGATTCTCCACAACTGATTGCGAAAAATTGTATTCAACTTAACTCCAAATGTTTCGCATTTTACCAATCTTGCAAAACTTTTGGCCAGTAGTGTATGTAAATAAAGATGTGAAGACAAATATTGAGATGTTGCATGGTAGAAAAACTATTTTAATTAGCAGTATGTTCATTACACATCCTTCTTCTGCAGACAGAAACGCCCAAAAAGGCAAAATTTTCATCGAAGCAAAAGCGCATTTTATATACCTTTCAAATTTCAAATCATTTCAATTTCGTAATATAGATGGAACTTCTAATTAAGCTTTATGCTCTTTCCTTATTTAATTGTCTTCGACAAATTTTCAATTACACATCATTTGATGTTCATAAATATTTTCATCTGCGTGAAAAAATAACTTGTTAATTTGTTAAAAATATTAAATAGTTGTATGTACATTGAAATTTCGCAATCAATCATTATAGGTATTATTTGTTTGTACGTAAATCTACGATTTTAGTTTCGTGATATCGTCCTGACGATGAAAGTGTTTGGAATATGAACAGGTTTTGAAATAATTTGGATAATCTGGGGTATATCCATTAGTTCAAGCAAATTGATATGTAATAGAGGCTTTATACTTTTATCGTGGTGTTCTTTTAAAATCAAATCCAAATACTTGATGTGACAGACTGCCGTAAAGCTTACTCCTATGCTCGCTCTTCAATACTAAGTTGGATTAATGTAATGAGAGGGCATCAGTAAAATTACTGCTTTTTCATCAGAAGCTTTATCGTGCACTCAGCGATAAGCATGAGAATTATGTTCCTAATACAACAAAATATGCAAATTTTTGAACACTTGAGGGAAACGACAAACCTTAATATTATTTTTAGAATTTTTAAGGCCACTACAACTACATTTGAAGATCTGCAGTAAAACCTATCGTTAAAGTCAAACATTTTAAAAGATAGAAGGATTCAGGAACTGACTAGTGCATCTTAAGAGGCTATAAAAAAGCCATATATTTTACGTAGGAAGACAATAAAATGAATTTTATTATACATTTGCATCATGCTCAAAAATGTCTCTTTTGTCATGTTCGTGACAAAAATCACCGATTTAAATACCTTAACATTCTAGGAGTAATGCCAGATATATACTTTCATTCATAAGTTACATTTGATACTTTTAGTAAGATAATAAGTCTTCGTCTTATAAAATCGACAGTTTGAACTGAAATAATTTTAAAGGTGAAATATTTAACTTACATGGTAAGCTTTATGAATTATATGACTCATTATTTGCTCTATATTCATCAAAAATATTCACCTAGAATGCTCATTAACCAAAATATTTATTATGAAACAGTACAATTATATGCGGATATAAAATTACAGCCAAATTATTTTTCATTTGCAGTTTGTATGCATTCTAAAAATTTTGAATACATTTTTTTAACGCAAATGGGAAAAGGATCAGACATATTTCTTTAAGTAACCCACTTAATTTATAAATGAGATATCACATCCTTAAGTACTTCCCAACCGCTTATTATATTGGAAGAAAATTTGTGCAGGAAGTTTTTATTTTTCAATTTAATGCCATGTGTAATGAATTGTAGTTACCACGAAAAAATCCAATTGCCAAGAGATTTTCTCACATTTTTTTAGAAAAAATCTTTGATATTTGATTAAATTTATTTCGAAGCACTTCTTTGAGATAGATGAATTTGAATGATAAGAAGAACTAGATTAACTGAAATGAAAATAATTTTATATTTATAAATTGAAAAAATGAGCAAACGTTGAAAATATGACTGAAAATTTTCGCAATGAAAGATGTGTTATGGTGCTCTGCTTTCGATAGAAATTTGTGCAAGTCCTATTTTTTACTTTGTTCGAAATACTTTCCTTTATCATTAATAAATCAGTGGTATAATCAAATGATGAAAGGGCTAGTTTGGAAGGAATAGCTTGAAATATTTGTTTTTTATACGATTTTTGGCGTACAGTTATTTTAATATACTAAATGGTTAGAAGCATTCCGTCAAACTTTTGTTATATATAGATAAATCTATCACGGATAATTTAGTTTCCAGAAAGTAGCAATGATAATGATGTATCTCAAACCGATTACTAATATGCTGATGTTAGGTACAAAGCTACGTTTTTAAGCAGTATTGTGTCTCATACACAAACACGCTCAAATATAATTTTAAAAAAACAGACAACTTTATCCTGCATATCATACTCCAACAGTTGATGAAAACTCTTTGTTAAGGTCGAATTCATTATATTATTAAATTCAAAGCAACTAATAGTCTTCCTCTTTTTTTGTGGGATGTATATGGATATTGAAATTGGTTTTCTTTGATTTAATTTTTTTACCTTTCTTAACTTTCATTATATTATTGAAATACATGCTGCTCTTGAATATTCGTGAAAAGATAAATTTTTATTAAAAGTCTTATTAAATAAATTTGGTGCAATGGATGTTCCTTAAGCGATTTTCTAAAGGAATTGAAATGATTCGATAGATTGATTAAGGGACACAGTTAACAATGAATTGTTGTACAAAATATAATTATATGCCAATTTTTCAGTATTCAAAACTAAAACACATTTCAGAGATAAGTAATAAATTTACAAATTTTAAGTGCAATTTTATTGCGTTAGCATTTTAGACGCGTTTCCGTAAAAACCTCATTCTGTTATTTAAGTAAAGCGTAATATCTCAATCAGGTTCTCAATTCATTCTCATTAATATCGAAATAACTTTCAGACAAATAATTAGCAATAAATGTGCGATATAACTCGGGATTTTTTGCCGAATATAGTTCTATAAATAGTGTTTTTCTTCGTTTCCTTTTTCCCCTCGAATGTTCAATACTATTTTCTATCCATATCTCAAATTATTTTGAAAATTACAATAAAATTTAAACTGTTATTTACTAAACTATCCATTATTACATGCCACATTTTGCTTCAGTAAAATGTATTAATGGAAGACGTAAATGATTAAATTTTATTATTTTAGTCGCTAAATTTTTCTTCCTCTGCGATAGCAAAACAGAACAGCATATTTCCAAAATAATAGTTAAAGAATTAGAACTAAAAATAAAATTCATTTATCTGGATTTGCTTGCCTATTTTAGATTATCAAAATTTTCAATTTAAGGTACCAACTAAATATTAGTCACAACATTTGTTACAAACGCCTAAATATCCTTTATTTTTCATGTGAATTAAAATATTTATATAAGTAATAGTTTTATATATCTGAAATGAGCTAAAAATGGTATAATGCTTATTAAAATGCATATAAACGGAGATAAAATTCTTAATCTTGGTACTTTTTGAGATCTGCACTAATAAATACCAATCATTATTTTTTATTTATTTAATGATATAAGATACGTAAAAGAGTAATAAAGAACCTATGAAATCCTAATCTTTATTTAATTGGATAAAATACGGATAATGATGGATAACTGAAATATAGTTAGTTTATATAAATTAAAATTTAAATAAAATCTTTCGACGAATTATTTTCTTAAAAACGTGCAATCATAATGTATATGTTTCGAAATGTTATAATAGATTAATATGTGGAAAATTTATTGTTTTATTATAAGTTAATCTTCACACCTTATAACGCTTTCTTTTCCGTTTTTGGTCATTAAAAAAGGTATAATTTTAGTGGATTTGGCTTTTTTTAACTATATAGTCTTTTCTATCCAGTTTAGAAAATTTTAACACATTGAAAATTAATTCTTGTATGAATGATAAAGCAATCGCTGTAAGCATTGTCATCAATTGTTTAAAAAGGCAGCATTCAACGAAAAAAATAAAGTCAAAAGAAGAAAACTGTCAGACACATTTGGCATTTATAGATAGAAGAGTCTTACCCAACTATATGAAACTATATGTATAATTTAAATGCTCACTAGGAGAAATAAAAAGATATAACATGTAAATCTTTTGAATCTCACGCAACTCATAATCAAAATTCCAAATGTTATGAGTCTGGAAGATTGTACATTCGCTGAAACACCCATTTTATATATAAAAATTGTTTTATAACGATGACACGACTAACACTGGGAAGACATTTTCATATCTTTGAGCTAGAACCGATTTCATTCCATGCGGTATTTAATGGGTTGTCATGATGATTTTCACCTAGCAGCATTTTCCATTAAGATGAGGCAAACAACATTATAAGTAGTTCTAAAATAATAAATATCTTACAAAGATATGATAACGATATCTATAAGATACTCAGCAAATTTTTAGTAGTTTTCTCCTATAATATTCAACCTTGTTGATCGGCAAATTAACACCAAAAGTTTTCCGTCGCATTTCCTAGTTCCCTATCATTATTGCAACATTCTCTTCGATATCTTAAATCATGTTAAAGTTTTCGATATCACAATTCAAGCACTCGATGGTGAAAGTTATGATAAACTAGAAGCAGAGGGAATATATTAATAAAACTAGCATATCGGTATTTTTCATTCCTTATTATCCGACAAGAAAACAGATTCTAATTAAGTAAAATCAGCACTCTTTCATGTACTATAAATAAAACAGTAGTGATGCTCAGGACACGTGTTGTTTTCGCTTCGGCTCAAGTATTCTACGGAATAAACTAATATCCACAAAAGTACTTCAAAAGCTATTATTGTTTTGAGTACTAAGCAAAAGGATGTAAAACAAATATGCATTATTTTTCAAATATATCCGAGATAAAAGAGTTTAAATCAATAATTTTATGATCTTCAGAGTTGAGTTGAATAAGTCGATAAAAAGAGTAAATTATACAGAACTGAATAGAATGGTTAGTATTTCATTATTTTTATGATCCTATTCAGAAATTCGAAAATATCATTCCTCTAAAGAAGCTGATAAACTAGTTAGAAAATAAATCATATTTTTGGAAAATGAACTCTCATGACTACAGAATAATTCTATATCACTGATAAAATTAGTTAATTTCTGCGAGATGTCCTAAATAGAAGATATTAATATTCAAGAACGCATCCTTTTTCATCTTTTCTCTGTTGAAATTGTGCTATAAAACATTTATAAAGGAATTCGGAAATTAAATCATGTGTTTGGAGCACTTGCAGATGAATTAATGGATATCTGGTTTTAAAAACAGACGTATTTAAATATATAAGCTTAAATTACATTAGAGAGTTTTTGCATATAAAATAAATTCGGAAAATGAAATTAGACTATCGTAGTGTGATTTTAAAATATTTAATAATCTGCAAATATTGAAATCGGTGCAAAATGTTGCAGCGGATTCATATGAAATTATATGAATATTTTAAACCAAATTTGATCACAAATGTGAAAGAAAAAACATTCTTTAAAAGTATAATAAAACAGGCACATTGATTATTCCTTTACTTATAAGTAAATTTATTCTGTTTCTTTATTCCCATCGAGATAGTCAGTTGGATAAACATACGCATTCCATTTATAAGAAAAAAATAAAACTTCTTTAGGTGAATTTAATTTAAGACAGTTTTTCATTCGTAATATTGAATACAATATAGATTTTCTGATAGTCCCCTTTTAAGTAAACCATCTATGTGTTAAAAGAGTTATGTGGTAACATTTTAAATATATTAAACATTATTTTCTTCCATAATAATTCATTCTATGAATTTTCACCCTTCAAAGCAGAGAGGGTGAAAGTCTCAGTCAAGTTTGTATGTGGGCCATCAGCTGAAAGGTTGTAGAAATGGACGGAAATTGAAATTTTCATAACCCCGTAACTCATTTACTATTGAAGATAGAAAGATAATTTAAATTAGATGAATTATATATCGCCTTCTCATATTAAACAATTTTTATTAAAAGTATTTCGATTACTGAAATCCATTAGAAGTTGGGGTTGAAAGCGGATTTTCAACCCCCTAACTTCGATTGCTTTTTAACCCATATTGCACCAAGCATTAAAAAAATTAATACTTTTTTAAAAAATAAAAAATGTGTTTATTTAAGCCTATGCAAATACATAAAATCAAAACACTTACCAAACTTTTATTAGTTTCGTCCGTACAGGCTGTCCTAAAAATAGGACAATAGTACAATCCACTGCTACTCGTCCTTACATAGGTGGAAGGGTAGAAAGCAGCTTAAGCATAGTCCAACGTTATATTTTTTTACAAACAGTTGTTGATTTTGCTGCACAGGGTTTAGCTGGTTTCTTCTTTGTCGGTTTACTAGGTATTTTAAAATAATATGTTCAATTTTAACTTTAGAAAATCTTCACTAACACGTTGAACACACAGTTTTCTGCAAGATGGTTTCCTTGGAATAGAAAGTGCCAAATAGGAAACTGCCTATGTACTCGAAAATCAAGCAGGTCCAGATTATCATCACTAAATAGCTGAGTGAGCTCCTATTAAGCAACAAAGACTGTTTCAAAAGCATTAAAAATTCAAAAAATACTCCGAATTGTTTAGCATATTATAAACGAAGCCTCACTTTGAAATATCTAGCACTCACGTCAAGTTGTAAGTTATCGTTAAAATGAAGATACTTCTTTATTTTGTAATATCTGTTCTTTGACATCGCTTTATTTAAAATTAAAATTCCAATGTCGGGCTCATTTTTCCAGTACATCTTCTCTTGAGGTAAAATATGATAACCACTGTAGAAGAGAATTCCCCAAAAAATGCTTCATTTCAACCATACTTACTTCAAAAACATGATTATTCTTTTGCCTGGAATATTTAATTAATTTTTCAACCGTCAGCTCAATCAACTTCAAACAGATCAATTCAAATAGTTCAATAGGAGATTTACCAGCAACAAAATGTAATTCATTGTCTATGTCGTCTAAATCACTGTCATCTAAAGTCCACAAAAAATTCAAGGCTTCCTGCGCAGTTAAAAATTTACGTGGCATTCTAAAATGGTAGCATCAAAATAATTTTCAAAAGAAAACAAAATTCCAGCATGTGAATGCGGAAAATACTAGGTCTGCTTCGATGAATTTCAAAATACAACTGACTGCATGAGCATCATGACTCAGTTCTTTCAGAACAATTGACTCCAGCCATCATGTCTGGTCATGATAAGCCCCAAATGCCTGTAATACAGGTGCCTGCTGGCACCTGTATTACTTGTTGAGTTACAATCTTTGGAATGCAACAGAGAAAAGGGGGGGACTTTATCTTTTATTAACTAATGGGCAATAGGTAGTAATACAATGTACCATCGTCCTATTTATAGGACAGTCGAAAATGTAGATAATTTTTTGGCAGTGATTTTTACATAGAATAAAAGTATGCAATATTACCTCAATAAATTTATATGTATGTTTTTCTTGAAGGTCAAAACTTTAAAAAACTTGTGTATTGAAAATGTAAGAAAAAAAATCTGCTAAAATCACAATATTAGAAATTTAATAAAAAAATCTAAAATTAATTTAAACATGCGAGAAAGGCATATATATATTAAAATTACCATTGAATAACAAGTCGTCTTTATTTAGAATTAAAATATTCAAAAGAATTTATATAAAGGCCACTTATGTGTGCTGTCCTGTTTTAAGGATGATGAGGAAATATGGGTTAACCGAAGTATCAGACACATCTTTGGAAGCTCTTCCACATTCTTTCATCCTCGTTTCTCCAACCTTTATGATAGTAGTGTTACCTGTTTAATGTTATTCATTAAGAGCTAAATTTTTCAGTTTGGCTTCTTGAAGAGTAAGCAGAAACTAGAAAGATTTATTTTCAATCAGAAACGAATTTTAAGTTCTTAAAATTTTTATTTGCTTTTTTATATATTATGAATATCATAATGAATGCAATATCAGGTTTTATTGATTTATTATATTTGCTACGTTTACAAAAAAGAGAAAGCCTTTAATTGGTCTTACTCAAAGTGGATGATTTTAATAAGGAAAACAGTTCCAATCTAAAGAATAATTTAATTTAGTGAGAAAGGCATTGTATTAAAATGCAAATCATTTAAAGATGAATGGCTAAAAATAAACAGAATTTTTATTTTCATAAAGAAAGTATCATTTTGAATTTAAAAATAGGATTGTAAATAATGAAATATAATTTAGCTCGAAAGAGTTGGTTCTCAACAGGAAGAGAGAAATGCTAGAAAGGAAGGAAGCAAATCCCTACTGTTATGCTGTTACGACGTGTTATGATGATTCAAATAGATCGATATAAATTCCAATTCCTTACAAGATGGCATCAAACAAGATCAGATTAGCAAATCATACAGGGTGCCCACTTAAATAAGAGTCATCTCCCTTGACTTCAGAACGACGGCATTTTTAATCATGTAAGTAGTGTCTAGGTATAATAAAACGTCTATGCGCTATGCGATGAGGCAGCTTACAATACAACTGGTGGCAAACTCCGGAGTTAACGTCCTATCTCGAAAACAGTACAAAATAAAAGAAAAATTTCAGTTACAAAGTTGTAGAGCGTAATCTATTGAGTATAAAAGACATCTTGTGCAATAAAACGAAGAACAGAACGCTTAAAATGCGCATTTGTTTGTTCGCATTTTCCGAAATTGTTACGTCACAAGACTTGGACAAAAGCAGAACATATTATTTTTCGTGCAAAAAATTATCCCATTATACTTTTTCCTGTGGGAATAACTCAAACAGCAGGTTGTATGGTGCTTTCCGACAACATTGCAGGACGTATTACTATTGCTTGTGCTTGCGTACGAAATATAAACTAAAACGAGTGCAAAGTGAAATTCGAACAAGGGCTCACATCTGTATTGTAGATGACGAAGAGCACTTTGAACAACGAAAATAAAGACATCGAGTGATAATTATTTTTCCCCTTTTTAACCCCTTTCGAGACGTCACAGTTTCGGAAATCGTGAGCAAAGGTTCATTTTAGGCGCTCTGTTCTTCATATTATTATGCAAAAGGTGTCATTTTGTATAAATCTACAACTTTTTAATTGACATTTCTCTCTATTTTGCACCGTTTTCGAGACAGGAATTCTAACTCCGAAGTTTGCCACTATGTGGCGTTGTAAGTGGTTCTCATCGCATAGTGCATAGACGTTTTACTGTACCTAGACACTACTTTCATGACTAAAGCTGCCGTCGTTCTGATGTTAAGGGGTGTGGCCCTTATTTAAGTGAGCACCCTGTATACTGAGCTGAGGAAAGGCTATTTTACTCAAAATTTAACTCCCATTTTTGCTAAGAGTTTTTTATTCAATGAATGTTATACAAGAATAACTTTATAAAATAGTTTTATTACTGCTTTCCGAAAATTGAAATTTGTGAATATTAATCAAAATAGAAATCATATTTTACTTGCTAATTCACAGAGTTTTCAATTATTATCAATCATAGTCAGACTTGATTTCGTACGACTCTTAGTAGCATGAATTACAAGCCTTTTCAGCAGCTAAATATTTAAGTAGAGTTTCTAATTATATCAATCACGAACAAAAATATGCTAAAATACTAACAACTAATCAAATTGGCGATTTTGTGAAAGAAAATTATAATAACATCTCAGGCAGCGTTTATCAGTTTTCTTTAAAAATTCGAAATGTTTCCTTTAGAGTTAATTATAAAAGAATTATAACATCAAAAATTCTAATAATAGAATCTATTTGCATTAAACAATTTAAATGTTGTAGGAGGATTTTTCTCCTAAAACTATTATTGCTAAATTACGTATGCTTTATTGCCGACATTTCTACAATATTTTAAAATCGTTAAGATTCTATAATCAAGGAAAATAACATTTTTAACAGTATTTGACTCAACTTTCTTAACCAGCAAGATTTGTTTTCTCGGTAGCTATTATTAATTGTAAAAATAAGGCATACATTATTTTTAAATTATTGGAATTTATTCAATTATTGAAATTAATGCACTCGAAATATAATTCGGAGAATTATTCGTCATTCACGCTTTAATTCTTTTTATTCAGTCAGTACTGTTTTTGCTTTTTCCGAAAATAAACCTTTAAGAAACAATGAAATATTGATAAAGTATCGTATAATTTTTCCTTAGCATGTATAAATCTTTTTATTATTATATCTTCTTATTGTTATATATTAACAAATTAAAAATATTAGGTCATTCATCGGAACTACTTACGAAGCTTTTTCATATTCTTTTTGCTGTTACAAAATAAACAGTGTTGGTATTTATACGAATGAAGTCGATGAACGTGACGTCACAGTCACAAGACAAAGGCGCCTGACTTCTATTATTTGTCGTGACATCAAGCCTGTTTTCCTTCTGAGAAATTCTACATGGATTCCAAAATTAAAGTGGTGTGACACATTTGACAAGTGTCACATGAGCATGAACTGGCTCCATTATCATTCTTTAAACCATGCTTCTAAATTGGGAGTTGTAGAAAGGAAGAAAATGATAGATTTTTGTATAGATTGTTTTATAAATGTATGGATAGCAAGAAATAAGATTTCCTACTTAAGATGGCTCTGTAGTGCCTTGTAGTGCTCTATGAAACAGTGGCGGCGACACGAGGGATGAGGTGGTCGCCCTCCTCACTTTTTTATGGAAAAGTTTAATTTTTATTTCATTTTAGCCGCTTAAAACTAGTACTAACAAAAACTCAATAGTGTTCAAGAAAGCTAACTAATTTTGCAACTAAATTTTTTAATTTTGTTGTCTACCACCCTATACTGCCGGGTTCCTATAAGTGTCTCTAAATTGTTTGTCCCCTAACTTTTGCTACCCAGTCGCCGCCACTGCTATAAAACAAAATTTGGGCAACAGCTATTTCATGTTGTGCACTTGATATTTACTAAATAAAAACTTTTAGTATCCAAATTTGTTAATAGATGGCACTGTAACTCTAATGGTATTTATTTACATAAATTGATCAAATAATACACAATTCGTGCTATAACGGGCCCCCTTTGAAATTATTCTTCGGTGAAAAGAAGTCAGGTTGTTGACGAACATTATTTAGTTGTTTGTACATCGCATCTACATTTCAAGAAAAAAGCTTTACTAATAAAATTATTCCATCAGAGCCGAAAGAACTCCGTTGCACCTTTTAAAGTATTATGGTATCAGAAGCACTTATGAAAATTTCGAATGTCTCCATCTGGCTCAACGATACATAATAAAGAAATTTTAAAGAACTGGACAACATGGCATTCTGCCAAGTTAAGGAAGGAAACGAGTCAAGTCTGTTTGCGTGGAAGATGGGCCTACTGCAACCGTGGGAGCCAGCAGTCATTCGTCATATGGTATTGTATATTTGCCAACGGTTCCCAGTAATGTCGATATGTCGAAGGGATAATCATGCTGCTAATTTTTTGGTTCTATCCTTAAAAATATACATTCACCGCCAGAGCTTTTAACAAGAACTTTTTGCAAGTGATATTAACTACTATTAAAGCTCTTTTCTCTAATGGCAGTTATTATAACTTGGCCATGGACTGACGAAACTCATTTTTGCCTTAACGATATATTTAAACAGTCAGTTGTCAAGTCTGGGAAAAAGAAAACCCTTCCAGGAAGAAGTCTTATATCATGAAAGGATAAAAGTATTGTGTGGTTTTATGCCCACCTCCATCATTGGGTTGTACTTTTTTGAAGCTGTAACTGAAATGGTATGAAACCTGTTCCCTCACTGGACAACGCTGTCATTATATGTGGGAAATTTTTCAACGCCAGAAATTCTAAAAAGTCAGTGTCTTCAGGACATCATTCTCACACAGGATGGCGCACCTCCTCACATTGCTCGTTCTGTACAACAATTGTTAAGTAGGCGTTTACCAGATTCATGGGTCGCTTACCTCCTCGCCCTGTGGAGTTTCTTGAAAAGCAAAATTCTTCCGTCAAAACTTGCGAATGGACTATATCTGAAAGAGAGCATTCGTCACCCTGTTTTGAATATTCTATGTTCATCGAAGGAAAATACAGTAATGTGATTAGAACACGTTGTTTAAAATGAAACGGAACATACTGAATATTGCTACATATAGCATTACATTTAAGTATACTGAATATTTATATGTGAGTTACAGCGCCACTTATCGGTAGATTTTTATTTTTCATTTTATAATAAGAAACGCGTCATTTGAATTATCAGAAGTATAGTTCTGCTTCATTTGGAGCAGTAGAAGGCCCTCTAGAACTCTTTGAAGTGTGAAAGTTAATTCTTTTTAACCCTGAATTTTTTTGAAGACCGTAGCTTCCATTGCTCTTTATATTGAATTAAAAAACACATAGTAAAATCGTTTCTTAGGATATTCCTTTTCAGGTAGTAAACAGGTGACAACAGCAGTCATAACAATGGGGAAATTCAGCATTTTATTATTATTATTTTTCTAATCGATTGAGAATGCTTAAAAATGAACAATAACATTAAAAAAATTTCTATGTAGTTTTCTTTTTTTAAATATTTGCAATCAAAGTTCGCCTCTCAGATGACGCGAGAAAAACGATCCATTTTGGCACGAAGCGGGTCTGACGTCACATGTACCCAAACAGGGGAGAGCTCCCGTTCACTCATTATGGAGATTTTTCTTTTTTTCTATATTTACCGACTACCGCATCAGATAAAATAATGTCGGAAAGATACAAGTATTGTATTATTCCTAAATGTGTTAACACAACTATAAAGGCTCCCGATGGGTAATTTATCGATATTATATCTATTAAAATCGTATATCACGAAGCGCAATGAAAAACAGCCTTGAACTCGATATCCGTTTTATTTTGAATATAAGTATAAGGTGAGATTTTAATTATCAATTTTAAATCAAATAGTTAAATTTAATTAGTTTTTTCCCTTCTATTTGATTACATGGATTTTATATTTTAACCTTTTGAGGGGCGGTGGCACAAAGGCTGTCCCAACTTCTTTAAGATTAAAAAAAAATTGCTCTTGTTATATTATTGCTTACATTATTTCCATGGATATTCAAATGTATCTTATATTTTTTAAAATTATAGTACCATTCAAAATTAATTAGAATATCTTAAATATAAGTTTAAATTCATGATTTTTTTTGATGATGAAAATAGCTTTCATTTCTAGTGCAAGAAAATAATTCACAGAATTTTTTATGCAAAATAAATCATTTAGACTCAAAGAGTCTATTCAAATCAAAATCAGTCTTCATAAAGTCAATTTACTTATCAATTATTACAATTGGAAAAAAGATAGATATATTTATCTCACTGCACATCTAGGATTTGCCGTTTACATGGTAGCCCTTAAATTCCTAGATTAGTCGCGTTCGGTCGAGTTTGAATACTATAATTATAAATTTATATAGGCATCTTTATATAAGTTATTTTTACCAGATATTTTTTATAATAATTACTATTAAATAATATCTTAAAATTAATACTTGTACGAAGGAAATAATTTATATTCTTCATAGCAGAGTAATATAAAACTATATAAAATAAAATTAGTTTTTCAAAGGAACACGTGTATTTTAAAAAAATGCCGTACCTGAATTTATTTTGAGCGGAACTTCTGAAATAAATATATTCCTGGGGTTTTTTTTGTTGTTGTTTTGTTTTGATTTGGTGGGGTTTTTTCGTAGACATACGAAATTTCACACATCTTGCAAAATCAGGTTCTTAGCTTTTCATTCTTTCTTGAGCGACAGAAATCGCAGCGTCTTCTCGGAATGTCCGAGGGACCCTCTTCAATTTATTGCTGCCTGATGCTTTTGAAAACCTACCCGTTTTTCCTAAGGCTAGGTGTATTGGGGTATAGAGCTTTGTTCCGGTTACTGAATGCATTTAAGCGAAGGTACGGACAGCTTTTCTTACGAGATAATTTACGAGCCGGCGTTTTGTGTCCCGTTCCTTTGCCATCATTGTAGTTTCAATCCTTGGCAAATTATCCGATTTACCTTATACAAAACCAATATCTTTTTGAAATTAAACGTTGAATAGTAGAAAAGCCAAAAATTTCACTTCTAAAATGCAAGATAGTACAAACGCATTGAATCTAAATCAAAACATGGTACAAAAGTAGCGAAAGAGAAGTATGTGAAGGAAAGCACACGTGACTTCAAAATCTACTCAACGAATGAGAATGCGTTTCGGATTGCATCATCGTTCCTTCCCTCAATATTTGCCCTCAATATTTAAATAAATAAATTTTTATGTAAAATTTTACTTGCATATTTGAAATTAGAATGCAAAAATACGGATTGCTTTCACGCGTTTTTGAAAAATGCTGAAGTTCACCATTGAAACAAATGACAGGAAGAAGTTATCCTTTCTCTTGTTATGGGACACGAATTTTAATGTGAATCGTTTTTCACATGACTTTTATTTAGTAATTATTCAATGAACAATGAATGCGGCAGCTTAGAATCTAAGTAGATCTTAGTAAAGACAAGGAATCTCAGAACTTTTCCAGTCCGAGAGGAAGATTAAATTATGCAAAGAGAAGTAATCAATGACCATTTTCAACTCGCGATCACCATAGTTTGAAATCTTTCACTCTTCTCACCACTGTTTACTCACAAACAGAAGGCAGTTGGAATATTTAATGCTCATGGGCCAATTTTTCTTCTATTTGGAAAAGGGTTGTTGAAAGGACGAGAATATAACTATGGGCTAAATATGACTGATGACTGACTAAACAGGGATATAAAATTGTATTTTGTTGGGATTCTCTATAAATCAAGTGTAACAGATGAATTTAGAAGATGTTCAATTCTTATAGCCATTCTGAAATTTTTTTGATAAAAGCTTATAAACTCTTATTATGTATCTACTTAATGCTAAAGTATATGTCCAGCAGTATGCACATTTACCCGACGTTATGGGCATTTCTAAATCCTAGCCTTCGCCAATACGTAAATTCTTCATTCTTTTAAATATTGGGGGTACGGGACCGGAAAGTAATGTCACCTGTTTCATATTAACATTTTTTTATACTAATCAGTGGATTGTGTGTGCGACGAATTTTTACAAGTGAAATTGACTACTTTTCTTTTGCTTCACAGGTCGATTTCATTTTTATAACATCCCTATTTGAAATGTCAACGCAAAAACCAGAACTGCAGACTCGACACTGCATTTTATTCGAGTTTCCATAGGTAGGGATGGAATAAAATATGCAAAAACATTCGTAAGTTTATTAATAAATGCATAACAAAATTTTGTAATAGCAATGTTTCAAGATTTAAAACATTCACGATTCGTTCTACGGCCTTCTTAACAATCATTTATTCACCCAAGAAATGAATAAATATTAGTGTCAAGAAGAAAATTAGTTTTTATATAACAAATATTTGTTTTTACAAAAAATACTCCGTAGAGTAAAAACAAACAATCACACTCAATTATGAAAATAATAATAAAAAATATACAAAGAACTAAAGCCCGCGCTAAAATTTATACATAACGCCAAAGCTCCTCGAAGTTTCTAAGCGGATAATTTTACTCAATGTTGCTAGCAAATTTTCAGTAACTTGAAGGAATTTAATTAAATAAAGAAACAGAAAATATTGGTTTACGAGCATTTAATTCAGTAATTTCGATAATGTAAGAAGGAAAGTGGGGAAGTGTTTTCATTAAATGGTGGCAATATTATTCCTTCTAATACATTTTAAGATGTAATACAGAGAAGCGTTTTCGGTAATAAAATTGATTTATCAACTATGAAATATGCCTGTAGATTACTAAAGCTTCGAAAAATTAAAACTTATTTAACTTTAAAATTATTCTTGTGATCAAGGATTTATTATGAAAAAGAGTGTTGATTGAGAGCTCTTTTGTTAATTACTTCACAGGATGATTATACTAAAACTGCCTTAAAACTTAAGCAACCAAAGATGCCTAGCCCTCTAAGCTACCGAATACGCTCTTACTGAAGTTCAATTCCGAAGCAAATAACTCTCATTTATTAGTCTATTAAATATCATATATTAGTCTAAAATTACAATGATTCGAACCTATTTTTAAAAAATAAAGATAGTTCAATTTATAAGCTCATTATTCAATGCTGAAAGACTGCACCAAAATACTTATTTACATGCACGGCTAGAGTAAGTAAAAAAAGCTTAATATATTTGTAATTCCGTTTCGCATATTCTAAAAATAAAGGAATCTAAGCACCGTTTAGTTATATTAACTTCCCATTTTGAAGCAACTCGAGGGCTATTTTGGGATGAACCTCACAATTTTGAACCACCGTCAGATGATGAGGAGGACACCTGAGCCGGCAGACTCCTCTACAAACTTCTGCACTACATCTGTAACCTCACCACATCTTTATATGAACCAGTTATTGAGTATCAACAACGATAGTTATTTTATTCATGCCTTTGCCGATGACCTTGCGCTTGTTGCGGCCGGCAGAGTCAGAAAAGAACCAGAGAATAATACCAACAATGCCTTAAATTTGATAGCTGATAAACTGACAGAGTGAAGACTTGACCTCTTAATCAGACCCTGACACTGCCTTTCGACAAGTATCAGGGTCTGGGGTTTAGATCTAATAAACACCATCGCCAAAGATGTGGCCAAACCGTATTCAACAGAAACCCGATCTTTAGAATAAACGGAAAAAGCATTAAAATTGGAAATTCTTTAAAATATCTGGGCATTCTGCTGGATGGCAGGTTATCATGGTCCATGCACATAATGTCTTTACATACCAAGTTATACAATCTGAATAACAATTTTAATAGAAGTATCAAAGCCACCTGCAGTAGCAATAAAAATTTAGTTAAGACCTGGTATTTTACTGTTATAGAGAAAATAGAATGAAAGAATAGAATACGACGTTCCCAATCGCTTACTAAGCATTTGCACGCTTAAAAACATGCAAATTTTGCTTTTTAGAACACACAAATACAGTTGTCCTTATAATTTTGTCCATACCACATGGCTGTCTAAATCCAAAATACATTTTATGAATATGAATGTCCCATATGTTTCCATAAAAACTAATAAAAATGCTTCATTTATCTTTTATTTCCAGCCATAAAATTTGCATAATTTTCCTGCCAAATGTAGCCAAGATTTGGCGATTTTCCCCTTGTCCTTATAATTTTGACCACCACTGTATTATACAGAAATTTAACACAAAAACAGTTGCTTCCTTCCTAATTTCTATTAGCATTCCCCCCCTCTGTACGAATGATTTAGCCTGCAACAGCCACGCATACACGGCGGATCTTCAGTTGAATTGGGTTTCGAACTTGGATTCCTGAGGCACCGAAGCCGAGACCTTATCACTAGGCCACCGCGGCCAAAAGGAATGTATGATAAATGCTGTTAGGTGAATATTCGTTCTTAGGTGAATATTACGTGATTTTCGAGTGAAATAATTCCAATTGCAGTGAATAAGAACAATATTCATATGTCGTTTTAAAAATTAAAATAAAATAAGAATACATTCAATAAAAACACTCTAAATGACAAACTCTTATTAGTGCAACAAAATATAGATTTTTTTATTATAATTATTTTCTAATCTTTTCTTCTTTAATTTATAATTCATCATAAATATTATAGAATCGTGAAATTATCTTTTTCTCAAATCCACTCTCAGATGATGAACATGTACGAAATGAAAATGTAATTAAATCAATCGATTAAGTGATTACTAAGTTTTAAAAATATTAAAATAGTGTATTGATATCTGGAACACGTAAGTGCACAAAATTTCAAAAATCTAGTTCATCGGAAAGTGAGCGAAAATTAGACTACAGAATCGTATCTTTACAAGCATAAAATAAGCCAAATTAAACAAAAGTGTTTTAATAAAGCGTGGAGACAGATTAGCAAATTATGAATAACAGCTATTCTGTATAATTATTTGCTGACTTTTAAGATTTCTTCCAAATTTTCAAAATTATTTTCTATGCACAATTTTCATCTGAAGTAATTTTTTCTTTTACGAAGGTATTCTTACAATTTCGGCAGAGAGAGCAATCTTTAGACACATCATACATAATGATTTCATAATAAAAATTTGCAAAGAAAGCATGGAATTTAGAAAATTAAGCAGAAAAATAAAAAAATATGGTATGCAGCCATTTCTTCTTTATGTTCCATCATTTGCATTCTGTAAACATAGTCCATAAATTAAATTCTACTTTATATTGTTATAGACTGTAATTTCAATCTTATTTAATTATTTTAAAAACAATTTCCAGATCACAATTTCTGAATAGCTAGTTTGTTAAGAATAATGTTATTATCGAACAAATATTTTCTTTCGGTCTCTTATCATTTAATTTTATTTTTAATAAATGCAGTAATAGCTTTATTGATTCATAAAGAGTACCTGCAATGGAAATTATTAATTTTACAGTCCATTTCAAGCATTATTTGAATCTCATTTACTCTGATGACAAGTATTAATTTTATTTGGAGTCCCTTACAGCTATGTTGGTCGGAACATTACAGCTAACTATGTAAATATATAAATAGGAAATCAAAGTGTCAATGCTTAAATGCAGAATAACCGGATCATTAACTATCCGGAATTTGAGTATAAAATCCCGGACTCTTTCATGCGGAGAATGGTAATTATCTTCACTGGCTGTTTGGCAATCGAATTGCGACTAGACTAGGAACTCAATCACATAGGAAGTTCGTGACTAATTTGGTTAGCAATTTATCAGCTGACGAGATCACAGAGGCCTGAAATAATTTACTGCGCTTTAATCTCGCAGTTCGGTTTAAATTGGGATGTTTTGCTGGTAGCTGCAATTTCAAAATAGGAGCTAGGAATGAAGCAACTGTTTTTGTGTTAGATTTCCTGGTTAATATGTTGAATTATTCCTGCTTTCACATCTCTTAGATTTGAGCATTATATAAACACTAGCGGTTATTGATGTAAATGCGATTTTAGCTTACAGATCTGTTGAAATGAATACGTTTTGCTCTTAACTTAAAATATAAAATGCAAACAGGATATGAAATATCTAATTTTGAGTAGTTTTTTTAACTTACATTTCGCATAATTTCTGGTCGTTAGCGTCGACGGCAGTTTTCAACAGAATCCGTTTACATTTAACCCCACCCCCCCCAGCGTCGGACTATTTTCAACCGATATCTAGATGCAAAGCTTGAGGATGTGTGCACACACTTTTCAACTAACTGTTTTCTATTTATTTATAACTCTGTTAAAATGTAACATATGGGCCGCCGTTGCCTAGTGGTAATGTCTCGGTTTCAGAGCCGGAGGGTTCCAAGCTTGAATCCAGATTCCACTGAAGATCCTCCGTGTATTGGGCCTGGTGCGCGCCAATTCATACATAGGTGGTGGGGAAGCCTGAAGAGGGGGTTGCTAGTTGAAATGCCGTCCTCGTCATTTGACCACGGTTCAAAGTTAGGTCAAAGTAACCTTCGGGTTGCTTTAAAATGGGACGTTAATATAAATAAACTAACCTATTACATAACATAATTCAGTTATCACAATCTATAATAATGAAAATGAAAGGGATAACTCAGAGACGATATCAATGTTGTAGAGTGGAAGTGGATGAAAATGCATAAAACGCTTACAATTTTCTTCGCTTTAAATTCAAATGGATAGGCTTTGCTAAGCTAAAATCTAAAGAACAAACTAGAAATGTATAGCTGTTTTCATGGCAGTTTTGTTTCCTTTTTTTAAAGAATATTTCGTTTGATGTCCCATTTTGCGTTCAGTCGTCAATAATATATATAAAAAAATTCACTCTGACATGAATTTCGTTCATAATGTTTAAAATAATTTATACCTCCTTAGTAAAACAGTGTACTAAATTATAAAACAGTAATTCGAATAGAGGCCTTTGCTTTATGACAGAATTTTTGTTCCAAAATTGCAAGTGGCATTCAATTTTACGATCCTTCAACGACAGCTAAGCATTAAACACGAACTTTACGATATTAGTACAAATTTAGGAGATTAGAAATTTATTTTTAAATACAAATCCTGTCTAAACAGAAAAAAGTCGCAAATATAAAATAACCTTTAGCATTAGAATGAAAATAAATAATAAATATATTGAGAGATTTCTTTTTTTGAATTGTCTTGCAGATCCATTGAATTACTATCTGAAAAACAATATCTTATAACTCATACAATTTCTGCTTCGACACTTTTGAATAAAGTTTCTAGAAACTGCTTTTGAAAGAAAATCGTAGACTAGTTAGAATCACTTCTTCAATTCATTATTTCTAGAAGAAATTCTATCAATTTAAGCCACTTAAAAGCATTCAGAGTAAAGCAAAAAATTACATTGTCTTTGAGCTTATCTTATAGTTCAAATATTGTATAGATTAACTGCAAACATTTGATCGATAACTGTTTTGAAATAACACAGCATTCAATATTTTGCCAAATTAAAAGCAAAAAACAATGAGTTTAGAAATACAATGGAAAAATTTCCATATACGAAAACATTGTTCTCAGAATGCTAACAAAATTGCTCTTTCTGAAACATTTTACATATTTCTGTCATTTGTAAAGTGATATCCAATAAATCTATCCTCGACTTTTTTTTAGTTATCTTCTTTGTCGCAAAATGCCTTAGTTTGCATAAAAAAGCTTTTACAATCGCAAATTTATCCTTACTGTTTGATATTTAAATGTGAATGTAAAGAAATAGAAAATAATTTTGAAATGAGATATTACAAACTAATGGTACAATTTACTTACGATATCAAAAAGAAGTATTTTTCGTTTCTAAATGCAAAACAATAAGATTCAATGTAATAGATTAAATTCAGTTCTTTATTTTGTTAAATGTATTTCTTTATTTTTAAAATGTTTTCTTTAGTATTAATTTTAAGATTCAAAACCTAAGCGCGAAATTGCAAAATATTTTAAATCAATTTCCATATGGAATGAGATAGTAATAAATCAAAAACATGGATACTAAGACTACATTTCCCTTTCATATGAATTTGAAGAAAATAAATGAAGAAACGGAGCAAAAAACGAAAATGGAGGATTGTATGATAGCGTAAATCCAGCAAAGTTGCTCTGTAGAATCTGATTAAATGTTTTCTCTTCGTATGCGAAATAATTTTAGAACAATAATTAAAACTTTGCCTAATTTAGGTCAACTTTATAAGATTTTCTCTGAAACGTGTAAAATAATAAAGAAACTTATAAGGTATTCACACTTTTACTCTTATCCAATAATTAAGTAACTTAAGAATACGCACAAACAGAAATCAGAAACAATGAAAAAATTGAGTTTTGCATATTGGGGTAACCGAAAAATAATGTCGTATATTTCAGCCAAATTAAAAGAAATAATGTTATGATATTTTTTTAGAGTGGGTGATGAAATCACTCTAATAATGAACTATCTTTTACCACCTAGTTGACAAGTTTTCAATTCAGGATCTATACAACAAAAATGTTTTATTAACAATATAAAAGAAAAGAAAATGGAAATTCCATTCCACCTTACTTATTTCGAATTTTTTTCTCTCAAGGAATGTTGTAACGATTTAAATAAATGGCGAATAGAGAATGCAATATACTGCTATGCTAAACAATTTCATCTATTAACTAGTCGCTTCTGTTGCCAACCGTCTTCGACTGCAAATATTTAAGAGGGTATTCACATTTTTATTTTGATTGTCAGAATAGTCTTCGGAAATAGATTCTGCATTTTCAATAAAAACATATTTGTTAGTGTCACCGGTCAAAATTATAAACAATAGTAAAATTTCTCAGTTTAACTTAATGTAAGAAATGGGTCATCGTCTTGTTCTTCGTCCCGAAGCTGAAAAAAAATCTCGCCTTTAACTGATGCATCAATGGTAATTATACAGAGGAGAGGGTGATGTATCCTTAGTAAATATTTTCTTTCATAGCCTCATAATGTAGCTTATGAGGATATTTGTGATAAAATATACATGGTGATTCAGTACCACACCGATAAACGTTCAGGAGGTTATGTAGCATAGAGACGAGCCAAATTCACGTAGCATTGTATGGTTGAAAACGCCTTCTTTGTGCGGTAGCTGACGTTGTATGGGAGCTGGATTGCACATTCTTTACGCAGGATACCGGCATTTGAGATTCGGCTGAAGGATGGGCGAATACACTAACCTCGAACTAGCCGACATGTATCTAGCGTATGGAGCGGTGGAGTGTAACTGGCGAGCCTTGTACCAGGAACGTACTCCTTATCATACGACATTTACAACTCTCTACCAGTGGCTGTGTGAAGAGAGGTTCGTAGTAGAGAGCTGTAATAAATCGGGAACGAGCGGCATGTGCGTACCCTTTCCACAGCGTTAGATGGTGGTCAGGTGCATTGGCCTGCTCGATCGTCAAACTTATTATGTCTCTACTTCTGGGATCATATGAAAAGCAAGGTGTATGAGACCCCAGTTCATTTGGATGAAAACTTTGTCTCTCGCATATCTCTAGTAACCGGGAAGGTCCGAGATATGCCCGGAATCTTCCAGAATCTTCGTGCTTTCAATCAGATGCACCAGAGATTCCGGTCAAAGTTTTGAACACCTTATGTAGTATGTGCATGTTGCTAATGTAAATATCTTGATTAAAGTCCGGTTTGTTACACGTAGGGGAAGTTCAGGTAGATTGATACGCGGGAACATTGATACAGATCTTAAATTTTGATGATTGGAATGGACCAAGATGTTCATATCCCCTCATGTATCTGATACTGTAACCCTTAGCACACGGTAAATTTTTCGTTTATGTTAAGTCAAAAATTAATTTACAAATGAATCAAACCGCTAATCTTCTAGTCGAAGTAAATTTTACTCTAAGTACGTTTTGTGTGATTTCTTTCACTAATTACGTTTTCCTACCAGGGAATCTACTCCCAAAGATAGGAAAAACATTTATTTTTCTGAACTATATTAAGTTTTGAGGTTTTTTAGCTTCGATTTTGCGTGATCACTTGTTTTAAATTATGTAGCTATTAATAATATACAAATATCTAAAATGGATTATAAACAAGCAGTTAAACACTGGATATTTTCTACTACATAATTCTTGTTACTTAGAGTGAAAATAATTAACAATTCTCTTTCAGTTGGCTCAGTACTAAAATATTATGTTCAAAAATCAATTTTTAAAGATTTTATTTTCTCATTTATTTGTTTCAAATATATTTTCACCTATTTCACGATTATTTGGATTCAAATTTTTCTATAAAAAACTTTCCCTCTCCATTCCCAGAAGCAAATTTGAGCATCATTCACAATATAAAAAATAAAATGGAGTAGTCTATATATTTAAAGAGCCTATTTTTCTATATATGAACCGTTATTATACGGAATATTGTTTCAAAATTTAAAATAAATTTTCTTTTCCAAACTTCTAGCGCTTTCATTCAAACCATACTGTTATAAGGTAATAAAAAGTAAAAATTTGAAAATTTTAACTCAACAAGAAAGGATTCAAAGGAGTTTTATGTTTGTTGGGGAAAATTAGTGAAAATATTTGTTGAAAAAAATAAAACGGAGGCGGGCATAGGAAAAATTAGGATCCCGAGCTATCAGCTAGCTTATTATATTTTGAATCATCATTTGTATCGAATTATATATAATTGTATTCTTCTTTTATACTTTAAACAGGCACAAATGTTTCATATTTTTCTGTTTGAAGGGCACTACATAAGCTTTGATTGCTTGAAAGCTTGGAATTTCTTTGGAATAACTAATTTAAGCAAAATTAATTATCACAAAAATGTTAACAACAGAAACCTATTCATAATCATATCTAATGTTCAGAGCGGGAGAAAGCACGATTATTAAAATTTCATCCTTGATTTTTCAAACTGTCTCTTAAATGTAAACCAAATGTAAATCGGTTATTGTTGCAATATATATACGTTGATAGTACTTTTTGTCAGCATCCCGGAAATTGAAGGAAATTCTCGAACTTAAGAGCTATGTGCTACACAAAGCAGAAGTTAAAAAATTCTATGCATAAGAAAAGTTTGATTTTGAGTCGGAAAAAATTTTCCTTTTCATTCTTCTGCCTGAGAAAGAATGACTTTTCGACTATGCGATGCTTGTCTTGCTTATCTGAAGGGAGAAAAAGAGGTCGAAGAGGAGAATGAAAAAAAAAATGACCGAATCTTGCTTTCGAAGATCAGTTTTTATAAGGAGTAAAATCGAGAATTTTTTCCGATATAAAACTTCAAGTTCTGCGGATTTATAAAAAAATTTCAATTCTCGAATTCGAAAACGTCTTGGAGGGAATTAAAAGCATGTTGAAGAAAAGAAGGAAAAAATTATTCCAATACATCATTCTTTCTTTTTTCATGTTCAGTCTGTTCTCCGGTTGATGCAGACTGAAGACTTGTAAGTAATTAAAGTGCTCCTTGGAGAGAGTTTTAAGTAGTTTTTTACGTAGTCACTTTCATAAAAAAATAATAGTGTATTCTAATCCTTAGTTATTCTATTTGGTGAAACAAAAAAAAAGTGAGACAGGACTTAGATAAAAATTCATTAACTTTGCTCTATTGCTATTCTTGCATATGAAATGATTGGTTATTTATTTTTATTAGGTTGACTTTAGTTACTTGGAAGTTTTACCATCTCTCTTATCCAGAAAGGCATTAAAGGTTAAAAAATATAATGTATCTGCTTACTCTTAATCTTATTACTTAATCTGCTTACAATCTGTCCTTCTTGTTTTAGGACCGCTGATGTCTATGGAGACCTGGTGACAGAGCTTTATACGTAGGACGGAGAATTCCAGGGTAGACACCGAAACTATCGAATATCTATCGAGTTTCATTACATTAAGTCTTTGTCAAAATACAGTCAATTATGGAAGTGATAAAAGTTTTCCTTTTTCTTGTAACAGTCATTTGCTTTGACAGTGGTATAATTCACTTCGGCAGTCATAGTTGAAAAGAAAGTCACTTTTCTTGACAAGCACTTTATTTGCATTCTGCTCAGTAAAAAAATGAAGGAAAAATGAATAAAATCATTTGAAACAACTCCCAAGTTTAGCAGTATCAATGGAAACATGATTTTTTTTTTTTATCTCGAGGAACATTTGGATCTCCATCATTATTCAATAGGGATGTGCAGATAATATATTAAAATACATGCAATGCATTTCACATTTTTGAGATTAAAAGGGAGAAACTGTTCCTGGACAATTTCCGATTAATGGAAAAAATCCCTATTTTTCAAACATTCTAGATCTACTCAGACAAACTGTACTTGACATGATAATGATAAAATATTTTTATTGTACCTTTCTGCAGGTAGGGTTACATGCGATAAAATTCATTTGTAAGCAAAGAAACAAAATGGAAAAATTAATCATGTTCCTCAGCATACATCTACATATCTGATACTTAAACAAAAACTGCTGTTTTATGAGTCAGATATACAAATATATTTTTCATTTATACTATTTCTGCACTTAGAAATAAATATAAAAATCTTTTAGGTAAAAAGCAGCTTGGAAGACATTATTTTGTTTCTTCTCACGTATGCAGTTAGAGTTCCGTCTCAGCCGAAGCCATCCGGAACTCCTGATGGGGCAGCATGAAGCGGCCCCGCCCAGCACGATAGCACAAGTCAGTACTTGGCGGGAGCGGATTTCGCTCAACCGACGCGTCACCAAACTCCTCAGATGCAAGCGCAAATATACGATGAAACTTTTATAGGCTATTTAAGCAAAAAAGAAAACACGCCACACATCAATCAGTTCGTCCAATTCGTCGAGCGATAATCGAATAAATATTTAACTATATTGACTGCGTAAGTCTTAAATCCTGGTAAATGCAGAAGTTCATGAATTTCTTTTACTAACCAACTTTTTAGTAATTTGTCTCGTTGTTGAGCCCAAACTGGTCATTCCATTAGGACATGTTTAATATTTTCGCCTTCTCCACAATGACATCTACAATCTTTACCAAACATTCGATTTTGGAATTTCTGGGTAAATTAACCTTGTCCATTTTCCACTTTTAGATTGTATCCATCTGCACTGCCAATTTTCTGTTAATTTTTTATTGTTAATATTTCTTATTTGTACTTTTGAATAGATTAACTGTACGTCTATCAAATCTCTATTGGATGCTTCCTTAGCAAGCAAATCTGCTCGTTCGTTCCCCATTACCCCTTTGTGGGCCCTCACCCACATTAGTTTAATGTCCTCTCTATCTTTTAGCCCTTTCTTTATTTGCCATATAAATTTCTCTGTTGTCGCTTAGGGATTCTGCTGTCATTAATGCTGATCTTGAATCAGACACGATTTTAACGTCATAGAGTTCGTGGTCTAGAATATAGTCAATAGCGTTATGTATGGCAAAAACTTCAGCCATGTAAACTGTGTTATGATCGGCCAATCCATGCTGCGATTTTGTTATTCCTTGTTTGTTCGCATAATGAACAAAGGTAGAACCGATTCTATTCCCTACTTTTGAACCGTCTGTAAAAATATGATGATCTGCAGTCATATTTTGAAAGTATTCCCACTTTATTTTAATTCTTTCCCATGGTCTTAGATTGATTTCATAATCAATGCTCCTTTGATTCTCTCAAGATAATTTGTTGCCTTCAGTTTCTTAATTTCTCTCGTAGTTACTATTTCGGACATTAATTTTAAATCCAGTGGGGCGCAGCCAGATAGTATCTGCAATACTTCATTAGAAACAGTTTTGTAATTGCTATGAGTAGAGGTCGATGTGTTTGTAGTACTTTATTTCTAATTTTTATTGTATTTCTAAACCATGTCTCACAACCTTCCTTCTGACGTATACTTGAAATTAGCTGACATCATTTATTACTAGGTATTTTATATTTGGAGAACTGAACAGCACATTTTATGAGATCAATGAATTTATACATTTAACTAGGTTATCGTTTTCATTCAACCGCGAATATTAAAAAGATCTTAAATTAAAGAGATTATATGAAATTAATTAAAAGGCTATCTATGCTTTCTGACACTTTCTAGTTTGAAAAATAAGCATTTTTGTAAAAGAAATCGCTTATTGACTAGATTAAATAATACATAATGCTTATTCAAAATATAATAATTGCAATAACAGCATATTCAAGTTCAATCTAGTTTTTTTTGTCTAATTGTCCTTTCCCTTTATTCAGTCCCATCAGAGCCCATACATGGCCGACAAGATAAAATTACTTTTCATTTAAATTAAGCTTCGAATTATTTTATTTCAACAGATCGAACGCTATACGAATACGAATACTGTATACGAAGCTTGAAATACTATGAAACTTTGTTTTAGTGATCAAAATATTTTAGTTGCCAAAAATTTATATAATTATTTTTAGAACAGTTCGAATAATTTTTATTTTTATGCCAAATTTACTATAAATTAATGATTAAATTAACGATTCATATATAGCTCTTAAAATGTTTAAGCGCATGGTTGGAACTTGGAACTAGGAATCAAATCTGAGCAATACTCAAACAAATTAAAGATGCTGATTAAAAAAAAGGTTTAATTTCTCTTTAAATATTTATATTGTATTTTCTGGATTAGACAGAAATTTATGTCTGTTTTACTCTTTTTGGTGCGCATTTACTCTCTAGTTATCACGTAATTTTTTTCACAGTAAACAATGTTTCTTTTCATAGCTTATTTATTATGAAACCATGTTTGCGATTAATTTTAAGAGTATTCCTACGCATGTCTGCGTAGATAATTCATGAAATGATTATTTCAATCTCTGTAGTTGTATGTAATATGATGAACAAGTTTCCAAACCAATGAGATTTGACGTTATTATATTTTTTGGTTTTAAATTATTATTATTAAGAATTTACATTTCTGTACAGACCCTTACAGATCTACCATGTGAATTTAAAAAGTAGTTAAAGTGTTTCTGTTCAAGATCTTTTTCCCTTACCTACCTATAGGAGACGAATTCAAAATTATAAAACTCACATATAAATTAACCGTTAAAAATCTAATTCTTTTTATAATAAAATCTATTTTCTGATTTCCCATCTTTTATTTTAGGTGTTTTTATCTTATTTGTCATCAATCAGTGTTTTTATTAAGTTCTTCATAAAAGCAGCAAGTATTTTCTACACAGCTAAAATAAAAAAAAAGAAATAATAATAACTAAATATTGTCTTAATTGAGATCTAAAATAAATGAGGTATCAACATAAAAACGCTTCGAACTATGTTATTATTTCTAGTAACTGAGAAAAGAAGGTAAACTCATTAATATATTTTATTCTAACTGTGAAAAAATCTTCTTGATTGAGACTTTTATGAAGACTTCTTTTTGTGTAATAGCTAATTAAAACTCTTTTAGAAACCACACATCTGCATTAAGAAATTACAGGAGCTGTTTTTCTCGTATGTTTATAAATCTAATGAACTTCAACCGAGTATAGATAGTTTGAATTTCAATAAATTTGTCGTTTATCTCCAGAATGCATTTAATAATTAATATTTAAATATATTTACATTTATATCAGTTTCTTCGTTTAAATCTGCCTTATAAACCATTAAGAGAATGTTATGCATTATTTTGTTGCAATGTCAATCCCTGATCACTTATATAATCCACATTTGACATATACTTGTGATTAATTATATGATTTGTATAGTAAAGCACCGTTTATACGTTTCTCATTTATACGTCGTTTCATCACAGTCCCTATTCATTCGTATTCATTGTAGTGATAACGCACTTCGTTTATACGACGCAAAACTTCGATTATACGTCATTTATCCATTCTAAAATGTTAAAATGTCATCCTTTCTAGTATGTGAACTATGATAAAGATGTGACGACTTCTAAATTACTCACAATTTGTGAATTAATAGAAGACAAATTGTCTGGTACTAATTTCAGAGAAGTTGAATCCCATTGAAAAATTTCGGACTTATTTATTTTGTCAAAAGAATAGAGAAAAACCATTCAATAAAGTTAACTTGATTCATAATGATGTTCTTAGTATTCACAGACAATCAGCACATCAGACGACAGGTAAAAGTTTTCTTAATTAAACACATACCCTCATGCACATAAATCGTATAAGATATGTATAATTAGTACTCAAGACATGCAATAAAGGTATGATGACTTTTATGATAAATGTTCAATTTTAAAATTTAATTATTGAATTCCGTACTATACGCAATAATATACTAATAATAATCTTAAAAAGCTTCAAAATTGATACTTTTAGATGAATTTGCATTGGTAGCATTAAATTTGAAATAATCAAAACTGTTTAGTAAAATGTCGACTATACGTCTTTTCATTTTTACGTCGTTTCACGTGAGTCCCTTGAAAGATATATAAATGGTGCTTTACTGTCTTTATATTCAGAAGGTCTTACTCAACATTACGTATGGCAGAGAAGAGATCAGTATATAACTAAAAACTCAGTAAGTTGACCATTTGGTGCTCTTTGTGATATTCCTTAAAATTAAAAGAAATTATTTCACCTCTTACCCACTTGAGAAATAACGCATAAAAAATCTTATCGCTGCAAAAGTTACTCCATATTGTATATCCATTCACCATTTTTTTCTAAACAGTTCTCATTATCTGCTTAGGTGGCTCGAGAATAAACATTTCCATTTCTAATTGACAGCAGCATATCGATTCATTACAAAACAATAATAATATTTAAAAAACAATAAAAATATTAAACAATAAAATTATTCAATTGATTTAATAAATAATAATTATACTTTTTTTGGCGAATGGCATTAAATTATTACTGGATTTATTGATTGAATAGATTGTCAATACTACAGAACTGCAAACTGCCAGTTAAATTCTGGACCACTACTAAGTGGTTTGTTCTACTGTAAAAAAAATGAATAGATTTAAACATAAAATGTTCTCGAAATACAGGGTGTTCCAAATGTCTTAGTTTTTTTTAAAAATTAATTATAAAATCAATGAACTGACGTAGAAGAGTGCGGTTTCCACTAAAATTCATCTCATGATGAATTTTTTCCCATGCTAAAAAAAAAATAACTCCTAATTTTACCCATAGATGGCGCTGTACAAAAAAAAACAGCACAAGGCAAAATACGTTAATTATTATTCCATTATTAAACTATCTTCGTATGTATAATTTTGGTTTAAAAATGCAATTTTGAGGATTTTCAAATTAATTCTGCCGTGAAGGTAACTTTGCACCAGTATAAAATATTTATTAAAGGTGAAATAACGAAAAACTGATGAGGAGTACGGGATTGAGATCTTTTCACGTTTCTTGGAAACATTGACTAATGTATTTCTTTTCTTAAACGTATAGCGTAATCATTCAGGAGGTCACAGAAGGAAGAAAGAATTGAGCCAGTTTTTCAACGAAAATATTAGTTCTGAAAAATCTTCTTTCTGGTGAAGAAAGCACACCAATTCTGAAGGCAAGTGCGTTTAAATGTGAAAGATAATAAACATAGCTTTCATTTTGTTTCTTAGAATGTCTATTATATTTGTTAGTTAAGTTGTAATTCATTATTTCTAACCTGGGGCAACTTTGAACAATAGAAGAGGGTTTCTTTGCAGCATGGAAATTTGCGGTAGAAAGCAAATGCAGTAGGTTTTACAATTTATTTCCGTATTAGAAAATAATAAGAAAAACATTTGCTTTTGCTTCAGATATGTGGAGAGTGTGTGAAGGATAGGTGCTTGTAAGTATATGTATTTCTTTCCAGAGACCCTAGAAGCCTGGTTGAATTCCATTTCACAAGGTTAGTTCATACTCTCTCATAAACCCTTTCGGCATCCCAAGAGCACAGTTTGTTACAAAAGGAAGCTACGTCATATAAGAAAATTTGGAAATTCCCTGGTTTCCTCCAACGAGGCAGAAAAGGTCGTTGCAACTTGTATAGTCCATTTCAGTGACTTTGGTTTTTCTGTCAATAACGCAGTCTGTAAAATGATAATAAACGCTTATCTAACCAAGAAAGGTGTGGTAATAGACATACGTATTAATAATACAACAAACAATGGCCGGTTACCCCATTAACACCCAAATTAATTTAAAGCATAGATTTCAACAAATTTCTTTTAAATTACGTTTAAAACACCAAAACTATGTTAACTGTGATGCAAAATTATATGAAAAATATTTTATTTTAGATTTCTTTTTTTTTATTTAAAAAAATTAAAAAAATGCCAAAAATAATTTAAAAAACTTTTTCACATAAATATTGAAGATTTTTGAAATGTATTAAAATATTAAAAAATTAAAACCACTTTCTAATTCCTTACATTACCTGAAAAAAATCAAAATGACGACACTCTGACTTCAAAAACTGGCTAACTGGTGGTATACACCTGCTGAAAACTGTTTAAAAGTTTCGTAATACCTGTTAACTTCATAGAAAAAGCAAAAAAGAAGCAAAGGAATGCATTTGGTTCGGCCACGGAAGTGAAATGTAACTGCCCTATAAATAGGACGCTGGGCGTTAACGGGTTAAAAAGATTTCTAAAACGCCATCCTAATTTGACCTAATACAATGGCGCAAAGTTGTGTATTGTAATTACATATTTATAAAATTATTTTTTCTTGTATATTTCCAAGCAGGTTTTTAATAAATATACTAACATTGAACACAATGAGTATGTTATTGAAGTATACTGAAAAAAAATAACCTGTGCAAAGAATCCCCATCTGTGAGGTAACTTTGCATCAGAATTTCGAAAAATTATAATTTATTATGAAAATACTGCATGATCCAATTTTTGTTGCAAAACGTTTCTCTAGTGATCACTCAACGAGGAAGAAATCAGAAAAGCTTTTTTTCAGAGAAATACATGCAACTAATGCCGAAATTCTTTCTGAAGTCATGGAAATCGGTGCAGAGTAACCCCGTTTTACTGTAAGTTAGCACTTTAAATTCATTGCTACAGTTCAAATGACGTTTCAATCTCGAAACAACATTCTAAATGGCATCGAAAATTTTTAGAAACTGGAAGCGTTTTGAATGGAAAAAAGTAGTGGACGGCCAAGCACATCCACAGAAATTATTACGTCCATTCAACAGGCGTTTGTTTCAAAGCCAACAACATCAACGAGAAATGCATCGCGACAACTAGATATGCCGCGCAAAATAGCGCTTCCTCCGAGGCTCACACAGAAGACCTGAAGACTCACACACATGTAATTCAATCTCTTCCACAACCAATGCTAGTGAACACATGGATTGTATCGGATCAGCACCGTTTGGATGCGGTTTGAGCTAAAGGCGCACCTACTGAAATATGGTAGTGGTTTGTACGAGAAAAACGACAGTAACTGCTTGTGCTTGTAACGAAATAAATGCGTTGCAACTGTTTGACTTGAGTTGTTAAGTGGTTTTAATGCACAGCGCCATCTATGAGCAAAATTAGTAATTAAATATTTTATTAGCTATAAAAAATTTTTATCACTAGAAGAATTTTAGTGCAACCCACTGTCTCATATACCACTGACTTGATTATATATTTTATTTTGAAAATATGCCAAGGACTTTTGGACCACCCTATAATCTTTTCCTATATCGCCCGCCAATACGTAATATTTATAATGGATTATTTACACATTTTCTCTTTGTGTCTATTGAGGCACAGTTTGATCCTACCACTTTAGAATGGGATTTCCAAAGTTCATAGACTTCAATAACAATAATTGTTTTTTTGATTCCTAAGATGGCTGGTAGAAAGAAAACCTGTTGCAATTAATTCAATATTCCTAAAACAAAGATGCATTAAAGCTGTACTTGACTTTTCCATTTTCTTTTCGGCTAACCGAAAATGGCCTGGAAGCAATGGAAAAACTGTTTATTATTCTTAAGGAAAGCAGTGTATTTACCTTATTGTTTTGAGTTTTTTTTAAGAACAAAGTTTTAAATGAGACTTCTTACTAAGAAGAAACGATCAACTGATCATAAAAAGCATTGGCTTCCACACCATCGATAAAATATTTGCATCTTTTATTTCATGTGCAATAAACTTTAGTTCTTTTATTTACTTCTGCGTGGTTCTGTACGTGTTGTGCTTATATCCTTTTTCTTCAGTCATCCATCATTATTTGACTTGTCCACCTGCTGTCAGACTAACTGAATCAAGCATTCATTTAATGAGTGATGCTAATGTGGAACATTTTCCTTTGCCATTAAATATACACTATTTTATCTCAATTCCGATAAGAGAGAATTTACTCATAGTAACAGCTTCTCATAACAAAGTTATCGTGAAAATTTATATTTCATATCATAGAGCTTCTCACAGCAAAAATTCAGCAATAACAAAAAATCTTTTTAATTATTACTTTAACGAAAGACCTCTTTCTACTATTATTTTTTTTTAATTTCGTATACTGGTAAGTTTATTTAATATTTTATCTTTGCTAGCAGTCACATAAATTACTCATACATATTGATATTACAGAGGTGATAACTTAAATCGAAATTACCAACAGTTATTTCCCTTTTATTTTTCCTTAATATGCCAAAAATCTCTAAAAATTAACGATTTAGACCTAATGCTTACTTGGAAATTTTTTGCATGGATTACAGTTTAAAACGATGCGACAGAGATGCCAAATAGAAAGAGATCTTACAAATTTGGGGAAAAACATTTGCCAAAAAACTTTAAAAAATTCATGCAGATATTATAGTTTATTAATTTCTAATAATTTTATATGCATTTTTAAGTATTTTGTACACTATAGAAAGGCAGTGACGATACTAATTTCTGGTCAATTTTGTATCAATGTTTTCTGAGCAATATCTTATAAATCGCCTAATGTTATATCAAAAAATAAATTATTTGAAAACTACATTTCCACTGATTTTATAAAGTTATCTCCTCTCGAAATGTAAATACATATAGTTTATTTTTATCAATTAATAGAATTCTACATATACTTTTTACAAAGATTAAAAATTTTGTGTGATTTCTTAGAAGGGTTTGTCTTCTATTAAACTGAAATTGACAAAAAAAATAAGGTTATGAAGTTCAGCCACACAAAAAGTCATTCATTTACAAAAAATCAAGGTGAGTTCATAGTATAGTTCAGACTCGTAATTTCGAAACACGGTCAGATGACGGGGACGACACCTGAGCCGACGCCCCCTCTCCAAACTTCCTCGCCACGCCAATGGGAGGAAGTTTGGCTACTAAGTGTGATTTAGCGTGCAACAGGCCAGATACACGGCGAATCCTTAGAGAAAACGGGTTTCGAGCCTGGAACTCTCCGGCCCCAAAGCCGAAGACGAGACCTTGCCACTAGACCACCGTGGACCGAAATTCAAGGTGAGAGTAATTCTGTCAGTTTCATTGCATATAAGGATTGTTTACTATTTTAATAAGTTTTGAATCTATTTTTCGTAATTGTGGCGGTAGAACTTAAATATTAAAAATAATCGATTCATTAGGTAAATTATAAGCCGTGGAGAACACCACCCACATTATCGTACTGTATTACTGCACAGTAAATCATACGTAAGGGGCCAGACGTTCTCCCGCTATTGTGGTGCAACAAATCCACCCTGACACCGCCTACCCAACTGGGTTTATGGCATTAAAGAGCCGGAGTAGAATCCAGTGCGGTGTGGAAGTTTGAAGAGGGGGTGCCAGCTCAGGTGTCACCCTCGTGATCTGACCGCTGTTCAAAAATACGAGGTCCCTCCCAAAATATCCCTGGTGTTGCTTCAAAACGGGACGTTAATATAATTGAAGCTAAACTATATTGTATTGCTCAGTTATGTATTTCACTTCATATATATATATATATGCTTAATATCCAACTCGCAATGGATAATATCCATTTCACTATCCAGTATTGATATTTCTTAGTTATAGTTTAGTAGTAGTATCCTTATGTTTGTATCCAGCATATTCATGACAACTTGCATTGTTTTATTCGAATGATTTCCAGTAAAGTTTGGTAGAAATCATTCCTCTGGACACAGAATGAGCTTTAACAACTCTCGAGAAATTCAAAGCATTCATTGTTACAGCTCCGAAGTTTCATAAAAAGAAACATCCAATACTACTCTAGTATTAAATAGAACTAACAATACGTGATAATTTATCTGTGAATTCGGCTCTTCTGGGTGAGAAAACATCCGAATTGTTGTTTATCTGATAATTATCGTTATCCGATCTCATTATTGTGGCATGCATATGTACATCTTTAAATGTTAAATAAGAGTTTTGACTGAAGAGACATGAATTTAAACTCATGATTGTTATCTTATTGCATATTTCAGTTTTCCCAAACATATATTCAAATATACGAAACTTTTAAACTTTATAATTGGTTATTGGCTGACATTAGAGCTCCTTTAATTTTACAAATAATTGCAACACTCATAAACACACAATAAAGTTATTTGATTTGATTGCTCAGATTAATGTCCCGTTATGATGTCACTCTGAGATGTTATAAAACGAACTTGTAATTCTTAAATATGGGCCAATAATGAGGACGACATCATAACTGGCAACCACTTCACTAAACATCCACGCTAATGTTTGTTCCATGAATACAATTACGTGCAAGCCATTCATATATACAAATCATCTTTGGTGAAATCGGGATCCAAATCTTTTCTTCCACGAAACCAAGATTATGTTACTAATACACGAATCTGAAAAATGATATGCAGTACTGTATTCAAACACAGTTAAATTTTGTGTACCATAGTGATTTTATTGAAATTTAGCATTTGCAGATATGTTAGAGATATGTTGTTAATTAATTTTCCATCGAATTTTTCTAGGTGAAAAGATGTTGAAATCTGCGGGATAAAATGATTAAGAGAGTGGGGTTTTACTGTCTTTAATCATTAATTTGTTGCTGGTATAATAGGATACAAAAGATACAATCATGCAAACATTTAAATAATGAAAATCGTTCCTGCAAATTTTAAAATGAACATCTCTGTCAGTTATTCTGTAAATGAATATTATTAAATATTAATAAACTGTTTATTTCTTTCCATCTTAAATTAATGTTTCAAGAGGGGAATATATATCATTAAAACCATAAAGTAAAACAAAAAATAAAAATATTCTTCAAGGATGGATAATAATCCCTAACAATTGAATAATTTATATAAGAAAATATTTCCAAAAGCCATTTGCTTAAAGTTCGCCTTGCTCCTTTGTTCGATTTGCTAGTTAGATAGGAGCATCGATCCTTCAACTATGCGAGGCAGAGTAGTAAAATCCAATTTCGATTCGACACTATTTGTAGGTTTCAATTACTCTCCCACAAATGAGATGATCATTAGCTTCTAGGATGCAACTTGTCTCGAAATGAGTATTGTCTACTTGCATTTGCGTGAGGTACCAATCAGTTTTCAAGTAAAAGCTGAAGATCTTTTAAATTTTAAAATAACCTTCTAACATCTTATCTTAAAATGAACTTATCTCTAAATCTGTGACCTAATTTTCAGTTTTTCAAAACCTTTATTTCCAGAAATATTGTAATTAATAGAGCTACTAAATGGAGTTCTCTGATAATTATAATAAAGGAAGTTTTCTTTGTTTGCTGTTTAATTGAAATTATCTTAATTATATTTTTCTGAAGACGATTATTACCATTATTTAGTTCCTTCAAAATGTGGCAAGTCGATAATGACTATTGGAAAGATACTATTGATTTCTTTACAAAATTTTAGAAATATCAGCCAAACAATATATAACAAAGGGATAAAGATTTATGAAAAAATCCTTGTGTTTCAGGAATACTTTATAATATTTTTTTTCAGAATTAAACAAACATAGATTATGTCAATGAAATGAAGTTTTCTTGCATAATTAGAAGGATACAAGAAATGCGTTGCAAGTCACGAGTGTTCATTAAGCTCATTTTGATTTAGCAAAATCCTTCACATATATATTGACAGTGGTAATTAAGCGTGTATTATAAAATTGAGAGACAGAAATCTCACAAATATTATAACTATGCTTTTCTCTTGAAAAAATAAAGCTGTGGTAGTCTGATGGTAGAATTTCTGTATCGGGACTATGTCATAACGGTTTCGGGACTTCTTTCAATCAGAGGTTCATCGTGCACGCGGACCTAATGAACGCTGAATCCGTCGAGGTCAAACGGCCACTCGGTGGCCATTTTGAATCTTGGAGACATAAGTGTCGTACTGGTCATCCGACCATAATTAAAAATTACTAAGCCTGCCCCGAAATAGCCTTCTTGTAGAGACAGAAAGGGACATTAATCTATGTAAACTAAATTATATACCTAACTTGTGAAAGCAGAAGGTGTGTAAAGAGTCAATAACATATACGTGAGGAATGACATAAGCGTGACTACTGAAAGCTCAAAGCATCAATCATAGAACTGTAGAAGCTTAGACATGAGCCCATATAGGAATAATCGTAACCGAAAAAAATTTTAAAAAAGTATTTATACTGGGTGATTAAAAATTCAGATCTTAAAATATTAGGGGAGGTGCAAAAACACAATAACTGGCCAGAATCACACATGTTTTGTATGACCGGAAACATAACTTGGATGAGCTAGAGAATATTCAAAGATGCAAAAATGACAAGCCAATGATGAGTGAAAACTCTATTTTTCTCATACTTTACACCTGGACTCTACTTACACGTGTACAGTTTCACAATAATGCTCAAAGATCTTAACATTCACAGTTATGCAAGCTTTACAGAGGCGGTACATGAATGGTTGAACCTGTTCTGAAATACCTTGCATTTCGAGGGCATTTACAGTAACATTGATGATTTCTAGGATAAGTTTGGCATGTCCATCATTTCAGTATTCGTAAATATTGCATGTTCTCTGCAAAAATTCGTAAATTTAAATGACCAACGGTAGAATGCATTTGCAGCGCTGGCAAACAGGGCCCTCTAGCTCATTTGGTTTCAGTTTACGTCCCTGCTTTCCCACATAATTTTGGCTTTGTTTTTTTTTATGTCTTCGTTATCAGATTATAAGAGAAATTTCGAATCGTCTTGTATAGCAAATAATTTTATGCAATTTGAAGTATGAGTTTTAACTTGCAGTAGCAACTTTAAACTGAAATATCTTTGAGTACTACATTTTTTTATGAAAAGAACGTTGAAAACGAATTCAATGTTCTCAAAGTGACAATTTCTCTTGCTGTATCTATCCTTTTCTTTGTTCTGACAGTTAGCTTTGTGCCAGCTTTTCCCACCTCAAGAATATCTTGAAAATAATCAAAACTTTATGAGATCTTTTGCCACTTCTCTAAAAGACTTAGGTCGGTTTCTGAATGTTGAAGGCCAGTTCCGTAGAAATAGTTTTGCATTTTCCCCAAGTTCGGGAGAGTGCTGAGTACCGCGGTGACCGATTGGTAAGGTCCCACTTATCCTGTGGAACCCTGATGGATTCCAGGTCCAAAACACGATTCCACCGATGATCCGCCATGTATGGGGCCTGGTGCACGTAAAACCATGCATAGTAGCCAAATTTCCTCCCACTTTTGTGGTGCAAAAATACCCACACTGGCCCGGCCTACCCAAGGAGAGTGTAAGGGCGGGAGAGGACCAACGGGGAGAGAGCCGCCCCACCAGCAAGTGGAGAACGGGATTTATTGGGTACAATAAAATGATACAGACATTGTCCGAACAGGGCAGTACTTTTAAATGCATGAGAGCTGGGAGTATAAACATTGTTCAACCCACCTCGGTGGGGAAAGAATAGCTTTATTTACATGTACTTCACCACCAAGTGTGGCGAATGATACTCACAAAATAAAGAATGAGAAAATGAAGGCTCTTTATTTTCATATAAAATATAAAAACATCCCTAACGCAATAAATTTTAAAAATGTTCGGGCAAGCAAAGAACAGCAAAAATACATAAGGAATATAAATAAGTATTGAAAAAGAAACAAACAAATAAACACAGAAAAGGCAGTATAAATCACATATATAAATAAGTCAAAGATTGAAACCCCACAATATGAAAACAAAACACACACACAAACAGCACTACACATCAAACGACACACACAACACAAATAAAAACTGTACAAGACATTGAATTAAAAATTCATAAATTTAAAAAAATATATTTTTGAGATAGAAAAGAAGAAATTTCCCCATTCATCGGCAATCCACATCCCGCATACCCGGGAATATCTATTCATCAATTGCAGAATGTTTTTGAGTAAAAGCTGCGAAAGTTAATAAAGTCCTATAAAGGATGAAAACGGCAAGACTGAGAGGATAAGGATTGAAATTTTGGAGTCTAAAAATGAAATTAAGGTCAAAAAGTAGTATTCATATTCTCCTCCACCCCTCAAAAAAATATTCAAACAACCGTTACGGCATTGACTACTTCGCAACAGGCTTCAGGAACTGCAGATAAACTCGGGAATTGGAGCAGGCATCTATTTTTAGGGTTCATGGACCAATAGCTGTCCTAGGACGTCGATAGAATCCCGCACCAAGGAACAGACTGAGTGCAATAAGTTTAAAAAAGAAAATACAAGTGGAGAGTTGATACACCTATAAACCTTTAAAACTGTGTCACCTAGTGTAAAAATTAATAAATAAAAAATATATAAAGTATTTCTTAAAAAGCTCAAAACAAGTAAATAATAATAAACTCAACAGGCGGGAAGTCAATAGGACAGAAAACGGAACCGTGAAAAGTGTAAAATAAAAACCAATCTTCATAGGAGATGTCAAGAAAAAAGTCATCATTGGGGTCTGTTATGGTCTCTCTCCTGGGTGAATGTTTCGCAAATGTTCCTACTGGTCTTGAAAGCACCTTCCACTTTGGTGACAGCCTGTCTAATTGTAAAGAGATTGTTAAACCACGCTTTTTTGTGTTCATCTGCGGGTTTAATTAAATGAAACTCTTTGGTGAGGGGGCAGGAGAAGTTGTAATGACCTGCATCACCCATCATTCCGAAGATGCAGTGTGTAGAGTCTAAGAATTTAAAGCAATGAAGGTAAGTTGGGAATGGACCATGTCCACTGAAAAATATATTAAAAACTTATTATGTATTAAAAAATTGGGGATTACATGATAAATGTAGTCTCTCTCCCTAATTCCCGAGACTGAATCATAGCCATTCCAATATTCATTCCAATTTTCTACTATGTAATTCTTTAGGAGAGTTTGAGGTGGGAGTAGGGTGCAGGAAAAAAAGTTCATCACCGGATGTTACGGCCAGTTTGACTTGTTGGTCGGTCAGTTCATTTCCAGGAATTCCCACATGGGCTTTAACCCAGGAAAGGCAGACCATGTTCTTTGTCTTAAAGATGCTTGATTTTACTTTGTTAACGAATCCAGATCTGGTATTTAGCTATTAATGGCAGATGTCGAAGATAGCCTATCAGTATGTATGTTGACTTTCACTTTCTCTTTGACAGTCCAGTTGGCTTCGAATTCAATTCCGGCAAATTCTGCCTGAAATCCCGAGTTACAGGTGTTCAGTTTAAATAGATGGTTCTGGATATTAGTTTCATCTTTGAGAATACACACGGCGAATGCAATCTCATTTTCGATTCAGGATCCGTCCGTGTATATCTCATAGTCGGCATTTGGAATGTTACTGTCAAGATTAATAAGTCTCTGTCTGGGAGGATTGTTTTTAAATGGAATGTATTTCTCCAAGATATTTATGGCGACAATTGTGTTATATCTATTAGATCGTGGTGCGGATCGTACTTGTGTGTTGCGTAAGTTTGGAGAGGGGAGTGCCATCTCAGGTATCGTCCTCGTCAGCTGACAGCTGTTCAAAATTACGAGGTCTGTCATAAAATTGTCCTAGTGTTGCTTCAAAATAGGACGTTGATATAACTAAACTAAATCAAACCGGAGAGTGCTGCTTTTGAAGGCACTGAGTAGTTTTTACGCTAATGTCTTCCATTGGGTGAGTCGCGTGAACATTCTACGTTAAGAGAATAATATACTAAGCTGAATATCGAAAATGTTTCCAATACATTGTTTCTGCCCCTATCCAATCCAATATCATAAAGTTTTTCATTGATTATCAGTGGCGTAACTAGAGTGGGGCAGGTAGGGCACGTGCCCCTGTCGCAGTTGCCAGGGGGCGCAGAATAAAGGAATCAATTGATTGTATTTAAAAGAAAAGTAGGATTTTTGTAGCTCTTATTTCCAAGATTCTTTAAAATTGAATTGGTTTCAACATAGTGTGGGAAAATCTTAAGGATACAGTCATTTTTACAACCCGGAAACCTCAAGCTGAGACAAAATAATAAGTAATATTATGTTTCAGATATTTTCTGACTCAAAAACCCAGCAATGAAATTAAAAGCTCGTTTAGAGCTCCCACCCTACCGAGGCACAAATTTGTGTCTCGGTGGGATGTGAGACAAGGGAACATAGTTAGGAATCAGGTATCACCACAACGTTTCTAATGGTTTCTCACGGTATGTTCGGAAAATGGTTATAAATGATCAGAAAAAGTGACATTCCTATTTTCATTCATCAAAGAGTGAAGAACGGAAAATATCCGTCCATTTTTTTGCTTAGTGTAAGAGCACTCCAGCAACTTTAAAAAACGTAAGTTCCTTATCTTTACATTGTTTTTAGTACTGAATATTTGCATAATTTGTATGATGAAAATGCGATAGTGTTTATTTTAAATTTTATTTCGGGAAGCCTAGATGCAGTTGTTCTGCCAAATGCAGACAAACAAAAAAAAATACTGAGAGAGAGAGAGAAAAGACCGCATAAAGTTTTGAAATTGGGTGTAAAAGTTTTCAGTCCGTATTGACGTTTAAATCAAGATAAATTAAAGCGATTTCTTTAATAATTAACGAGAACAAATACATAAAGAAGAGAAATTCAATTCCTGCCATAATGTGAAGCTTTTCCTTTCTCCACTGAGTTGCGCTATTGTCACCAATTAATTTTACTGTTAACAAAGACATTAAAATTTTCTTTGACTATCAAATCATGAAACTACCAATACTAAACCTTAAATAGATATTTAAATATGTAAATATGGCAGTAATTTTTTGTTATCCTCATGTTTAATACATTTACAAACTTTTTAGTACTAAAGTATTGTAATTAAAACACTTTTGCTTCAATGAAAGCCAGAAAAGTTAATTTATAACATTTCGTATACACTAAAGCCTTCAAAAATTTTCAGTTATAATGTATCCATTTTATGCATATAAATAATGTCTACTAAAATAATACGGAAGTGCAGTTTTGCATGTCATAGACAAATTAATAACGTTATAATTTTAATTCATGCTTGAATCAGCATTTTTTCCCCCTGCAATAGCATATCTCCGACTTTCATGCAATGAATTTTAACTTTGGCATAAGTTGCTAGATAAAACATTATTATACTTTGTTAGTTGTAAATTTTGATTAATATATTTAAATATATGTATGAAATTATGTGATTGATTATATTATGAATATTATTTAATATGTTTGTCACTAAGGCTTTTAAGTTTATCTGTGTTACCAAAAGATTTACTTCAATGTTTACAGTTTTTATACATTATCTATGAGCAAAAAGTAATTTATTTATTTTTTTCATTTTTATTCGTATGTGTGTGGGTTTTTTGATTGATTAAGAGATTTCTACACATTTTATATTACTTTTCAAATATGAGATAAAAGGAACGCACCTTTAATTTAAATTTTTCTAATATATCAAAAGTCTCTTACATAAAACTTTGATTTTCTTATTTCATCAATATTTAGCGGATTAAAGTTAGGATACACAAAATTTTCTGTGAAAATTTAGCGAAATTTTGTTAAAAAATTTGTAATGTGTAAATCCTATCAACTCAAAAATGTTTTATATGTTATTTTTTAAGTTTATGTGCACTTCCTGGCATAAAGTTTCCGAAAAGAAAAGGAGGATCACATTTCAAAAGAAAAAAAGAGGGAGAGGGCGCAGTTTCGGTATTTGGCCTGGGCGCCATTTTATATCGGTACGCCACTGTTGATGATGCATTGAAAATGTCACAAATATTAGGATTCATAAAATTATATCGCTTAACTATGATTTTCACCTTTTCTACAACTATCTTATAGAAAGAAGTTGAACTATTTCAAAGAAATTTTATATTTTGGCTCAAATGATCAACGCTCGAATATTTGAATATTTTCCTACTAAAGTACTTTGATTAATTAGTTCACACATTAGCAAAGAAACCACTGATTTGAATTTTATTATTCATAAGAGTAAATTAAGTGAACTCAAGAAACTAATTGCAAAATAAACATAATCGTATTGTTCATATTGCCCATTCCCGTTATAATTCGGACAACAATTGATAGAATTTTAAATAATTTAGCTGTTGCTATTCATTTTGCTGTTTTTAATTCTATTCATTAACGCCAAGAAAGCGTTGTAAGAAAACAAAATATTTGATCATTTAAATTTAGAATTACATAAAAAAATTTATACATACATTAAAAGTGGATTACCGTAAGAGACCATAAGAGAAAGAGGAGTTTGAGAGAGAAAGAGGAGAACTGAATGTTTTGTCATTTATGTATTTACATGTCAAATTTACACATATGACAACAGTTAATTATACGTATGAAATTTGCATATCTTTAAAGTAGATGTTTTTCCAGTTTGCTTAGATTTAAATGTAGCATGCCAGACTGAATTATTTAGATAAATATGGTGCGAGTGAACTGATTTGAGGACAGTTTTATTTTTTATAAGTAAATTTATGATTCAATCATATAATTCTCGCAATTAAAATTCTAAAATAATAAAATGGTATATTTTATAGTCTAAAGCAAATTTTTTAGCCATTTTTTTACAATTTCTTACAAATCAAATACTCGTAAAAAAACTCTTTTCATGAAGAGGGGGCTAGACGATATAGACTATCTTAGCTTTTAGTCAGTTGGAAGCGACGAGAATCTTTAAAAAAATTATGAAATGCGTTTTCTTTAATTTCTTAATTACTCAGCTATTAATGAAATCAGCTGAGAATTATCTGCATTTAATTTATTTACACAAGTAATTTCCTTATTCAGTTACTAATGGGTAACTCAGTTTGTAATGGATAAAGCTCAGATTACAGAGATTTAATCAAAATGTTTGCATTCTTTACTTCTATTCCTATTTCCATAATGATAATTAATCTTGTTTTCAACCTTTGCAACAGTCCATAAACCTTGTTTGTCTTGTTTGCTGTGTCCATAACAACACGTTACTAAAGTATTCTGAATGACAGTAAATTTTGACTTGAGGAATTTCTTTACTCCATTTTTCAGACAATATTGTTGTCCTCTTCCTTTGAAATATAATCAATGAAACTGAAAATTTTTAGAGTTTTATTATTTCAGCCTTTTTCTTGGTTTGCCATTGTCACTGTTTTTACACTTGAAATATTGGACGTCCGACTGGACATCGCCGACTTTTCAGGTACTCCATTTATTTGGGTTATGGTTATAAAAATCTATACTTTCCCCCATACTAATTGTAAATGATTTCACTATAGTATTTTTTTTTACCAACATTGAGTTTCGAGTTACATGTCGAATATTTGATAAAATATTTTAAGCTTTTGCTTTCAAAATACTCCTCCGAACGGCCACATACTAAAAATTTCCACAGGTGGGGGGTGCGCGGGGTGTAAAGGGGGTTTAAAGGGGGCAGTTTTCAGTTTTTCTTAAATATCCCGAAAACTATGGGTTCTATTAAAAACACTCAAAAAACACTAAAACACTCAACTACAAAATTAATCTACATAAAATATCATACAAAAAAGTCCTACTTTGCTTTTGTAGCATTAATAGTCTAGAAGATACAGGGTGATTTAAAAGTGAATATTTCTAAAATTCCTTATTGTAATGGTAAAATTGATTAAAAATGATCAATCAACAACCCTCATAATACCCTCATGCCTATATAATAATTATACAAGGGTAGTATTGCATGTGTCGGAACGGGAGTGGTTAACAAACCCATTTGATGAACAATTATGCTCCCTTTCTCCCCTCACATCCGTTCCCCTTCACAAATTTCCTTCTACTCGTAGTCCAGTCAACGAAATGTAAATTTTAAAAAAAGTTGTAGTTTGGAATTCGGTTTTCGGCACAGTAGTTAAGGAGAGTGCCCTAAACGACATACTAAAAGTCCCCGCTGGTGGAGGGTGCTCAAGGGATACTGGGGGGGGTTGAAAGTCGTGATTTCTCAGTTTTTCTTAAATATCTCTAAAACTATGGATCCTAGCTAAAAAAACTTACTTATAAAATTAAACTACATTAAATTTTCTACTAAATTAGTTCTAAATGTTTTGTAGAATGAAATTTTAGACGATACGGGGACGGATTAAAAGTGAATATTTCAAAAATTCCTTATTGTAATGGTTAAATGAATTAAAAGTGCTGTAGCAACAACTCTCATAAATATCTCATGCCTATACAATAAGTATACTAGGGTAGTATTGTATGTGTCGAGAGTAGTGACGGTATCAGGAAGGGGGTGACAAACCTATTTGTTGAACAGTCGTGTTCCCTTCCTCGCATTACGTGTGTTCCCCTCCACTAGATTCCTTATACTCAGTCTTTTGGTTCTCTTAACGCTCAAATGACTGTATTTAGACAATATAATCTAAATCTACATATCTATGTTGTGTTTAACTTCCAATCTGTCACAGTTCGACAGAAACATTTTCTTGCCATTGAAGAAATAAGACCAGGCATGTTTAATTACTAACACTGAAAATGGCTTCTGAAGGAATTGAAACGAGAGTCGCTACAGGAGATTCCGATACTTATATTGTGAGATGTAGGTTAGAGAAAGCAATTTCTCATCCTATTTTGCTATAACAGGGCAAGACGTAGACCTAGTCGTGTTACTGATTGCTTTTGCACCACCAGAAAGAAACAATTATTTTATGAAGCCTAGCAAGGGAAAAGTCGAAGCTAAATTATTTTTTACAAGAAAGCTGCAGAAAGAACTTTCTTTTGCCAAAACCATCCTCCTTCTCCGTGCATTCCGTGGCTGCGACATTACATCAGATATTTATAGAAAAATCACTATAGTTGCATTGTTCAAAAATCAACTAATCCTGATTAAAATATTGCTGACATCTTTTATAACCCCTCATCAACACCAGATGATATCTCACAAGCCGGTGAGAAGATGTTCCTAGTACAAAGCCGTTGCTGATGAACATAATTTGAATAACAGTAGATATGCAGCATTTCTCAAATCATCAACCAAGATCAGAGCTGATCTTTCTTCAATTCCTTCAACCAAAGGAGCGGCGGAGCAACATACGTTTAGTAATGTGTTTCTGTTTTGGCACCTTTAATGGTACCTGTACCAAACGTGCACCTCTAAAAGAAGAGGATGCGTTCGAACTTAATCATATACTAGAAAAAAATGGTGAAATTTAATTACGAGCAAGTGCAAAAATGGGTTATGCATGTTTTTATGTATGTATGTATATACTATAATATTATGTTATTGAAGGATATAATATGTTATAGATATATTGTAATAGATAGTCGCTATTTTGAAATATAAACTGTCTTTCATAAAAATAAAACTAACATTTTCAACCACTTATTGTAATTATGTCCCCTTTCAAACTGCTTTAATATTCTAAATTATTCATCCTAAGAACAATGTGTAGGACTATTTTTATAGAAAATTTAACTTAGTTTTATTTTATGCTTAATGTTTTTTCGCTAGTATCCATTGTTTTCGAGATATTTACGAAAAACTTAAAAATCCCCACTTTCACCCCCCCCCCCCGCCCGTACCGCCTGAGCACACTCTACCAGCGGGGACTTTTAGTATGTCGTTTAGGACACTCTCCCCAACAACTGTGCCGAATTCCGAATTTCAAAACTACATTTTTTTTTAAATTTACAATTCATTGACTGGACTACGAGTAGAAGGAAATTTGTGAAGGGGAACGGATGAGAGAGGAGGATGGGAGCATAATTGTCCATCAAATGGGTTTGTTACACCTCCCACCTCCGACATATGCAATACTACCCTTGTATAATTATTATATAGGTATGAGGTTATTATGAGGGTTGTTGATTCAGCACTTTTAATCGATTTTACCAATACAATAAGGAATTTTAGAAATATTCACTTTCAAATCACCCTGTATATTCTAAACTATTGATGCTACGAAAACAAAGTAGAACTTTTTTATAGGAAATTTTATTTAGTTTAATTTTGTGATGGAGTGTGTTTTGATAGAATCAATAGTTTTCGAGATATTTTAGAAAAACTGAAAACGTCCCCCTTTAAACCCACTATGTAACCCCCCCCCCGTACGTCCCACCGGCGGGGACATTTAGTATGTCGTTTAGGACATTACCCCCAATAATTGTGCCAAATTTCAAAACTACACCATTTTTCTTTCTATTCGTCGACTTCTGGCCTTCGTCGACTGGACTAAATACTTAGAGTTTAATATGAAATCTTGCTTTTTGACATTCATGACGCATTCCAATTAATATTGGAATACTGCCAAGTCATTTGTTAAAAACTTTTGAATAAAGCATTAAATCTTTCGTGCAGTTCGACTGTGTTGCATTGGATTAGTATTTCGAGTTCCATGGAATAATTAAACTTAAGATTTTTTATTCCATAGATTTTTTGCAATTTAACTGACCTTTTCGATGGCGTAAAATTTTTTGAAAAAGACAATTGAAATTTGTTAATAAATTATTATTTCTACATAAATAACATTAAAATCAAGATGATCCAATTTAATACTCCTCGAATTCTATAATTTTAATGATCTGAAAACTGTCAGTCTATTGAAATGTCAGACATAGAAAGTCGGAGCATTTCTCTTCTAAATAGTGCATATGGATCTTTTTTCTCAACACAACACTTGCAAGTATAAAATAAAACTAAACTGTTTGAAACTTAACGATTGATTCCTTGATAAATAGAAAAGTGTGTAAGGAAAGCATATTGACTTGAGATTCTAATACAGTGAGTGAATAGACAGGATACGAGAAGATAAGGTTCATCATTAACGCTTGCAGTTATCTTCTGATGGCAGATAAGACTACGGAGAAGCTGTTACTGCTTGCCTGCCGATATCTCGCCTTACCTTGCATGATGGTACTCGAAAGAATCGAAGTAAATTTCTTGGATCTGCTTGTCCTCAATAATGGCGAGGTCAGTGTTAAGGAAAGATACATCGGTGAGATGCTGTCGGAGTACAGTTTTAACCATCTAAGCAGGCGAACAGGCTTGTTCGTTTTTAAATTTCAACACAAATGCTGCTAATTCATATTCATATGCATATTTAAAAAAAATCTATGGATAAAATATTCTTAAGATTTCAAAGACTCGACTTAATAGTTAAAAATTTATTTCATCTATTTAAAAAGCTAATTTCTCGGAACTTAAACTAATTCGATCAAAATAATTGGCCCCTTAGAGGGTTAAACGCTTTTTTGTATAAAATAACTCTAATAACGGCAGGTTTTCGGTTATAATTTAGTCGAAGGAAAACTATTCATCAAACAAACGGTTGGGTCATTTGTTTCACTTGTTATTAATTTTTTAAGTCCACAATTAATGGTTTACTTCAAAATTTCTTTACATAAATTTATCAAATAAAAGTAAATCTAACTTTCCTTGGATCCTAGATTTCGTTGATTGCGTCTTAAAAAAATCACATGATTTACTTGAATTACGATGAAATATGGTGTGCATTTAAAAACAATTATATATTATACGATCGGCATTTTAAAAAAAACATTTGCAAAATATGACAAGAATCTAATCTTTATTAGTTTAATTTCGATAATGTAGTTATCTTGTACCGCTAAATTTAATATACCTCTTTTTACTTACAGATGAATTTCAGAGGATTCCAAAGATCTCAAACTACGTCTATATAATTGATAAAAAGCTTGTTCATCTGCAATGGCATTATAATATCTATTAATTTTTTTGTAAATAATGCAATCGAAATTTTTGATGGATTAAAAATTCACGCATAGAAAATATGTTTTATCTATAAAAATGTGTCATTATTTATTTATTTTATATTTTAACGATGAACCATTTATATGACATTTTAAAAATGATGGAAGTTATTTCAGTGGTAGATTCTTTCTTTAAGAATAGGGAGTTTACTACTATATCCACAATAGTATCTTGCAATAGAGGGAAGAGAGGCTTTATGGTTTTTCAATACACATGGCTGGCAAAAATTATCCCTCAGGGTACGCTCATAAAGTTTAGGCGGCAATACACTGCAAGAACTGAAGGAACACACCACTGTAGCTTAGATGAATGTTGAAGAGGACACGCTTTTGAACTTACCGAACGAGCTGGATTACCGTCTCCCTGTGACCAAAGGCCCACACATTGAACATTTTTATTTATTTATTTACAACCCGCTCCGGCCCAGCCTACCCAGGAGGGTGTGAGGCCTTCCACAGGCCCGAGGGGAAATATAAAACAAAAGAAATGAACTACATTAGAAAGAAAAAAGAGTTTACAAAGAACCCCAAGGGGTGAGCAGAACAGTTTAAAAATCATCACTGACAACAATGCACTCAAAAGAAAAAGTTAATGAGCAAAAACACAAAGCACAAAAAGATAAAAAGAAAAAACACAAAACGAAAAGCACAAAAAGCTTAACATTAAAAACACAAAACAAAAAAGATTAAGAGCAAAAAACACAAAAACTCAAAGAGCAAAAATTAAACATTAAAAACACAAAACACATACAAAAGATAACCAAATTAAAATCAATAGCATTTCAAAACCAAACAGTTACAAACAAAAATCGAGAGACAATACGCATTACAAAAATTGCACAGAAGCGCACCACAGATATAAAACTTTACAATGGACAGGATAATAATTCAAAAGAAACCGAAAAAATTCCTAAAACCGTCGAAAACTCGAGAACAGCTAACCAAATAATAGAATGACACCAAGTTGAAGAAAAAAAAAATTCCCTTTGCCCCTTTTTTTTCTGAAACCGGAACACTCCAATCAAGTCTAAAATTTAGTACTGACTAAGCCTATTGCACATGTCCCCACAGAATCTGAAGATCTTTTGAAGCCGCAAAATGCACTCCCTATTTTTCAATAAATTTTTGAACCGCTCTACCCGATGATTCAGTGCGGGTTCTTAAAGATGATGCTCCTTAGTCAGCGGGAAATGAAAAACGTAGTGATCCGCTTCACCAGGTCGACCACAAGGGCAAAGTGGTGAGTTTAGTTTTTTGAATCTGTGCAGGTAACAGAGAAGTGGACCGTATCCCGTTAAAAAGTAAATTATGCATTTGTTGTAGACCAGTAATTTTTTATTTACGCAGGGCACGAAACTCCTCGCCCTCTTCCCCGAATCTGAGTCATAGTTTTCCCAGTTATATTGCCAATCTTTCATTAAATTGTTTGTAATTTTGAATTTAACACATGAGAGTGGGGTTTGGACATTCATATTCTCGCCATCAGTTGTGGCCAATTTTGCATGGTGATCGGCGAGCTCATTACCCGGGTCGCCGACATCTGCTTTGACCCAGGTGCGCCCAACCGATTTAGCAGCCAAATAAAAATTCTTTTTTGCCTCTATTACAAATGCAGACTTGGGCCTGGTCCTACGCAAAGCTTCAATCGAGGATTGACTGTCGGTATATATATTAATTTTGAAGCCGTTCTCTTGGGCCCAGCGGATAGCGAAATTAATCGCCGCTAGCTCGGCCTGGAAAACTGTATTATTTTTGCTCAGTTTGAAATCCTTCTAGGTCTTCTAAATAAAAAAAGGATTTCAAACCCAATGAATCATTTATGCTATTATGCCTGTTTACATGTAATTTGTCGAAATCAAATTAATTGTTCCATGATCACTCATTTAATCCTATTTGTAAAGATAGCATGCTGCGTGTAAATTATAACTTGTAATTTTTTATCCTTGTCAGAATACGAGGTTAGCCATGGACCCAGTCCTGGCTGCGAACTTAGATCTCAGTAATATTATTAAGATATATTGCGACCATATATAATTCCATTACATCACATTACTCACAATTTGTCGTCAGGGATTGCCACGACATAAAAGAATTCTGCTCTACAATAAATCTTTATATCCTTCTTTAATCATCCTATATTCCATAACACAGGGTATCAAATGGAAAAAACTTTTAAAAATTTATTGGAAACCTTGTGTGAATTTGAAGGGTTTGATATTTTCATTCTGAGGAAATAACTTTTTTACGCAGTACGATGTAGAAACAGAATTTTCTTATTATTTTGTAAAGTTTCTAACAGGAGCTTTCTTTGTGTTTGTTGAAAAGTCATAGTCACATTACCTGTCCATTTAAAGAACAGTATATGATCATAAACATAATCACCCGATCATAAGCATCAACATATATATGTTATCATCAACATTTTCATTTCGATAAAACAGTATTTTCTCCATAATTATAAAGATTATCAGATATATTCATGATTGGAAATGAAACACAACAATTTCTTGACTTTTCGGAAAAATATATAGCATTTTATAAACGTACCTCAGATATATTATGTTCGAAATTATTAAATGCTTTTAAAGTTTTAACATAGAGTAATTCAAATAACAATCTCCACAAGTGCATTAGCTAGAAATTATTTGCTGCTATTTACATGACCCCACATTTTGATTGAGATCTACATATTCTAGTCATTGTTTTCGTTCCTCTTTAGCTTTCATTAATACAAAAAATAACAGCATTGCATACACCCTACTATGTTTTGCATTAAAAATATGCTCTATCAACTTATATAGAAAAGCAAACATTTTAATTTTGTTAAGCCTGCTTGACTTGGGAAGGTAGCAAGAAGCTATATTATTACTATATCTGGTCGTAACTGGCGTGAAGGAACGATGAAATGCTTCCAAAATATGTGTGGATGTTTTGGCGAATGGAAACAAAAACAACAGATGAAAGGTAGAAGGAGAGAGGGAACTTGATTGAGAGGTCTCATTAATCTCTCTGAAATAAAGACAGTGTCTTAGAAACTCTCCATCAATCAAAGTGGACAGAGGGAAGTGACACCAACTACAGCCGTAGTTACCTTTTGCCTGAAAGCACCTTTTAGAGTTTGATCAAGCTTCGTTAGCTTTTACAAAGAAAAAGGGGGCGTTTTTCCTTGCCATCAGAGTTTGAACTGTTGCCTATTTTGATCATAAATTAAAATTGACCAGTAATAAGCCGGCAAAAAATATGATCTTAAATAAAAATTAATTTGAGCCAAACTGCTAACAAATCCAAATATTTAAACTTGTGTTCTCTGAGACCTCCTCTAAACTTCATAAAGCAGTAATTAAAATATTCACTTATGTTGAAGTAAGCAATCAAGACATAACAGTAAAACGTTCAAGAAACAACCTATAAATTCTCAATATTTAAAATAATGAGGATTTTTGACTCTCATTCATAAAAAAGTAACAGAGCATCACAAATCATATATCGTTTCAGGAATTTTTTATAAAAAATGTTTTTTTAATGGTTTTTTCTCTAAACTCTATTTGTGTCACGCTTTGCAGCCTTATTGAAGATTCGAACGCAATTACTTCAATTATTTTCTCCCTGCAGGTAGTTACTTTGAGCAGAATTCGTACTCCATAAAGATGGCAGCACCACTGTGCTGGTGGAGAAATTTTGTTTATTGAGAAAATAATTCATGTGTTTATTTATTGATATGGAATAAAAATGTATTTTTCCTTTAGTGTAGTTCTTTATATTTTTCACTTCCTGTAAATTTTTCCACTGCGTTTAGTTTCATCTGTATTTCAACGCCGTGAACACTTAAACTTTATACAGCAAATAAATGATGAAATTGCAGTAAATTAGAAAAGATTACTTCATTAATGTTAACATTTAATTACATTCTCAAGCAAAATTTCAAAAACTTTTAATTTTATGTATGTTTTCTGGAGACATCCTTGATCTTTGAAAGAAGTTTAAATTCTGAAGTACTCTCTTCTTTGAAGATTATACTAATTATTTCATGCCACCTCGATATAATTATATTTCTCATGCTCGAAAAGACAATTTGCCAAAGCCAAATTTCTCTAAACCCGAATTTGTAATAACTATACAGCATTCAGTTTGAAAGGACATAATGTAATTCTGTATTTCAGAAGGTTTCAACAGAAGGTAGCTGGATAGATGATAAATTCAATTTAAGAAACTTATGGGATAGAATATCAGATAACGTGCGAAATCTCTAGCTTTACTAGAGGATGGATGAGCTATGATACAAAGGAAGGATTTCTATTCCAAATTTCTATTTGTTTCTAAGGAGGGAGTTTTATTTCCAGAATTGAAGCGAATTTAGAATAGGTGTTTGTGAATTAAAGCGAATCACTAATTAATCTATACTTTCAATGGCAATGTTTGTGTGCGTGCGTGCGATGTCCAGACGAATCTATCGCACTTAGGGTAGACCGGGGCTAGTTGGGCCGTTTTTTCTTCTAAGAATTTTTAAAAAATTACAATTCAACATTTAAAATTTTTTTGAATGCAAACACTATCAGTGTACCTTCAGGAAGAATTCACCATAATAACATTTGAAAATATTAACTATTAATACTAATTTATAAGCTTAAACTGATATCAAGTCGCGTGGCCCAACCTGCCCCGACTACGGGGTAAGTTGGGCCACATCACGGGGTAAGTTGGGCCGCATCACTTATTTAATATTCTGGTAAGGTAGAATTGAAGAAACATAAAAAAAATCTTATCATATTTTACTTTTCATTTCCTGCGAATGATAACACAAGATATCCTAAAGGAAAATCTCCTTCATGCACCATTCCTTGATAAAATTATAAAATTAAGTGAAGCAAAAAACCAAGAAATTGAAAATACAAAATTAATAAGTTTTTTGTGGAAAACAGAATTAAATGACTGCATAGTCACAATTTTCATCATTACAGCTTCACTTCTAAAATAGCAGCTTTCATTGCTTCAGAAGACGCATTCCCACTATCCGATTTTCTAACATAATGGCGACACATCTTAGAAGGTAACCCTGCAAGAGAAATAAAGAAGCATGCTGTGATTATAGCAAAAAATTTTTCCATATTGTTATATTTAAGGAAGATAAATAATAATATTATTATAATATAAATTATAATATTAATTTAAAGAATAATATAAATAATGTTAATTCAAAAAATAATATAAATAATATTAATTCAAAAAATAATATAAATAATATTATTAATTTAAAGAAGTAAATAATAAATAATTTTAGTAATATAATTAATATTAGTTTTCACAGTTAGGTTACAGATTCAAATCCGGTGCATTTTTACTCAACAAGAACTGAGATACAATTTTTAAATTTATCGTAAAATGATAACAGCGCATTCTGTTTTGCATTTTTTTAATGGAGATGGAATCAGCTTAGATTTTCTTAACAATTATCTTGCATTTTAAATTTGGTGCATAACCCATAAATTCAGATACATTTATATATCGCTATATTTACAGCAACATTGATTCAGATATATTTTATAGCAACATTGAATCATTATAGTTATTCATAACGGACATGCCATATATTAATTCGGCGTAATCCCATCTCAAAATTAAAAGAACATTTTAAAATCTTTAAAAAATATTACTAACACTGAACTTTAAATTCTATATGCATTTCAATTTAAAATATTTTAGCAAAATTATTGTCTTTTAATAACAATGGGATATCTGATATGATTTCAATTTGCAAATTTTAACCTTCATCATTACTTTCTTCCTTTGAATATAGAAGAAATTAAAAAAAGAATAAATATACATGAAATTGAAAGAACGGTTACATAAATGAATTGATTTCGAGACTTCATTCGTTACAATTCGGCTTTGGAGATACTACGTGGCACGTTCGCTCGTCATTTCCACAGGATCAACATTCTACGGGGCAAGTTGGGCAGCCGGCCGAACGTGCCCTATGCGAAGTGGCCCAACTTACCCCATGTCGCCATTTTTGTTTCCGATGGGTGTACGAATTTACTTTGAAAATATTTAATTAAACAAACATGCGCTAGAGTAACTATGAGAACTATCTTTCAGAATATTATTTGTAAAAATGGAAATTGTAATATAAAAACATAGAAAATTAAGATTATTTATAAGGAAGGAAAGTTACTCACCTTGGCAAAAATTTGAAATTTCCAGCTAGTTCGTTAATAGACGCTGCTATTCCAATGACCTTTACGGGAAAGAAGGGAGGGTGGATGACACATACTTGGCTGGAGTAACAGCTCTATCTATCGGAAAATATTTAAAATAATCCAACTGACCCAACGTGCCCCTATGTCCAACTAGCCCCGGTCTACCCTACAACCTTGAAATTTGACACATAGATAGTCTTAATGGTGACTCAATGCACTTCGAAGCCGGAATTTTAAAATTTTATCTAGAAATTTTTTTATTTAATATTTGTGTTGTTTTGGGTGATTTTTCGCACTAATTTCTCAATAGCATAGCTTCAGATAATTTTACTAAAAAATAGTTACACCATCGGAAAGAGCAAACGATTTCTGATCTAATAGATTAGTTTTGAATTTTTAACGCAATTTACTGAATTTTGAGAAATTTTTAAATAATAGTCAGTTTTGCCATCGAAATTTTATTTTTTTTTTAAATTTGCTGCATCCGACGTTCTAATAACACTATTATTTTCAATTTTTTTCAGCTTATAACTAGAACGCTTCTGTCGGATTTAAAACAAGAACGGTTAAAATATATTTTCCCGTTTTTTTAATTAATTTTTTCTTGGTCAGATGAAAGTTATTTTTCTCTATCGACCTTCCTCCCGCGACACATTTCCAGCAAGTTGCTGGCAATTTCATTGGATGGCGATACAGAGCGCAGGTGACATCATAACCTTCAATTGGATGACTTTGATTATTATTTTCGGCAGTATCTTAACGTATTTATACGTCTCGCATACTTTGCTTACAGTATAATAATGATTTTCACGTAGCAATTTTTAATAATGTTTTGGATTAAAGTACTCTGTATTGTTTTTCTACAGTTGAAATGTCATTATCGCGAGAAAAAAATAAGTGGGGAAATCAATAACGTGTATCTTTTGTTTTGTTTTCAGAAATTTTTCATGTCATTGTTTGCGTTTTTTTTTTTTTTTTCATTTCGTGTAAGTCCTGATTCCACGGGCAACGCCGTGCGCGTACTGCTAGTATTATATAAAATCAACTTCCTGCAGAAATTCTATTTAAACAAAGATTGTCTATTTAAGCATAAGATAAATTTTAGGGAGACTGTAATTGCCCGTGAAGATATTATTATTCATTATGAAAATTATCTTACATCGATTTTCATATTGTTTGCCAATATTAAAATTACCCTATGGATTATTTTAAATAAATGATTTGCAAGATAAAAAGATTACAATGATTGAATGCGAATTTTTTCTATACATAAGGCTTACGAATCTTTATTATTTAATAAAGAATTATACGGAATTTCCGTCATCTGACTATTTTTAATACGATAAATGCAATTACATTATCTTCTCAAAAAAAATAATCGTTTGCTAAAATTAGAAGATTAATAAGTTGTAATAAATAAAGAAAAGTTGCCATTTTTCTCAACCATTTTTAGTTCGTATCAATTTATATTTTTTGCGTTATGTGAATAACTTATTTTATGATGCAATGTAATTGCTGACGCAACACATTTTACAACTTTTATCATATGTCTTTTCAGTAAGTTTTATACTTTATATCGAATTTCGCTATGAGCATGTTTGTATGACTTGCATCTGTACCGATATTTGTAACAGAAGATAACGACTCAAGTGCTTCGATAATTTCATCTTTTCAAAGATGAACATTCGATAGCGATGAGTCAGAAAGCTTTCTCTCTTTGACGTCATTCCTTATCTGCATCTTTCTCTTGGGGATGATTAGAAAAGTTTCTTCCCTCCCCTTTGCGGGGGGATTTTATTTCTCGCGCAAGAACAAGCACATTTACAACAACAGCCCAAGGGAGCATAGTGTTTTCTTGAAAGGAAGCTGTTCTTTTATGAAATACTTTTCTAATTAAGTAGCAGCGAATATTGAGTTGCTACATCCACCTGAAACTAAAAGTTTTATTTACATGTTTGCTTGAGCTGCTTTTAATGCCTTACAGGCAGTAAAAGACGCTTTGACATAAAAGTGAAACAAAGCGTTATAAACCAGTCGACCGTAATCTTAAAAAGTTCTATGCTCATATTGCGTCTGTTTACCAATATACAAAGGACCATCAAATACGGATTAAAGGTAAAACTGTCTTACAACTTTACAGGGGCCCCGGGCAATATAAAAAGTTTAAAAAAATGGTTTTTACGAACATTTTCATTTCAGGACGCACGAAATTCTTAAGTACTTTAATGATTTCACAAGTTTTTAATTAATTAATACTTTTTCTTTATTGCTGTAACTAGTTTTAATGTCAAATTTTTATGCACTCAGAGTCACTTTTTGGGATTTTAATGTTGGTGATCCAAGTCTTGCAAATAATCTCCTAGGTGTCATCTACGTATATTATATTGAATTTCATTTTTAGCACAGTTCTGAAGAAATATAAAAGGTCTTTTATAACCTTCAAAGTATCAATTTTTTACTAGAAAATATAAACGTTCATGATTCTTCTTCTCAAGTAAGACACGAAAAATAGAATTTTTTTAGAATTTAATGAAAAATTATATACTTCCTTTTCATTCAACTATTTTTATGTTTCTGATTGCCTTCTTATGATTTCTCAGTACGGCTTTAAATTCTATGTACTACTAGTAACTCTTCATGTATTTATGAGAAAAATACTATTATAAAAAATTAATAATAAACTAATGATTTAAACTCCATTAATGCAAAGTATATTTATAGTATTTTATGGGAAAATTAAAGTTTGAGATTACATTATTTTTAAATTAAAATAAAACTATGATCTTATAACAGTTTTAATTTGAGCTAATAAATTACGTATAAGCATAAAATGATGAAAATTTTCACTCATTTTGAATTGTTGCTTTTTGGAACACCATACAACGGTTATTGATGTTCTAAATAACAGCTTAAAAATTTACTAAAATGTTTTAGAAGGATATAAAAATGAATACAGTGATAAGTTAAAATCTACAATTTTATTTGACAATTTAACACATAACGTTAAAAAAAATTAAATGCAGTAGTTAATTGCCCAAATAAGTTGTACAGATTCCAATAACAGTCAAATTATCTCATGTCGTCACTTTAACTATTTTAAATTCCATTCAGAACTGACTTCTTAAAGCAAGCAATTTTTTTTTCTTACTTTCTTTAACAGTCTGAAGTAGATTTTGAGTCTGTTCTTCATTTTTGGTTAATTTGGTTATCGATTGACTGAAATCTTCCATAAGTTTAGCACCCCGTTCATCTGTGTCATTTACTACTTTTAAGTTCTTGATAAAAGTTTTAATTTCTTTGAACCTCAAATTTTCATCCCAGACCTGAGGATTGTTTTTCATCCAGACTCCATCTTGGTTCAACAAATTTTTCATGGACAATTCTTGTTCAGGGACTGCGACACATTCGCCGCAGTCAATGACTACAGGGATTGTGCCGAGATTGTCCGAATAGTGTAGAATGAAACTCCCCTGGGGGAGTTTATTGGCAAATGCCTTGGCCATTTCACAAAGCCAGGTGAATGTATACAATATATTATTCGACAAAAATGTATGCTTTTAGTAAACAATTCGAATATGATAATGGTAAAAATCCAAAAACTGCATCAAATATGTTTGTTCAACGCTTTGATTTTTGTTATTGGTTGAATGCCCAAAAAAATGCTCCTATAAATTATATGATTCTTTGTAAGTCACTGAATATGAAAGAAAAGTACTGGGGTTGCCAGAGCTGTCATTTTAACTTTCAGTAGACATTTGAGGTATTTGACAGAAGAAGCAGGCACATTTACTTTATTTTCTAAGAAAATGTCAGACTCTGAAAAGATTGAAATTGCACCATCCTTAATGAAATACAAAGTTAATGAAAATCACTTCTCACTGGTGTTTCCATTTTCTCTGTTTTAAATCATACTACAAAACTGCATAAAATGGTTGGACGGAAGTCAAGATTGATTTTTCATTTGTTGAACAAATATGGAGCCTAAATGAAAAAAAAAATCCTAAGGCTAGAGAAAAAGATTTCAGGTTGGTTCAGGTTCAGAAATGAAAGCTTTTATCAAGAACTTAAAAGTAGTAAATGACAGTGCAAAACTAATGGAAGATTTCAGTCAATCGATAACCAAAGATGAAGAACACATTCGAAATCTACCTCAGTCTTTTAAAGAAAGTCAAAAAACTGTCTCAAAAACTAAACTCTGAACCTATCTCTGCTTTGAAACTAATGAAATAATTTTTTTTCTATTTAAAATAAAATCTCAAAAATCTTAAGAATATTCTATTTCCTGAATTTGAAAAAAATATACATATAAACAAAACTTATCTGCTTTTGAAATGAACATCACAAACTGAAAAACTCGGTCAGTCACTTGGAGAGTTAAACTATGTATCTAAAATAATTTTTTTAAAAAGTATCGATGAGTTCTCAGGGCAAAGAAAAGAAAACATAGGGTATGAGAACGTTTAGACAAAAAAGAACATTTAATGCAAAGTTTCAAAAAATTGGTTGAAATTAATGTTTTTAATAAAAATGTTTGGATATAAAAATTTAATCTTCATTTTTCGTACACTTTGCAGCATCAAGAAAAGCAAGTGAATGTAACATTCTGGAAAAATACTTTGCATATGATTTAACAATACTGTAAAGTAACTGTCTAATATGGTTGTATCGATGTTATTTCGCCAAACGCAAAGAAATCATTCATAATTTCACACAAAATCTTTATTCTTATCAAAAGACATTCCGAGGAAAATTGAAAGATTATTCTTTGTTTTTTTAACCATCATTTCAAGAAAGGTTCTAACTATGCATCATTTGATGCACTTGCAACAAATGATGCATAGTTAGAACTCACACGTGAGAGTTGCACAAAAAGTAATAAGATTGAAACCTATTATTGGAATTCCGCGAATTTATATTTCACTCAGTCTGCATATGAAACTGGAAAGTGAAACAGAATTGCCAATTTCTCCTATTTTAGCATACGAGGCAACCACTCAGATGCAACTTTCTAAATTTAACACTGCGGTGATAGCCCAGTCATTAGGTGCTAAAAAGTGATGGTTTAAAACAAATTCTGGTAGAGTCGTAATTTTTTGCTCCTATATGTTTTTTGGGGTGCTGATTACCAATCTGAGATTTCTCACCAAAACTTTTTGTTGGAATTTTAGTTATAGCCACTAAAAAAATGGAAAAAAATGTGTTAAACAAAAATGGACTTCCCTCTAGTATTTTGCTTATAACTCAAAAACTATCAACTTCTTTATATTATCATCATATATCAAAATAATCAGCACAAAATTTCCTACAATTTATGTCTGCACTATTTTTTTCGGTACGCGCACCGTTTAGGCGCTATAACTGTGGCGAATGTTTGACTTACCTGCTAGCGCAGCTTGAGCAACGACAAACCATCCTATCTGTATGCGAGAAATTACATATCTTACGACAAAAAATTTTGCTTAATTAATATACTTTTTCTATTGTAAAATGCTTTGCTCAAATAAAGAATTTATCAGTTATATTTTGAATATACTAACATAATCTGCACAAAATTCGTTCTAAATCTTTCTACCCCTGGTATTAACTGGCTTTCACGGTTGCGAAATAAACAACAGAGTAGATCTCAAGAATTTTTTAATAATTTAGGAGGCTTCAACATAGCCCTGTTATTGTCCCATACCTGCTTTACATTTCGTATTTCTCCCCGTCTTAGCAAATATACTCGTCTGTCTGAAGTTCTGTTCCTTTGGGGATATATTCCCTGTCTGTAATCTGACTCTGTCTGTATGCAATGACCGATACACAATCAGAAACACCCTGAAGTAGGGAACTGTACTGAGATCTCCATCCGTCGTTTACCAACATTTTCTCAGAATGTTCGAGTAACCCCAGAAACCCTCGAGCAACAACGATTCTTTGCTGTTCCAAGAGCGTATCCAAAAACGGAATCTCGGAAACACGAACTATGGCAAAGGGGGCTTAAAGTTCCCTTGTGCCTGAAGCAGAATGGTATCAGTTGAGTTTCGAAAGGCCTTCGAGTTCATACTGTCTCTTTCTGTACGAACACAACTAAATAAGTTTGCATTAAATGCGACAGTGAGTGTACCATGGCAACGTGTTTTAATTAAGACAATGAATTAGAGAATGGAAATTATGGAGTGGTAAAGGTGGAAGAAAAGGGGGTAGAATCATTTCGACGAGCAAACATACAAAGAAAAGATGGAAAGGTGAATATTTTGACGGATAAAATATCCATCAAGGTGCATAAAAATGTCAGAAAAGATATGTAAATGCAAAACTGATAGATGCCGTCTTGAAAAGAGGTTCAACCATTGTATCTATGCATGAATCCCCAATAACACATTCAACAATAGCTGCTTTCAGTTTTTAAAAACTTGCTTTCTGTGTGGGTTAGAAATAACGAAAGAATTTTTAGAACATCAAAAACGACTTCCAGTTCATCTACGTAATGTTGTGTATCAGGTACGAACGAATAGTGTGAGAAAAACTGTGTTGCAGCAAGCTGAAAAAAGAGGTGATGATTGGGAGAAAGCTATCATACATCGTATTCTACCAGTCAGCGAATTGCCACTTGTTGACGCACAGTGCCACAATGAATGCATGAAAAATCTGTAATAAAGCTAATGAAAAGAAAAAAAGGGGTAAATATCCCACTGAGATAGAGAATGCAATGGCATGAATTTATTGTTTTATAGAGGATTCATTCGGCGTTGCTCGGGACTAAATTACTTTCATGTCTAATATAACAGATGAAAAACTTATTTGCACAAGGAACATTACGGCAGAAAAAGTGTATTAAAAAGTAAAGTGTATTAATAGTAAGATAGTAAATTTTAGTGCATACAAATAGAAAGATTTGTTAATGTTCAGGCCGCAATAGCAGGTAGTCAAACTTTCGCCAAATTTCAACCAGTCATACCGCCTAATCGGTACGCGTAACGAAGTAATAGTATAGTCATAAATTGTAGGAAATTTTGTGCTGATTGTTTTGATATACGATGATAATATAAGAAAGTTGATAGTTTTTGAATTATAAGCAAAAAACTGGGGGAAAGTCTAGTGGTATGGTGAGGAAGTCCTAGTGGTATGGTGAGGAAGATTGGAGAGGCCCTCAGGTATGGCCTTCGTCATCTGACAGAGGTTCAAAATTATGAGGTCCGTCCCAAAATTGTCATTGTGTTGCTTTGAAAACGGGACGTTAATATATTGGCGTACCAAACAAAATGGAACAAGCGTTTATTTCCTTAAAAATTGATCCTAGACATATGCTTCCAGCTACAAAGTTTCATTATTAAGGTAAGAATTTGTATGGAAATACTTTGTTGTCCAAGAGGAGTTACAAAAATTAAACTTTTATATGGCCCCGTAGAGCAAATACGTCACTTAGTATTCTTTTCTTATATTCATCTATTCACTCACATACAAAGAAACACGATTCTATCTGCAATCTTACAGAGATATAAGAAAACAAAGTTATTGACTTAGACCACTTTTCCATACCTCTCACTACTATTTCATCTAGTCTTTAGATGTTCATTTTGGGGATAATATACATATTTCAAACAATTATTTAAAGGGCGGAATAAGGAAGTAACAATTGTTAACTTTTGTTAAATCTAAAAAATAGTTAAACAATACATTAATTGAAGTATTTACAAAAATAGTTCATCTTGTCAACCTACAAAAGATATTCTCGGTGACATATCAGCAGCGAGGCTCATCTTTCCAGAAACAAGTAGTGCTATAAAAATATTATTAGAATACAATTGAAATGCAATTTTTCAAAAATAGCTTTACATTCAAATAGTCCAAATCTGTAGTTGTAATTATCTGAATTGTATTTTAGAAAATTACAGTATTTTTTTCCGATATTACTAAATACCGTTACTAAATATTCGATTTCTGTTGTTAAAACAACAGAAATCGAATATTTAATAACCCGCCAAGTTCCCGTTGAGGCAACATAAAAGTGAATCCGAAACCTGAAATAAACCAATGAAAAAAAATCAAGAGCGCAAAAGCGAATCTTGGTTAAGATTGAAGAGGGGTAAAAGTAAATTAGTTGACCTAGCGCAAAACAGTAGAATTTGAAAATCTAGTTCTGGCTAAGTTCTAAGATAAAAAGAATAGAGGGGTAAGCAAATAAAAATAAAAACGAGAATACGAGTTTTTCAAGTAATTTATTGAGTTGTACAACTCTACAGACCTAAAGGACGAGTCGCCACTGCTTTCAGGTAAAGCTTAATAATACTAAGCGCAAATAATGCAGTATTTTTTCAATATTACTCTATTTTCCTATCATACCATAAATTTTCATTTCCTCAAGTTGTCATTCCATTCTTTATCAAGTCGATATTTGCAACTATCTGCCAATCAAATTGAGTAACAGTATGTGTCATTGGCAAATTTTTTTCAATCCATGATTGAATGGATGATGTACTACTTGACAAATATTTGCATTTCGCTGTTTTTCTATGTTGAATAAATTATCATTTCTGTAATGAATATTTCCATATAAATTTGCCCCTTGAAATTTAAAAATTAACTTATCTCTGTAAGTTTTGCAGAATCGTGAAACATAGTTTATACATAGATGAAGGTAAAAGGAACATTTTACTCATTGACACTTTTGCTCTAAGGGGAACGAGTAAAAATTTATTTTTTTTAGCTTTTCATATTCAACTTCCACAGAAGCCAAAGTGTTTCCACACAAATTCCTACCTTATTTGATGAAACTTTGTAATTGGAAAAAAATTAAAGCACTTAGAATCAAGATACTGCATAACATAGTATATCAAATTAAAGCTAAAAGTATGCTTAAAACTTAGAAATATTTTAATTCATCATATATTCAAAAGCAAACTTCCTATCTACTGAGGAATGAAAAAAGCGAAAATTTACTTTTGTACCCCAAACATATATTTACCTACACATAATTACGATGGCTTTTCAGCTTGAAATGAAAAACCCTCCAATAGACCATATGACCAAAGGTCAAATAAAAATGGCACAAAAAATTACCAATTATCCATAAGCTGAAAAAATCGCGTAGGGTCAAGTATCCCTAGTTTCCCCTACAGTATCTGTTTTAGGGATTTTCAATTTCAGAGGCATTTCGGATAACCCGGGTTTTGGTTAACCCGAGTTCAGTTTACCGGGGTTTTACTGTAATATTAAAGATACTCCTTTTTTGTTTCAGAAATGAACCTCTAAATAATGCTTTAATGATTTTTTTAATATTTGGTATGAATTCAATTTTAAATGATAGATAGGCAGTGCGTTCAAATACCTTTACAAATTCTTCCACATGATTTTTATTTTAAGTATACGTATAAAACTGCAGCTATTTTTACTTGAAGAAAAAATGACTGTATGAAAAGTTTCTCCCTGAAACTAATTCATAATGTTCTATAAAAAGTAAATTTGGCAGGTGTATTTTATTGTTATTATTATTATTATTATTATTATTATTAAAGCATGGTTGGATTTTTACTTCACACTCTCGATTAACTCTCTGATACTTGTACGATACAATACCTATTCTTTGCGATCTAAAGCGTTACTATTTTGAGTCCTTTTTATTAAAAATTGGTACAATCATAAAATAGTAAAATGTGATAGTGTTCTTCATTTTTTGCATGTAAGCGGAAAATAACAATGACGTTATGCCTATTAATTATAATTTTTTCCAGTAATAAAAGTGGCTCTTGAAAATTTGCAGCACATTGATTTCTTCTGATTTACAAAGATTCAGATAAGAAATAAAAACGATCTACGATAACTTTTGCATTTTACTTAAGAAGTTAAAATACAAAAAGCATATTTTTAATTATAACTATTAATGACATAATAGTTTATTTTTATCTCAAAAACAAAGAAATAGCTTTGGGGGTTTGAAATATAAATTAATCGGCGGCTTGTAAGAGCAGGTGCAGTTCTTCAGAGAAAGATGAAAATAATGTCATTAGAAGTGCTTTATTTTAGAAGTAAAGGATAAAGTATATTAAAATAAGCAAATAAAATGTCTCTCTTTTGCAGCCATAAGTCAAATAAAGATAAAAGAGCACTTAGGTCATTGTAAAAGAAACTACGTGTTTTTGTCGTCTTTCAAGAAAAATAATAGCTGAATGAATCTTTTTCCTCTCATGTATACATTCGTTACAGTACTTTCTTTACTGGAAATATCCATTAGTGCTATTTTTTATAATTAAAGTCGCTGTTTATTTTCTGTTTTTGTTTCATCGATTTTAAGTAATCTATTTTTGCTAAAAGGGATTCCAGTGGATTGATTCCTTGGCTTAAAAATGCTTCTTATTAAGTTTTGAACTAAAAGCTTGTATGCTTTAAAAGTAATTGAATTTTCGATCGGAAAATGTTCTGATCGAATATTTTATGTTAACTTTTAAAATCTGAGTAAATTATTTTTAAACTTTCATTTAATCAATTTTTTTCTGAATAAAAAATTTCATTTTTATTCCAAATGAAGAGGAACACATTTTCTTTCGACTTATAATTCCAGAATTTTAAAATTGTGAATTATATTCGTGACACTGATCACATTTGATACTATTCTGAAATGTTTTGATCATTTATCTGATTATCTTTTCTGAATTTTAAAATTCGTTCTGGAAGTATTTGCGTTCTTAGCATAAATCTTTTATAATACTATAGAGGATATAATTAAACTCATGGCCATAACCTTAAGGGATGATAGAACTCGCCAAAGCAAACAACTCTCACAATGCAGTGGGGGGGGGGCCCGGAAAGCAAGCAACGATCGGCGAGAGGGCGCTTTCTGTGGATTATCCATGCTCATTTGATTGGCCTCTAACTTGTACCAGACAGCCTAGAGGGACAGAAATACCTCACCTGTTTTTTGAAAGCCCCGCCATATCTACCACGAAATATACCAGCAAGTCTTCGAGAGATTACGTGGTTCCAGCGCGATGGAGCTGCACCTCATTTTCTCAGGATCGTGCCGACATACTTGAACAACGCCTTTCCGAACGGATGGATTGACCGCATGGGCCCATCGTTTGTCATCGCAGATCTTCCGACCTTCATGGATTTTTTTTATAAGAGAACGGATTTAAAGCATCGTTTACGAGACACCCATCGAGTCACTAGAGGACCTTATGACTTGAATTAGCTTCGCAATAGCAGACGTTCGTGAAATGCCAGGAATCGTCCAAAGAGTACGCGATTCACTCCGTCGCCGATGATATATCTGTCTCGTAAGTATACTCATGGTCTCTCATTTTAACATTTGTTATAAAATTTAGGATAATAAAGATACTTTGTCTTTTATTATTCGCCTTTACTGTGTTCTCCATTTTCACCATGCAGGCACCCTCAAGAGTCTCGCTGCTTGCTTCCCGACCTTTGATTATATTGAGAAAGTTGTTTGTTTTGGCAAGTTCTATCACCCCTTACAGATCGACCATTATTTTAGTTACACTATGCGTATAGAAATTAGGTACGTTTGCATTACTATCCGTGTTACAACGGCACACCATTTCTCCCACCAACAGCAGAGAATATTTTAACAGGCCGAAATAAAATAATTTACATTTTATTGCACTTTTAACAGTTCTTTCACATTAAATTTAAGCTCTAAACTTGGATTATCCATTAAAATTTCAAAAACTTTCAATTAAAAAATAAAACATTATATTTTAATGTAAGGTTTTTTGTTAACGCGAATTCTTCTTGCTCTGCTGATTACAGCAATGGCATAATTTGCCGTAAGAATGATCGCATAAAACTCTTAGAGATATTTTTAAATGTTATCTTTAACATTATTTAACTGTTATTTCGACTTGAAATTATCAGTTCATATGTAATTGATTACAAATAGTACTGTATTTTTAGTAAAAAAAAAAATAGGTGTTTTTTTTCTGCGGAATAATTTTAAAACAGTTTTCTTTCTTCACCTTGTATGTTAACCTAAATGATATTTCAAATGTCCCTGGCATTCTATTAAACGCTTCTTCCAGTTTTATTGAGTAGGGTGGGGATTGTGGAGAAAACTGTGTGTTAATCTGGGTAAATGGGGTACAGTTTTATATGTATTTTTTTAACTCTGCATCAAATTAAGCCCGATACAGGTTGATTTGATCATTACTTTACAGGTTTTAAAGGTTGTTAAAAATGACAGTTCTTCACGTGCTTATTGGATTATAAAAAAATTACCTAAAGTAAAAGGATCTTTCTTTTGCATTCCTTCCGCAAAGTGTAAAGGGACCGAACAATATGTATTGTGTTGTCGAGGACAGAAGAGTAGGAGCAGGTAAAAGAATGTTAATGGAGGAAGGAAAATAGTCGGTTGTGTTCTGGAAGCCACATTGAGTTTATCCTTATACAAATTGTGAGTGTCGTGCCTGATCCGTAAGTATGCCTTTATTTATCTGGCCTTTTTTTACTTTTTCGAGTTCTCAGCGTGACCTGGAATGGATGGGTTGTATGTGATTTGTGAGATCGCCTTATTAATGGAATGCCCACGGTTTGTTAACACCCTTATCAAGGCGATAATAAAAGGCTAGATGCAAAAATTCCATCATTGCAAAATAAATCTTCATATAGACTATCGGAAGGACTACGTTCGTTGTACAAGCAAGTCTGCATTTAAACAGAAATCGATGTTGAGGAAGCCAGTCCGTCAACAAGCCATCGAAAAACATAAATACAGCCGACATTAGCACCCAAATTTAATTTCTTTTTTTGCGCGGGTACGAATGAAGAGGAAATAGTTCCGAGAAAAATAAAGTTGTTTCTGCAATCGAGTTCAAAGATACTGTGATGAAGATGGTAGAAATAAAAAAAGATTATTGGGCAAATGTTGTGAGGCTTCTTATCAGTGATGCAATTGCTTTGGTCACAGTTGATGGCAAGTATCATGGTGCATGTTTCGTTAAATTTCCAGCTCAAGTATCAGAGGTACTTATTAAAGGTACTTATAAAGTTTAAACGAAAATATAGTTAAGGCCTTGGGAAGACTTTTTATACATTGAGAATAATGATGATTGTTTGCTCTTTCTGAACGCATAGATACAATTGATAATTTCGATACAAAACTAGATCAAAAATATATTATGAATAAGCTTGCTGATCTGTACGGTGATAGGCTTGTGATTACCTACAAAATGAAAGTAAGAACCATTCTCAGCTTTTGAGATACAATCTATGATGTCTTAAAAGAATCATGGTAAGAAAATAAAAGATGTGGTACGCAAAAAGAACGGCTAAAGAGGCAGCAGAAAGCAGCCGAAATCATTCATCAAAAAAAGTTCTGCATTATGTGAGATGTTGGAGAAAATATCTTAAAAATTAGTAAAGACTCGGTGGAACCTTTAAAGACGAAGTAAGTTTTCATCTGTCATGATATCATATTTGTAGCCCCTCCTCGGTCCTCTTCGGTGCCTTACTCCTTGGAGAATCAGTTCATTTTCACGGACACTTTGGACAATGCGGATCATAATGTTCCCGACAACTGATGGTTATGAATGCATTTAAAAAAATGGAAACATACAGATAGAATTGATTCTCATATTAAGTTTAACCTTCAGTCAGGCGAATCTAATCTATGAGTTTTAGCACCCATATTTTTTGTGCGCAAGTGCGGGTTTTACCGAGAAAGGTGGGGGACTTCTAGTAGCTTCCTGGATCTCTACCTCTCACACTAGGCTATAGAGGTATTTTCTCTAATGCTCTTTTGATGTGCGTGAGGGGCACATTAATCTGGTAGATGAGTTGCGCCCGATTTTATTTGTATTTTTCATTTCCCAAATTTTTCTCAATATTTCTTTTTATAAACCTGCAAAAGTTTGTATAAAAGTTTACTAGCCCCTTATTCAACGATATTGATCGTTATTTCCAATATATGGTTTCAAAAATGTCGTTGAGAGCCTGAAATAATTCGACAACTGTTGTCACTGCTAAGGAACCTTACGGGAAAACAAACGTCAACTCTTTTCTGAATTCCTGGACACTTTGTTAGTTGAAATTGCAAGGAAGTACAAAAAAGTTATTTAAAAACACAAATATAGTTTTGTATGACCAAATAGTTCAGTTTGATAAGCTTTACCTTAAGCCTCAGCAAAATTTAACTTTTAATCTCACAGATGAGTTTCGCCCGAACGTGTTAGCATTTGTATTGCACCCGACCGAAGGTTAATGATTCCCTACAAACTGTACCAAAACTGAAAGAGATCCAAAGCAGCATCAACAGAAATTCTATTTGATGAAAATATGATTACAGACCTGAACCAGAAAAAACTCCTCGCCAACGCAAACAATAAAAGTAGGTTTATCGGTTTGCTCACTAATAAAATTTAAAGCCGTCGGTATTTCTTCAAGCAATCAGAGAATAGTGCTGATGTCCCCATTGCAGAAACAGTACTCACGGCATCAAAAACTTAACACATTTCTACAGTTATTGTTGGTGAGGGTATTGATCTAATGGTAATAATGACAGCTGAAACTCCAACGAACTTTGAAATTTTTCTCTTCATGTCCAGAAATTAAAAGATGAAACAGAATATGTATTCATCTAGAATTTTGGAAGGCATATGCAAAGATTAAACTTTTTTTTCATGCTTTTTCTGGGTGTGATGGGAAATCTGCTATTTTTCAGAAGGGGAAAATTAGCAGCCCTGAAATTGTTACAAAAGCAACCAGATCTATAGCATGCAATACAAATTTTTGATCAATGTGAAGTTCCTCTTGTACAAACAAATGAGAATGGAATGCAATTCTTTGAGATGAGATGCAAAGTCTGAACTAGTTGCTAGCTGAGTTATCGCTCTTCCTTTTGTATCTTAGCACTGTATCCTTTTTTCCCCTTATATACAAATCTTTACTTTTGTTGAATTTTTATTTTGGAAGCTCACATCTTTTTTGCTGTTTTTTTCTTAGAAATGAAATTACAGAAACACAAAAAATTACTAGTTTTCTAGTGATTTTCTGTGCCATGCACTTTGCCAACTTTCAACAGCATCAATAATTTATAGAATACTAAGAATGCTAAAGAAAGAAAAAGTAATCTTGAAAAACATTTAGCAAAGTTCTGTATTTAAAATTGTATTCTTCCTTTTAAACACTTGCACATCTTTATAACAAAACCCATTATCTTTTCCTGTATAGAATTTATATCTTTTCTTAATCTATGGAATGCTTAGTTTCAAATTGTTAGCTTCAAAATAATTTATTTGTTATTCATTCTATGCATGTAAAATGCCGATTGTGGATTTAAGGTACAAAATTATGTTGATTAGAACATATTTTGGTGCATTTTAAAGTCACATTTCCCCCTTGGCTTGGTCGACAAATTCCAATCACGCAAAAAATACTAAAAACTTCGAACTTATAAGGTCGCATATAAGTAACTTGTTTTATTTATCGTCTAATAAGCCAAAGTATTAAGGTTAACAAAATATTTTCAGCCCGATAGCATTCAATCCAGTTTAAAACTAAGGATCTTCTATATTTTTATCAGAACCTCTCTTATTTAATTCAATAAAAAAGCTTTATTAATGATCACTCGCTGCTTCTAAGTTTATCACTCCTTTTTCCTGTTAGCATGTTGTAAAAACCGATGGCTTAGTTTCCTTTGTGTTCTTCCCCATTGTTACATTGTCAAAAGAAAGTAAAAAGATAAAATTACTCCCATCCGGTGTTATTCGATTAAATTACACACAAAAAGCTGAGAAATTTACCTTTGCTTTTTAATGTTTAAAAACTCCATTTCTTTCAAAAGAATGATCTTGATAAGTAAAAATGTTTTGTTTATTATTTATTTATTATATAAAAACTGAAAGGAGAAATGCATTTACACTGTCATATATGAATAGAAAGCTCAACTGTATACTGTTTGGAAATTGTTATTTCAATTTAGGTAGAAGTAGATGGATTTTTTATTCTCTGAAGTAGTATGGAAACATCTGGAAATTAATAATTTTTTTTAGATATTATACTTCAGTATTCTGCAACCATCCCATTTTCCAACTATGATTTTAGACTATCTTTTCTTTATATTTATTAGAAAAATAATATTTTCCACATATATTCAGCAAACATAGAGAAAATACCTATGGATGTTTAATTATTTGGAATGATGTTGTACTTTATTTACTTTGGATTCAAAATCCCCATATGAAAATTAATTGTTTTAAAAATTATTTATCTGTTAGAATAATCAAATTAAGAGACTCTTTATTTTTACATTCATTAGATATTATTTCTATTTTCATATAAATTAATAAGTTAAGAATTAAAAAATTTTAAATAAATAAGTTAAGAATTTTACAAGAACTTTTAAAGGAAACATATTGCTCACTTTTCATTACTAACGATTTCTTGAAACTCGGTGGTTATAGAAGACGAAGAAAATACACAAATGAAAACCGCTAAATCTGAATTTTCGAAGATATCTTAAGGGGTGTTAGTTAATGCTTTTAGCAACAGTTTCTTTGAAACATCCTACATTTAAGGACTTAAATGCATATATTGGAAAATTTAGAACAGTGGGCTTATAACAGAATTTTAAATACTTGTCATAAAAAGGAAGGTAGTAAATAATGTATTAGCTTAAAATCTCGTGTTAACTTACAATGTAATCTGACGTTCTTGCTGGTTTTGTATTTGAATTTAAGATATTCTGCAATCATTTAATATGTTGTATATCTTTACTTTTTCTTTTATCAGTCTGGATATAATCATGATTCAAAAACTTCTACGTTTTACACTTTATTTTTCAGCAAGTATTGGGGGAAATGTAATTTAAATGTGCCCTCTTTTCTTTGCAAAGATCTCTTTGCTCCTCAAGATTTGATATTGTGAGATTATCTCTTTAATGTCAGATTATGTAACATAAATATTTGTCGCTTATTTCTAATGCAAATTAAATAATAGCAAATATTTGTGCTATACTATTATCTTCTTGAACGATTTAAGGTAAAGAAAAGAATTTTTTTATTATATTCAAAAATAACACCAAATGATAAACTTGGAATCGGGAAAACTGGATGCGTAAAAGTGATTACAGAAAAATGATGAGAGTTACTGTTTGGTTAAATTAAATGAAAGCTGTCCACATCATTTGTAGGAAAAGATTCCCACTCCTATGTAATTGACTGAGAGAAGAAAAAAAATTGCATAGTGGAAAATTTTCAGATAGTATTCTCATTCAGCTGCATTTGCTAATATAATAATTTTTCTTTTATTTTAGTACCAATATTTGATTTTCCTATATTTTTTTAACTTCGTAACCTCCCCCACCCCTTCTTATGTTGCTATGCTTCAACATACTAAGGTGCATTCCACAAGATGAGAATCATCTTTCTAAACTTTTATGGCAAATTTATTTACTTTTAATTGTTACATTAAAGGGTGTCATCATCATCTTTCTTTCATGTCATATTCATCCTCCTTTGAAAAACATAATAAATTTTTAAGAAGGAGGCGATTATCTTGGTGTTAAAATCTTGGCTATTAAGACAACGCTAATCCACACTGAAACTGTAGCATATGAAACAACTTCATTTAGGTGTGCGTCGGAAGTTTGGTGACGTTGCAGGTATCTTCTAAATCATCAGTACCTTTTATTATAATTGTCGCCCATGGCTTAAAATTACAAGTTTTCCCTAATAGCCCACGTATAATTTTAAAAGTATCATTAATCTCAGAAATCATTAAGATCAGAGAATTGTTTCTGAAAATATTATGAAATATGGTAATGATTGTTATGAATTATAAGGCGTGCCCAAATGAAGATGAAATTATGGATATATTTAAAGAATATTTTAATTACAGTTCACGTGTAACATAACACCTACACATAATTGCCCCGGGCATTGATGCACGGATTTTGAAAATCTCTCACCCTAATTGGGAAGGGAGCAGATGATTATCAATGTAAAAACTCCTGCTCTGCTTACGAATCCAGTTTTCCATGTTGTGTTCTGCACTTCCTTCTCACAGGTGAATCATGAGCCTTTAAGTGCTTTTTCTAAGGGACAAAGGATATGGGAGCCACTTGGGCAGATATAGAGGAAGCACGATGTTGTTGATATTTGAGTTTTTCCAAAAATCAGACTTCCAACTATCATTTGGTGAGAAGAAAGAATATAATTCCATGAGAGAAATTTAAGAGGCATAATTATGTCTTAATAAATGAAGTGTTTCCTTTAAAGGTCTGTTAATTTTTTTGTTATTTTCTGCATTGCTGCCATTTGTTCGTAAGTAACAAATAATATTGTAATTTTGGAGCTTAGTTTTGCATTGTGTTACAATAAACAAAGAAAATAAATAAATAAATTTTTAGACTTAAATAACTTTTTTTCATGCATATGCATCGATATGTTGCAATCCATCAGCAAGAAGATGTATAAAGATTATGTTGAGAGTTAGGAACTAAAAATTGCACATTGAAGTAATTTCACATATTTTTGCCAACCTTGGAGGGAACGTGACACCTGAAATTACGAACCGATTTTTATAAAATTATAAATTATTTTTATTATTAAATTATTTTTATAAATATAAATATTAAATTATATATAAAATTATATTAAATTAAACTATATTACTCTTAAGAAGATAAGTACTTATTAGCTAATGCTACAATAAGCAGATAGAAAGAAATTTAAAAAAATTCAAAAATTTTCAAAAATCGTCTATTTTTGTCAATTCTTACGATTTTCAAGGTCGATGCGCGAGCAGAAGATATCAGTCAATTTCCTTACTTTTATTCCTATTTTAATTTCTCACCCATTCGCAACATTTCCGCTGTATAGCGACATGAAATAAAAAATGATTTTTTTCGGCCAATCCTGTAAGCGATATTGGTTAGTTCCAAAATGCCGCCCAAGAGGCTAGGCGTTGTGCCTAATGGCTGATACCGGCTACTATCGGCAATGGAGCCTAAATGTCCATTTTTCAACAAAAGTCTTGAAAAGCTTCTATTTTAAAAAATACTCTATTATTCCAATATTTGTTAATGCATACACCATATATTTAACGTTTTACTGTTTATTAGACTCATTTATTAGACGCTTTTTATTCCGTGTATTGCTTGTTACATATCCTCTCAAAGTGAACACTTCATGTCCCTTGTGGCACATAAAAGCTTTGGCCAAAAAACTCAGTGAACTACTGGCGTCGAATGGCAACTTTTTCGCAAAGAGCCGAATCAAATTTCGGAAAAGTGTTTTTCGGCGAGCCAAAATGCAGCTACATCAAAGTCTCCGTTTCATTTAGGCACACCTTTTATATTTTAAAACACATAACATAAACAATTTTGAGTCCTATTTTTCCTTAATAAGGTTACTCTTTCTCTCTACCACATACCTTTATTTCGTGTAATTTCGATCATGTCTTTTTGATTTGAGAAAATATTTCCGAAAGACTAATTTATTAATTCTATCGCTTGCTTAAATATGTAAGGCAGCATAGTATAAATATATATTATTTAAACTCGTAAGAAACTCACTCATTTGATTAAAAGTTTCACTCGAGAAAACAAAGTATTTCTGAAAAAATTAATAATTGTAAGTTAGTTACTGTCTTCAAAAATAACTTCGTTAAACAAAACAAGATTCAAATCTTTTCAAAAACAAACAGAGGACGAAATAATTTCAATTAAAGTAATAATTAATCTGAAATAATAATGTTCTCAGCATCAATTAGTTTTTTGAGAAAAACATGTTCAGGCGACTTAATGAATAATTATTTGAATAATATTAAAGAAAATTCAGATAAATTAATGTTCCATTAGATTAGAATTTTCTGAATTCATTTCCACGTAAAACCTAATTAGGATTTTTCTGTTATTATCTGCTTACCCAAGTGACGTAAATAAGATAATTTCTATTATAATTGTGAAAGAATGCGTTACCTAAATCTGTGTGTGTGTGTGTGTGTGCATTAATGTGGAATTTCATTTTCTGCTAATTAAACCAATTTTAGAAATGAATGTTATTATTCTTTTATTAATACGGTATTTCTATGAAAGTATCGAAAGCATCTTTCTCTGTTATAGGTGTTATTATATAATTAGTTATCTTAAGTTATAAACAACGGATTTTTAGTTTTATCCATTACCATTTCTTAACTTCTAAACAAAATAGTAAACCATTGAGATTCATTAGCCAAGAATGTTAGATGCACTAAAGATTAAATACATTCTGCTTTTCAAATTCTTTCACTTTAGTAATATAAAACCAATTTAAATAATGTATTCTTCGCTATGTGCTATTAAGATTTTTTCACGTAGTCACGACGTAATACTAAAAATATTGAGAGAGCATTTAATTTAAATAGGACGTTGCAAAAATAGCGTTAAAGTTTGTTCTTTTGAGTTTTGTGATTTCGTGTTTGACTAAGAAAGTGAGAAAATGAAATTTTGGGACTTTTTTGAAATTTTTGGGAATTTTTACTTTAGTCGGTCTAACTCTTCAGCTTATATCAATACTTACAGACTCAGAAGAACTCTAAAGAATATTTAAATTCTGTGATTTACAAACTCTTAAATAAAACTCATGCTTAATAAAGTGCATTTGCATTAAAGTAACTGCAGATAACCTAAATTGGGCATGCGATGTTTACTTTTCAACTAATATAAAAATTTAATTGTTTAAATTGTTAAACAGTTTTTTATGTTTTGTTAAATAAAACTTAATTCTTTTAAATGTAAACAAAATAGAATTTAAAAGCTATTAGATTTTGTAGATGAATATCATATCTTTAAAACATTCTAAAAAATTGATTAAAAATTAATCGTGTGCCTTATATAAAATGCAAAACTTAAAAAACGGCAGAAGGAATTCCATAAATGAAATAAAACTCCAAAGTTAAATTACTGAGCTGAAAATCTTACTTTTCTCTTCAGTTTTCTAAAATATGATTTTTCCTATTTCATATCTAGTAATTTAATAATTTTGTAGAAATGCAAATGCTCAGCTAAAAGCTACAGTTTAAATTTATTTTGTGACATTTATAAATACAAATCCATAATTCTTTAAAAAAGCCTTTAATGGATTTTTTCTGTATAAAGCTGGAAAATTGTGCCTTTGAAATAAAGCATGATGTTTTTTTTATCAAACACTCTTCTTGTTCATTAAAAGAAACTACTAATTACATGTTTCTATGCAGGAATTTATTGTAAATTAAATACTTGGTATATCAAACAAAAAAAAAGTTGACGAAAGTTTTGTATTTCTTTTTAAATGTATTTCGATGTCGATGCTTCTTGTTCAATTTAGTTATTTTAACTTCCCCTTTTGAAGTAACTTGAGGGTTATTTTGGTAGGAACTCGTAATTTTGAGCCGCGGTCAGGTGACGAGGAGACACCTGGGCTGGCGCCCCTCTCTCAAGTCTTCCGCGACGGAGAGTACGGGGGGTGTTTACCTCACGTCAGATTTGGCGTGTGCTGAGCCCTCAGGCGGGGCGGATCTTCAGTGGGAACAGGTTTGGAGCCTGGAACCCTCCTGCTCGGAAGCCGTTACCTAGGGCACAGTGTCCTCGTTTCTTGTTCCAAAACGACGTTCAGAAATTTCATTTAGATCATTTAGGCCCTATTCACACTTGCGATTTGTGTCGCAGAAGCAATAAACACGTCGTTTGCGGTAAAAGCCATAAATGGGTCGAAATACATTGAGAACAGCTAGGCAGTCCCCACATAACCCCTGCGGAGAATATCACATCCACGATATTTTTCGAATCGTAGGGAAAGTTTGTCGGAGATGCGATACTTGCAGCAGGGTGTATGTGGGGACTGCCCAGCTGTTCTCAATATATTTCGACCCGTTTAGAACTTTTACCACAAACGACTTATTTATTGCTTTTACGACACAAATCGCAAGTGTGTACCTGGCTTTAGGTGCGACTTTTTATCTCAAAAAGCAACGAAAGATCTACTTTTCCCACAGTTTATACAAAATGAAAATAGAAATTATGCATCTTGAAGATTAAGAGTCCAGACACAAAAAAAACAAATAAAAATGCAACGTCTTTATGTTTGAAGTTATGAAGAGCAAACTCATTTTCATGATCAAAATTTAATTGACTGCCATTTTTTATCCTTTTGTATTAGCTTCCAATATTTTGCAGTTAAGTTTAAAAAATACACAACTTATTATAAACCGGCGGACCAGCTTGATTATATATGAGGGAATCAGAGAAAAGATAACGCATTTTCCGACAGTATTATTTTTAAGAGGAGGACTTCAGTTGATTTAGTATCATCTCTAATTCTCTGTAAACATTTAAACTTGAATACACTTAGATAATTACTCTTATTGTGAAACACATTTCTATAGTTTCATTTCCATTTTTTAAAAAAAAAAAACTTTCAAAAAGTTTTGACTAAAGAATCTTGATGTTCTTCATATTTAATTTAGATGGAGCAAAAATTACATTAATCTTATTTTTTAAATTTGTTTTGAAGTCGTTTGATACAAAATATTGATTCCTGTTATCTTCAAAAATACGACAAAATGCCAATAACCATTAATCACTGTAAACAATGCAAAAAGTATATTGCTTTTTTAATACATATTTTTGGTGTAAGTTTTCAGAAAGTGATAATTGAAATATTCGACCATTCTGATTACTAGCAAATCTCTTCTGTTCTAACATTATCTCGATATTTCACATGAAAATAACTACAAAAACGGTTTAATTGGCAAAAATAAGAATATGAGAGTGAAACAGGAAAAAAATGAAGGCCATACAACACTCAAACTGTTTTCACAACTCGACTCTAAAATTATTAAGATCTATTAATCAGTTCACTGTAAATAAACAGGTATATCAAATTTAACATTATCTTTTGTATATCTGAAAAATTACCGAAGTAAGATTTTAAGTATTTGGAAAATATGAAACCGTATTACAATAATTGAGTCATTGTTGGATTTTTTTTGTGATTAAGAGAAAAAAATAGCAACGTAAAATGCTTTGGAGTTTAAACAATATTTTGTACAATAATCATTAATAGTCTGTGGGAATTGTTGTAAAATAACATCACATAAAACTATTCTTTCATGTTTCTACTGTCAAATGATAATTTACTGTTCAGTAAAAAAATTTAAAAACACACACGTGCTTTTCTATAAACAAAACATCCTTTAGGTTAATTTATGTGCGAACTATAGACAATTAATTAAATTGAAAATAAACCACAAATAACTGATATATTCTGAAAATAAAATTTTTAACCCATTGGGCTAGGATTATTTTCTGTTTGATGCACTGAATGCTGTACATTAAAAATAAGCATTACTTGCTAAAATAACATGCTATGAATGCGCTATATTTTCATTGGCTTCATAATTTTTGAATTGTGCCCAGATGACGAAGACCACAACTGAGCGGGTACCACACCCTCCAAACTTTCATACAACACATATGTGAGTTTGACCTACGACGGCGCTTTTTTGTTCGTTGGCCTAGTGGTCCTGCACTAGGCCAACAATCACGGCGGATATTTGAGGTGTTATGGCTTTAACTCGCGATTCTCAAATCCAATAATCGAGTCTTTATCAACAGGCTAACACGACCAGAAAATGCGCATGTAAATGTCATAATTCAGTATTATAAAAGTAACTTAAATTACAGAAAACGTAACAATTGATGTTTGGCTGGTGATTGAGAGATAATGATGAAGCATAATTGGTTTCAAATGAAAACAGGAGCATTTTAAGTTTCTGATATATTGCAATTAAAAGACATAATAATGATTGTAATTATCAATAAGTCAAACGATTAATTATTTGATAAAAAAATGTATCGATATATTTTACGCGTGATAAGATACCAATCCTTTCCTCAGTCAAAGGTAGAGATTTACGACCTACCTGCTCAAACTTCGACAGTTTAAGGGAAGGGATGGAAGTAAATATATTCTAGTCATCGAAATTAGGAACTACAGGAAATTCTACTCATCACTACTGACAAAGGCTCTTGGTGCGTGCAGACAGTGCGTTTTCCAACATGTACTGGGTTTAAGTAGCCGTAATTTTAATACAGTTCGTGACAGGCTATGTAAGTTTTAACTATAAATAGAATGAGAATTAATTGATCACAAAATTATGTTATTAAATTCTAAAAAATTGAAGTGATAAAGACACATTTTCAGTTTTGATATGTCAGTTGAGAATTAAAGAAAAAGAAAAATATTTGTTAGATAAATTAAAGAAAATTTGTGAGAAAAATATTTGTAAAATGAATTTAAGAAATTTGTAAGAAAAATATTTCTAAATATTTATATTCATAAATTAATTTGATGTAATGCTTTCAAAAAAGACTAGACCTAATTATAAATGCTTATTGGATATTCATATTAAAGCACCAAGCAACAAAAACATAATATTTTCGTAGTTGTCAATCAAAAATTTGTCTCCGGTAACACAACCTTGATATAAATAAATAACTTATAAAATAATCCTATTTTTAAGAGTTTCTAGCCCCCCCCTTACGTCCTGTTAGTGGCCTCATCGTGGCAAGGGGGTGTTCCTGGGAGGAGTGGGTGATGTACGTCGGGAGTTATTTCTCCTGGTAGGGCCACCCAAGGCGTGAAGGCCACTCCATTATTCCCAGCTAACACTAACAGGCATAGAGGCAAAGTCAGACTTCTTCCCATGTGGTACCTCGTTTGAAATTGAAGCTGCTTCTTACCCGTAGTCATGAACCAGTCGCAGGAGGGCAAAGGACTTGTGGAGTTGTTAGAGCGACATGGTGCCATGGACCTGGTCTAATCTTGGGCCAGGGGGACATGAAACAACAACAACAGAGTTTCTAGCAATTTAGATTCAGAGTAAAACAAGCTATAATTTTTAAGGGAAGTCATTTTTCTCGGAAATTCCCAAAAATTATATCCGTGATGTCGTAATATTATTCATCAAACAACATTTCAAATTGAGAGTTTCAATACATTTTACTAATTTTTCAAAGTTAAAAAAGTAAAATAAAGAGGAATTCAAAGCAGAAACGGATAACAGCAATATCTTCAATTTTAAAATACAATTGGTATAATATAAATATATATGGTTTATATTTGGTACATTATAAAATAATTGGCTTGGAAAAATGAAATACTGGAATGCTGACTGTTTCTTTAGCTTTTATGCTTGAAAGCGAGCAGTATAACATGTAATTTGTTCCATCTTCTGTAATTCTTTGTTATTGCTAGTAACATATGCTGTTAATGAATGAATTGTTATAACTTGTTTTCATGGAAAAATTTTTATTTTATTATTGGTTAAGTGTTTCTAAAAACCGATTTGGTGCATAAAAAGGTGCAGAACAATCGATTCGGCAGAAGTCAGTAACAAAAAAATATTAGTAGCGCTGATGTGAAATTTTAACTAAAATGATATGGTGTTTATTTCATTGTCGAGTTTTGCATGTTTATTATACACTGGGTGATTTAAAAAAAACATATCCAAACTTTAAGGGTAAGTCAGGCATATGATAAGCATCGAAAACCACCTAGGAACATGGGTGCGAAAACACCATCAAGAAGCAGCAGATGGCATTTAATATAATACAGCGCTGGCCAAAATGCAGATATTTATTTGAATCTGAACGGTATTTCACTGAAATTTTTATATAAATTGCACTATATATCTGTCTTTGAAGTTATGAAAGAAAAAATAAGCTACGTTTCGCACATGCGCAGTAAAAAATATTTACCACAAATGCTTATATTTTCCCATGCATTCAATGTATTTACTTCAAATTTTAATACAATGCTCCTCTAACATATTGTCAGGAATTCAGTAAGTTTCATACAATTTGGTCTAAAACTCTGCAAGTTATGAGCAAATAACATGCGGAAAACTTTGGGAGTTTTTAAAGAAACCTTTATATCTTCTCGAATATTCATGCCATTTTTACGAAAATGGATGTAAATATTGCACACGCATGAGAATTGATGAAAGTTGCAAACCATTATCATCTTTCTGTGAAGCGGGGTGAGCCAAAATCTCTTTTGGACTCTCGATCGAGCTCTAATGCAAATTGTGAGTTAAAACTTATTCTTTATATGGTCTAAGTTCGAGGAGATATTCGAAAAAAAAATGTGCAAATTTCAAAAAGTGTCCACAATTCTGCCCAGCGTTGTATTATTTCAAAAGCTATGTGCTGCCTCCAGATGGCGTTTGTGCACCTATGTTCCTGTGTGATTTTGGATGCTTATTGTTTGCCTGACCTATCCCTAAAGTTTGGTCACGATTTTTGAATTACCCTGTATATTTATATTATACATATTTAATCTTCATTTCTGAGCCAGAGATTGAGGGATTCTCAAGCTGGTCGCAACTTCTATTTGTCCTTGAATAGCCATCTGTCATTAAAATAACATTTTCTAGAACTACAGTTGATGACTTCAAACAGAGAAGTAATTGCTGTCTTTGCGCTCTTGATTTCACATATTAACGTAAATAAGGTATATATTTTCTAGTTTGGTTTTGAAACTCACTCTATTTCACTACAAGAATAATTTACAAGCGTATTTTGAATAGCCTCTTGGTCCCTAACTTGATGTAGAGAATAATTTCAAAAGAAGGACCGGTTAGGTGCATTTTGTTTGCTGTTCTTAATTTTTTTAAAAATTTAAAATTCATTTTTATGGCGTGAACATGCTGTCATATGTACTAGAAATAATTATTACTTATTATTCATACCTATCATTATAAATACTCTTGCATTATTCATACCTATTCTTGTTTCAAGTAGGTAATTTAATGATTGCCATATTTAATAATAAATGAAACTTCATTATTATATTATAAAACGATAGAAGAAAATTAGTCTTGTAAAATTAGAAGCTTTAAGGAACTTTGCACAAATATTAAATATTTCAAAATGGAGTAAAGTTTGATTATTTTCCAAAAGAATTGTAGAATGTCAATGACAAAAAATTATGATATCCAGAAATTCCCAGAAAACAGCATATCCTATAGAGAAATAATTTCAAATTTTGATTAAAAAATGAGTTGTAAAGCAAAATTAATATCGAATATTAAAGAAACTTTAAAATATGTATTAATTAAAATATTCAATCTCGATGTGGCAAAAGTCATGATTATTTACTTGAAAAATTCAAAAGAATTCATTATTTTTTCTCTTAAACGCATTATAGCGGGATGCAAAATAAAATATTTCAGCTCAAAGAATATACTTGCGGTCAAAAAGTTCCGAGTAAATTGAGTTCAAATTATTCATAATGTAACTGTAAATTTGTTTTAAAAAAGAAAGCATTTTGTTTTGAAACATTTATTATGTTTTTCTAATTTATTCACTAGAACGTTTAGGCGAGTATAACATTCTCGCTGTACAGTATTTTTCATTTTATTCAGTCATTCTTGTATCAAAAAATATCGAAATGCTATTTTTCAACAGTATTCAGCTAGTTTATTTTCAAATTCCTTTCAAAAATACTTTTAAACTCTTTCCATAAAACGTTTTGCAACAAATATATCATTCCTTCATGGAATATTGCAATTTATTTTATTTCAATATTTATGTCATTGTTGATATGCTTACTCTTAGATAAAATATGCGAAGAACAGATTGAATGATTCTAGAAAAATCTGACAATTCAAATTAAAAAATCCGAAGAAATACAGGGCAACGCAAATCCCAACATATTTTTTCTGATTGCAGTTGTGACTATCAGGATATTAAAAGACAACTGATAAAGAGCCTGTTTATTATCTAGGCCGTTGTATTGAAAGAAAGCATGCAGAAATTTATGTTTTGGGAAAGTATATTTTTGAGAAGCACGTCTCGGAGAATTTCAACACAGATCTACAAAATTGAATTTTGAAGAAAATCCTACAGGAGCATGCTTTCAAATGCTTACGTTTGTTGTCGGTAATGCATTTTTGTTTCTGTCTAAATCATTTTTAGGAGATAAAAGCCAGCTTCCTTTATAAAAAGAATGTGATGTTGGATCGTAAAATAAAAAAAAGTATTTTCAATATTACGTAACATGATTCTTTTAAGATAAAAATATACTTCATGAAACTATGAGATAATTCACCATATTGTACTTATCCAAACCACCAGAAATGCAATATAAAAGTTTTCTATTCCATTCTAGTACTAATGAATATTAAGAATAACAGAAAGAGAAAATATGTATTTTTTTTATAACACATATGCAGGATATTGTTTTATCATACATGAATTTATCTGTGATTTTTGTAAGCAAGTAATAACTACAGTCTTCAATTTTTTAAATATTGTAATGAAAGCAATTTAAGATCGCAGGTATGGCTGGTTCATAGCATGAATTTTGGAATATCTTAAACAATCTTCTATTTAATTCAACAATAACACAAGTAGCATTTAAAAAATTCTTAAAAAGTGAAACTGCATACATGGCCATTTTTAATTTGTTTCATATTATAAAAAAAATTGCAAATTTTTGTTGGCAACAAAAATGATGTATGTTACACATGCATATAACCGTGAAATCGGTAGCAAATAATTATATTTTCACATATTTTTACCAATTATTAATCCACGGAATTAATTCGATAGAAAATTTCGATTAACCTTCGGTCCGGCGCAATACAAATGCTGACACGTTCGGGCGCAACTCATCTGTGAGATTAAAAGTTAAATGTTTTCTTAAGCTTAAGGAAAAGCTTATCAAACTGAACTATTCGGTCATGCAAAGCTATATTTGCATTTTAAAATAACGTTTTTTTATTTGCTTGAAATTTCATTTAACAAAATGTTCAGGAATTCATGAGGGAATTGACGTTTGTTTTCCCGTAAGGTTCCTTAGCAATGACAACTGTTGTCGATGAGAGCCTGAGATAATTCAACATTTTTTAAACAACATATTCGAAATAACGATCAATATCATATATACTGCAGAACTTCAAATTATTACGAGCTCATTAAATATAACACAACTATTTTCCAGATTTTTTAAATAGATATTTTAGTTTTAAACAATATCTTACTTATTGTACATCACTGAAAATATAATTTTTCCTTCAAATACAGAATTATTTGATTTTTCCTTAACAATTTACAAAAATGATTACAATAATAACACACGAGGTTGTCAATGCAAAAGATAATATTCAGAAATGATTAATTTATATAAAATTCATTAATATATGTTTATACGGCATAGGAAAGAAGTTTCAGAATTGTAGCTAAAATTAAGATGTGCAAGGAGTATTTTCAAATGAAACATCATAAAACTTCATTTTCAAAAATGACAAAAATATATTAAAAATGTTTGCACAGAAATCAACAACATCAATAAAAATGCTTATACTGAGCGAAAGAATAAACATAACGAAAGAATTCGTTTTCCAGTCGATTTCTGGTAACATGATTGTTAATAAAAGATAAAATAAAAATTTTTGATCGATTTTTCACATTCTAGGTGTTCATTGTGCAAAGATTGATTTTAGTGTGTATCCGAAACCCTGTCATTAATTTTAAACAATTTCCTCAAAAACTACGATGCAAGGAGTATTTCAAAGACACGAAAATCTGGAAGAGAAGAGAGTGAAAAAAAAGTTTTTTAAGGAGAAAAATATACTTACTCCTCTGAACCTATTAACTATTCATTTCATATAACAAATATTTTAATGCTGTTTTATTTATATACTAGCAAATATTTGGAGTTAAAATTTATATTTTTTTCATCATTCCTTTCCAATTCCTTCCACCATCCCCAAAACAAAGTTAATGGGTATATAAGTTCATGGGAAAAAAAACTTCAACTCGTGCCGCCATCTGCTGTTGTCATTAAATACAAAAAAACGAATTCTTTTTTGAATAAATCTTCAAAAGACTACTGCCTTGCTAAGAAAAAAATCTCTTGAAAGAATGGATTCCAGCGGGCGCGCCTGTGCAAATTTTACGACAAAAGGAATTTTTCATGCCCTTATCTCACATTCGGAGTTAAAACTGTATGAAGGTCATTGCTATTCCTTCATGCGAACCCTCTCATCAGGATTAAATGGGTTTGTCCGAGTTTCAAGGTGATTTCATACTGTTTTATGCTTCTGTCGTAAAAATTACGAGACGCTCCCGCTCGTGTAATTTGAAAAAAAAATGTTCGCGTCTTAACGTTTCAGTTTGATAATTATATATCCAGTGCGCATTACAGCGATTTAATTTTAATTTTACATTGTCATAAATATTTAATCCCAGATAGGAATGCTAGTTTGAAGCAATCTTGCTCGGCAAAACTGCAAGCTTGCAGCAAGTTTGACACGTCCTCATTGCAAACTGTAACAAAAACAGAGTACGAAGACAACCTTGGATTCGAACCCCCGAACTTCTTGATGAAAGAATTTGCTTTTCTGATCTGCCTCTTATTACTATAATGAAGTAACTTACAACTGCAAGGGTAAAAATTAAGAAACTTATTGTGTCGTAAAAAATACGAGACGCGCCGGCTCGTGTAAAAAATTTTTGCGCGCCCTCTGGAAGGATAAGTTCATAGGAAAAAAAACTTCAACACCTGCTGCCTTCTGTTGTTGTCATTAAATACAAAAAGCGAATTATTTTCGAATAAATCTTCAAGAGACTACTGCCTTGCTATGAAAAAAATCCCTTAAAAGAATGGTTTCGGAAGGAAACCACCAGTTTTAACCCTTTAAGACCGAACCCGCACAATCGTGCGGGTTAGACATTGGCTAGCATTTCTGCTTCCTGGAGAGTTGTATTTAATAAATGCCGGATAGTAACGACTGTTCTAGTTTCCAGAATATCAATAGTATCTAGTTTTCTCAAAAGACGGTAGAGACAGTTCATATTTCAATTATAATCGCGTTAAATCTGTTTGAAAAAAAATCGCGCTAAACATTAGAATTATTTATCTGTCGCAATTAGCCAATTATTAATACATATTTAATTGCTTCGATACGAATTGTTAATTTGATGTCGAAATAAATGAAAAATAGGAAAAAATGTTAGTTAAGAGTTAACATAATTACCCTTTAGGCGTAATATTTGTTCACCCGCACGATCGTGCGGGTTCGGCTTTATTTGAGCTCACTGTCCGAAAATCGACTTCCTTTCTGTAGGGTCTTCTCGCGTGACCCGATGCACACCTCGTTGTTTTCTTTTGACTATATCACTAAGTAACGGCCTTAAGACTTGAAATGAGTACTATATTAAGAAAATAAAATTTTAACTTAAAAAATACATGGTTCATCTCCTATCCCATAAAAATGAAATATTTTACATATAAACAATTTTTTTCTGCTTTTAGCTTTTTTTCAAGAGTTGCACGAAATATATCCCACCGCCTTCAACGATTTTCAGTATTCCTCGAAAAACTTCCGCAAATCACATCGTCGTTTTTACCGTATCAGCACTCAAATGTGACAAGATCTTTCAAAGTATTTTGAAGGATCTCTTTGAAAGCTTCGTAACAAAGGGGACTACTCACAGAAAGTCCCACACTGGGATTTCAGTCTATCATTGAAATCTTATCATCCTCCTTAGTTTACTATTGGGGAAGCAGGAAGAATTTGGTATACATGTGTTTGTAATTATTCAGTCCGGACAAAGAAACTAGGTACAAAAGCAGTCAAAATTGACGCTATGATCAGCGATCACGTAAGTACATCTGGAAATGCCGACTGCCCTAATGATCGTGATAAATGACGCGTGAAAAATTTCGCTGCAATTAATTTCAGATACAGCATTTTTTTAAATATACATGTATATTTTTGAAAAATTAATTCTATGTTATAGATTTTTATTTTTCTATGCTATGAAATATATAAATTATTTTATTTGTACAAGTATTAATTTTAAAATACTAGTTACAGGTAATTTAAATTAAACCTGGTTAGAATAACTTATATAGTAATTATTCAAGTAACTTTTGTTCTGAGTTCTGAGTGTGAGAAATATGATGTATATTTATGTTTATCAATATACATCAGAACTGTTTCAAAAATTTTCATTGTAAAAAGGTTTAGTCATTAAAATTGTAACTTCCTTATTTACAAATATCTTTTTTCTTATAAATTATAAATTGTTTATTACGATGATTGAATATTTGTTTCTTTGAGTAATTAATATTCAATTAAAACTAAATTTTGAAAAAATAAATTAGGTGAAGCTTATATACATAATGCCTAACCCGCACGATCGTTCGGGTTCCCGTTGACACAGAAAAAGCCTAACCCGCACAATTGTTCGGGTGCGCTCCTGCGTTTGAGGGACATGCTAGATTTTTAAAATTATTTTTTACGGTACCAGTAGGATCCAAGGCTACCTATAAACTAAAAAAAATTAAATTTAAGGATGAAAATTTGTCCGGTCTTTAAGGGCTAAAAGGGTTTTTAAAAGAATGGCGTTTCTAATATTGAACACGACGAATATTTAAATTCTTTATAATTTATCTTACGTTTTTAATTGTAAATAATAAAAATATTATTAAAAGAATAAAATGTTATATTAATTGCAGGAAATTGTGTTCATAGAATAATTTGGATTAATTATTTCCGATAAATGTTCTTTGATAATTTAAACATTTATCATCTCAGTTCAAAGAAATTAAACTATCCAAATGCGTATGGACTGCTCTATACAACTGCAATATAGATGAGTTGTAGTTTATGCGGCTTAAAAAGTTACATATGAAATTTAAAGGCATCTCCTTTTAAATCTCATTATTATCTTTAGTTTGTTACCAACTTCAGAATGTTTGCAATTTCAAAAGGTTTTACTTAGAGCTTTTTCATGTTATTGCTCTAATTTGAAGGTATAGTTCGAAGAGATTTGTAATTTCCCAAGGTCGCAGCTAATGGTAATCAGGACATTAATAGAAAAATGAGCATGCTCATACCTTTTTAATTTTTAAATTAACACATAATTACACACCTAGATGAAGAAAAAGAAAGATTCTTAGAATAAAGTCTGTTTATAGTTATAGTAACAGGGATAGGCAAACGAGATATAGTTTTGGCAGTTATTTAAATTATTTGTCCCTTTTTTCCCCTTCTAAGAAAAATTCATTATAGTGTATACGGCTTACTTCTACGAATTAATCAAACGTTTCGCCTAATTCCCAAGAAACTGTTAATTGAGTTGGGAGTTTGAGACTACTTTTCTTTGTGATTCTCTTTTTTAATTTTTTGTGTCCTTCTCGTGAACTTAAAGTTTTCTATTTCTTTTTTCGGCTAAAGTCTAGCATAATTGAATGTCGATTGGTGCGAAAAACATATTGTTTAAAATCAATGAATAATGTATAAAAGAGACAAAAAGAATGTTTTTGAAATACGGATGCTGATTATTAAGAAAGATAATGAGTTTCTTTCGTAGATATAATTTTTGTCAGTCATTGATTTTCAGTTGAAGAAATCTTTTTATATGGCAACTTCAACTTTGCTACTATGTTGTTAATAGAGCATAAAGTATTTTTGTTTGATTCTCAGAATGTAATTTGAAGCAACAGCTTGATGAATAATGGTGATTAACTAGAAATGGTACAGAAATATTTTTGTTCATTTCAGTTTCAAGCAAATTTACGCCTGCGAGTAAATGAAAACAAATACTGTTTTCATGAAACATACAGTTATTTCTTCTGTTAAAATCTTTTCTTTCTAAACTAATTTTAAAGGTGAAATGGATTTTGTAATCGATTTTTTATTTTATTTTATGGAAGACCAGAAATACGCTGCATTGTTTTTCATTATTAAAAATATATGCATATGCACTGATAAATTTTTGAATTACTGTAATGCATAAAGTTTATTTAAATGTAATATAAGGGCGGCTTTATAATACCTAAATAAGTTCTACTCTGAACAAATCTCTCCCTCCGGGGAAACTGCTGCTTCGGGGCAGTTAGACTCGGTGTCTTCGCCACCTCCTCAATATCTAATTCTAAACCGCAACAATAATTTTTAAAATTACAAAAGCATTACATCCGTGTTAAATAAATTCTAAAAATAATTATACACATAGCTAATCGAAAAAATGTAAAACTAAAACAATGAAAGAAATTAAAGAATAAAATCGAAAGAATATGATGAAACTGCCAAGGGGGAGAAAATATATGTCTAAATAAAAGTCTAATGTTTCTCCTCTGTCACTAAATTTATTTGATATTTATTGAAAATCTAAAGTAGATTTTAAGGTGTCCCATGATGAATAAATTAAATATAACATAATTTTTGCCACTTTTAATTTTCAATTTTAGTTCTATATTATATTTTATAAATTTTTTACCATTAGAATTCAAATTCCTTATTCGAAACAGGTGTATAATAAAGAGAAAATCATTTGAATATATGCGAAATTTTTAAATGAATATGATTCATTCATTTTGCTACATTTGATATTTCTCAAATTACTGAAATAGTCAAGCGTTATAAACGAGCTGACTTGATTCTTCTATTTATTTTCTAACCAACACAAAAAATAAATTATTTTCATATTTCAGAAGGAAATAAAGTTAGAAAGAATTCAGGATTTCTATAAGTAAATTCATGAGCGTGTAATAAAGAAATGTTCTATCTTTAAAATTTTTCTTTCAGTTTACGTACGAAAAGTATTTGAGATGCAAAGAAAATACCTCCTGAAGACTTTTTGTCGTTATTTTTACAATGACAGTGTATCCACATTTAGGTTTTCCAATAACTTAACTCAATCTTTGGAGAAAAATTCCAGTTTCTCTCTCTTGAATGCTTTTATTTATTTTTTCAGACCTTTAAAATAAAGAATTCTCTGACTTGCAGTGTTATAGGTAAACAATAATACCTGCAGCGACGTTCTAAAATCTGCGTTGAGAAGGCGTTGCAAACTGTGCAGTAGTAAATCAATGTTTTATTATATTTTATCTGTATTTCGTATCATCAAAATGATGAAAATTTTTATGCATTCAATTTCTCTTGAATTTAAAATTGGAATGGTTTTTTTCCCTTATGAGAGAAGAATAGAGTAAAAACTTTCTTATGCAAGAGGAATAGTGTAGGGAAACAATATTTTGTGTCTCGTTCGTCGTGCAGCAACATTAACAGAAAACTGAGTGAGATTACTATAGCTTTATCTGGTACAGTAATTGGTTTCCTATTTCCTGTGGGACGGCATTAACAGGTAACTGAAAACGGTATTCTTAACGGTGTCTGAACAGAAAGTTCGATTGTATAAAGCGAACTATTGGTTTTACGACTGAGCGTTATGAACGTATTATTTGTGGTACACTAAAGAATACTGTGTTATAAGGCACCAAGAAATTGGTAAAAATAGAGAGCGTAATATTTCTAAAATGAATACGAAAATATGATTAAATCCCAAGAAGCATAATAACTATTAAGTGAAGCTTGGTAGAGAATCTTTTTTTAGAAGTCGTTGGGTACAAGATCTGCGGCTCACGTAAAAATGCCACTGATCGTAGACCGTACATTACTCATTTGATGATTCGAAGTTCAGATGCGAAAGCTTTCCGACCACCTAGTTCTCACCAGCTGTTTCGGCAGCAGTTGTAATTGCAATAATTACTATCGTCATACGTTTCAGTAGGCTTATATACTGCTGACTTTCCTTTGTCAAGAACATTTCATATAACCAAGTCTACTGTCTGAAATATATTTGCCAGCAGTAAAAGTATCGCAAAGAATGAAAGGTTTTAGATCGATTCCTTACAGGAAGACTACCTATTACGATGACTTTCACGACGTGACTTTAGGAAAATATATACGATAAGGCACAGGTTCACAAGTCCCTGCTGGCGTCAAATTACTGTCAGAACATCACATTATGTACTTCCAATACCAGCTTATTCCCTTGATTTTACTGAATGTGACTTTTTCCTCAGCTTAAGAATTTACTTAAGGGGCAACGATTCTCAAGTTCCGAAGCAGTGCATCGACAAAGGCACTGGAAAAGGATCCTAGCAACAAGGACTTCATTGGGGTCAATGGGCTATCGTAGATTAATCTTTTAATATGGCTCTGTAGGAAGAAGTTCAAGTAGGAGACGCGGCCTAATCGTGTCAATCCATCTACAGGACCACTCAATCCATAGGCCTGGAAATGTAAAGCCAAACGTTCTACTCATTCAAGCTGACGTAGGCTGGTACTATGTCATGTTGGAGCCATATTCATGCTTTAGTGTTTGTTGGAGTCTTTGGCGTCACCTCTTGTAGAAACAGAAAGCATATTTTGCTGTCTAGTTGGTCTGGCAGATGTTACGGTGGCCAAATAATCACGTATATGGGCGTGCGAATTAATAGATGACATTGCATGAAAATTGTGTGTATTAAAAATGGCCTCACTAGTAAATATGTATTTGTCAGGGAATAAGACATATACAGAACCCAGATAGCACGTAAGTTTGCAGCAAGTTTGATTTTGACTTGATATTACCTTGTCATAGCAAATTTGACGCGTCAAACTTGAACAACTTGTAGCAAATTCGCCGTGACAACTAGCGCCACTTTCCTTGCATTGCAAGTCTGCTGCAAGTTCACCGTGACAAATAGCGCCACCTCCTTTGCAATGCAAATTTGCAAAACAAGCTTGATGCAAAGATAGCACAAAGAGATAATTATCTTTGTCTCTGTTTTAAAAAAACATCCGATTTTTAATAGCACTCCTAGACCGTCCTTCTTTTCATTAATTCAATAAATCAATGATAATTTGTGAAAAAACTAACTTTTTTATAAAAAAAAATTTGAAACATTTTCCATCTTTTTACTAAAAGTTTTTACTTTCAAGAAAACTATATCGCCTTTTTCTTAATGTTGAAATTTTAACATTTATAAACAAAATTAAACCGAAAAAACAGTCAATGTTTGTTGAAAAATAATAACTTATTCATTTTGTCCCATTTTAAAGTAATTACTTTTGAACTCTAATTTCATAATTTATTCTACTAGCAAAACGTAGTTATTAGCGAAAATCTCTCTCGCTTTGACTTCAAATCATATTCTCAACTCAAAAAATTAATGAAATCAAGAAAATAGTTTAAAATAAGTCATATACGAATCGAATCGAACTATGTATTAGCGAAATCTATCCTCGCCTCTCTTAGTCTAACTGGCCGAGTGGTATAGACGTCAGGCTACCAAGCGGTTCCCGGGTTGTATTCGCACTCTGTTTCTGCTATAATTTGGAATGAGTTTGAAGTGTAAATTTGCTGCAAGTTCGTCCCATGGTGACTTCGAAGCTTGCGTTAACTTGCTGCAAACTTGTTTCACACTTGCACTCTTGTCGCGACAAATTTGCTGTAAGCTTGCAGATTTGCAGTGCAAATTTTCTGCAAACTAAAATTGCTATCTGGGAAAGATCTGGCCGCTTTATAGTCTTCTACAGAAACCGCTGTCTAAAATAGAGGCGAGAATGGCAGTCTGCATGTATCAATACTAGCAATCTCTGAGCTTAGTAGTGGTGCAATCGTTCATTCCACAGCGCTCGCCAATGGATGAATGGGTTGGAGTGGGTAATAAATTGTACTCGCCAAACCACTGAAACGCAAGCACAGTACATAAACATTAACGCCACTGTATACTAGGTTGGATCGCTCTTCTATAGAGAAAAAAATATTATTAATCAAAACCTACCTATGCGGAAAAGATGTTCTATGGTATGGAGATTAAGCGAAAAATAAGAAAAAAAATTGAATTTAAAATTTAATACTGACGAAAGGGGGTTGAATTTTCAAAAAAAAATGGAAAAATACTTAATTTTGATTATAGATTATACGATTTTAGATTCGAAATAATTGTTTTTTTTTTGCAATATAAATGACCAAAAGTGATGACTAATGAGTAGTGAGTAGTATAATGTGCATTGCAACATTTTATGACTCAACTCCCCCTCCCCAGACCGTCAAATCAGTCCGGTTAAACAACTAGAGCAGTAGACAATGACTTTGCGTACTTTCAGAATTCTTCAAAGGGCTAATTCTCTTATGTGATTTCTGTCGTCAGCTAGCATTAATATCAGGACATTTTCTGGAGGGTCAAAAAATCAGTTTCTTGTAATAATAGGGTCTATGACATCCTTCAAATCATTCGAAAAATAACGCGATAGAACGATTGATTGATGCAAATGCTGTGCCTTATAGATTAATCATGGTTTCGTTTTGATCTTGAACCACATAGACTTTTGCGATGAATGTCGTTAATTTCAATAAAGCCTCAGATGAATTTTCGTGAGCTACATTGAACCTAAGAATTCTTTTCGCGATTCTAAGCCACCTTGAGTGGCAAACCTTTCCAGGATTTATCTTCGACAGACTTTCTCTGTAATGTCAGCTCTTTATGACTTCACAAATTTCCATTAAGTACAGTTGATCAGTACTTAAGTCCTTCTTATTAGTCACTTCACATAGCGTGTATTCTATTGGCGTGGATGAAACTACAGATAGCTTCTCGCATCCGGCCAACGATTTTCTTATTTCGCTAGTCAGGCTTCTGGGCCCAGTTATTGTTCTATCTACGTGCGCGAAAAGATGACGTAGTGGAAGTTCGTTGGCGTGTAACTGGCACACAAACCATTGTAGTGGACGATTCAGGATCAGTTCCATGTTACGTATAATACCTCCTTTGACACCTGTGTTGACATATGTTCCGTCGCAAGCAACTTTGTTACATCTATGTCATTGTCAACGCATGACAGAAAAACTATATATGGTATTTCCAATCATTTGCGCTCTCCCGAAATTCACAGACACGTGGCCGATATACTCAGAGCTAGGTTCTTTTACCAAGCTTATGTGTTATTCTATTATGACTTTTCTTCTGCTGTCTTCCATTGATAGAGTCCTGTCTTTTCGCCCATCGAAATATAAACCAAACTGATCATGGTCATAATCTTTTATGACCTGAGACAATAGAGTGGTTATTGCCTTTGTTCTCCCAAGCCGAATTTTATTTCTGTCAGCAACGTTCAAAACATTACTTTCTGAGGTAATGCCCACATCTTGAAGCGTAGCTGACACGATGGCAGAGCCTGTTCGGTCGGAAATACCAAATCGGTCCAATGTTCTAGCTGCAGCTGAAAATTTTGTAACTACAGGTGTAACTATGGAGAAGATTCCATGAAGTACCACTTCCGACTTATGAAGGGGGTGCGAGGATAAAGCAAGAGACAGAAAAAGATCGGATTGCCTACTGCTCTAGTCGTTTAACAGGATTGATTTGACGGTGTGGGGAGGGGGAGCTGAGTCATAAAATGTTGCAATGTACATCAGACTACTCACTACTTAGTACTCACTACTCATTAATCATCACTTTTGGTTATTTATATTGAAAAAAAAATTATTTCGAATCTAAAATCGTATAATCAATAATCAAAATTAAGTATTTTTCCATTTTTTGGTAAATTCAACCCCCTTTCGGTAGTATTAAATTTAGAATTTAATTTTTTTTATTTTTCTCTTAATCTCCATACCATAGAACATCTTTTCCGCATAGGTAGGTTTTGAAATTCTGAAAAAAAAATTCGATCCACCCTACTGTATACCCCCGAGCTAGGAACCCAAGGGGTTCCCTGTCAGTTGAATGGGTATACGTGGAAGGAAGTGCATAGAAATTGCATTCGCGGGAAGGAAAAAAAACTGAAGGCCATTTCGAATGGTGTTACTTATGTGGCAGTTCCTACTGCTTTTCATGTCGTTAAAAGCAGGTTTCACTATAAATTTGGAAAGGTTCTAAGTCGATTTCAAATGGCCGTACAGTGCTTTTGACGTCATATTAAGGTTTTTCGGAAGAAAAGATGTTATCATTCAGTGAGAATTATTATGATCGTTCATTTGAAAGAAACCATATCAGGTTTTAAAATTTCACGAATGTTTAAATGTACATAATTGAAACATTTATACTTATTCGAGAAAACAAAGACATCCTTCTTTTGTAATTTTTTGTCGTTCATCAAATCTGAAACGCCATCGCTCAGTTAAAAGAAAAATTAAACATAAAAAACGTAAAAATCAATTTGAATCATAGAAATATTGGGCTTTAATTGCTGCCGAATGGACTGAAATATCAGATAGAACTTTCAATCTGAAAGACTTTCACAGAACTAAAACTATTCATTTTTTAACTTTTTTCTAATTGCTTTAGGCTTAGTCTGAAGTGTCTCATTAGTGGTTAAATTTAAGTATAATTATGATCATTTTAAGCATTTATAAAACCTTAAAAAATAATTGCTGCAAACACAAGGGTTGTTCAAGGACTATGCAAAAAATGTTAAATAGTGTATGTATGATGTTTGCAATTAAAATTGAATTGGTTTTTAATAAACGATACAAAAGAAAAGTATGAAATTTGAAATGGAATACAAAATAAAATTTAAAAACAATTTAGTGAATTCATTAAAAATATTCAGCTTCATGTTAAATATACAACACTTTTTAAATAACAAAAAGTAGAGTTTCTATTCGAGCAACTACTTTTAAAACTTTAAAAATTTGCCTCATGATGAATCATGAAATCTGTATCAAATAATTTTCTGCTAATGAAACTATTAATTAAGTAACTTAAAATATTTTATTTAGCATTTTTTTGGTTCAGAAAACAATGAAAATTGTGTAGAAAATTAAACACTTTTAAAGAATTTGAATATAACTTTTATTGAATTTCTTCAGAATATAATTCATTGAATTAAAAAATATGCATAGAGAACAATTTCATTAGAACTTTGAGTGTTTTAATTATTATAAAAATGTGTTTGCTTTAGGGCAGAAAAAGTGCTATTTTCTTTCATTTTTCAAAAGCGATTAAATTTAATTTCGATGTAAATTTCATTTATATTAAAAAAAATGTTTTTACAAAATTTCATATTATGCTCTATCTTTTCAACATTAGATGCATTTCTGTTATTTTCGAAATGACACATTAAAAAAATGCATATTAAATAATATGCATTTAAAATAATAAATGCATAATAAATTTCCCCTTTTTCTTTGGAAAGAAGACTGATTGTATCAACGATTCGAGAATACCAGGGTGATTAGAATGACACTCTCCATTCTTCTACTTGAATGTAATCTGAAATGTCGATTCCAAAGAAAGACTGAAGAGACATATTACTGTCTAGAAGTGAACGTGTAGCTGTATCTTTAAGTAATTAGATTTAAAGAATTGCGATTGAAATCAGAACGGATTTATTTTTCATCTGACTGATAACTCTTGGTAGTTTCACGATATATTTTACGATCTTGCTTTAAAAAGTTCTTTTTTTATTCTTTGATGAAATATGAAATGTTCTGTCACGCTGCGAGATATTTTTAGAAAATGAAAATTTAGTGAAGTGAATTATGTTTTATTAAATGAGACAGAGAGAATGAAATTATTTGGTGCTTTGAGATGATGATTCCCATCATTCAAATAGTAACACTTATATCTTTGCAAAAATTATTAATTTTTATTTTCGAATATGCATTTTTTTAATGTGTCATTTCGAAAATAACAGAAATGCATCTAATGTTGAAAAGATAGAGCATAATATGAAATTTTGTAAAAACATTTTTTTTAATATAAATGAAATTTACATCGAAATTAAATTTAATCGCTTTTGAAAAATGAAAGAAAATAGCACTTTTTCTGCCCTAAAGCAAACACATTTTTATAATAATTAAAACACTCAAAGTTCTAATGAAATTGTTCTCTATGCATATTTTTTAATTCAATGAATTATATTCTGAAGAAATTCAATAAAAGTTATATTCAAATTCTTTAAAAGTGTTTAATTTTCTACACAATTTTCATTGTTTTCTGAACCAAAAAAATGCTAAATAAAATATTTTAAGTTGATAAGGCAGGAAATAATTTTTGCATAATGTGTAAACTTCACTTCAAGGAAATAATGCTTAATGAATATAATTCAAATAATACCTATCAATTAATAAAATTTGGCAAAAAAGAACTTCACAAAAGAATGTTAGCACTTGCTAAAAAAACTAAAATTAAAACCAGTAATTTAAATTATCCTTACCTTTTCCCCACTATAAAATTTTTATAAAAATCCCTTAAAGTTTTTATTTGTTACTTGTAGCACTGGTAGTTATAATTATTATTTTGGCGAATTCTTCTTTAAATTTCTAAAAATTATTCTTAAAAAAATCAAAGAGGAAGAGAGCTTCATTATTGACAATAACACTAAAATTTTGAACTTTATCAAAGAAAATAAAATTTATAGCATTTAAACATTTGATTTTGAAAATATTTTTACTAGCCTCCCACAAAATAAATTAATTGAAGTGTGCTCTAATTTATTTGATTTATACCTTAATACTGATTTAATTGATAAAAATAAATGGTTAGAAATCTGCAGGATAAATATTTGTGAAAATTATCTCTTTAATGGAATTAACTACTATAAGCAGGTTCTTGGTATTCCTATGGGTTGTTGTTTTTCAAGTGCACTGGCCAATTTATTTCTCCACTCATTTGAGAGAGATTTAATTAATAACGAAATTGTTTACGGTTTTCGTTTCATTGATGAACTTTTGGTCTTTAATCATAATAATGTTAACTCCATTTTTAGGTTCTATCCAAAAGAACTCAAAACTAATAATGAATTGAACAAATGTAATTTTTTGGATCTGGAAATTGAAATTTTGAATTCAGATATTTCAGCTGGAATATTTGACAAGAGGAAAGAATTTAATTTCAAGGCTATTTCACTTTGCAACTTTCAGACAAGTCTTCATTTTAAAATCATAAATAACTCTATTTTTTCTCAAATTAATAGGATTAAACACATTTGTAATAACCACTCTACTTTAGTTAAAGCCTTAGATAATTTAAATAATAACTTAACGGATAACGGATACCCATATGGTTTCCTTAAACTTGATCTCTTAATCAAAAATAGTTTTTGTTCTCCTGCGAAATAGTTCGAATTTTTCTTCATAGATGGAGTTACTGACTAGCTTCGAGATCGTCGATTGTTTTATCTATAGCGTTCTCTTTCTGCTTGGCTTGTTTTTGAAAGAAGGTGAATTTTTTCATCTCTTTCTTCTGATTATGGATTTGGTAATTTTTTGGATTTATGTTCTTTATTTGGTGGCCGGACAAAATTCAGACCAAAGGAAAGAATAAATTTTGACTTTTTGTCATTCCTTTCCACAGAAAATTTTGTTCTTTTTGAACTAAAAATGGCGTTTGGCATGGTTTCTGATGAGTGCGCCATTTTAGTTCCTCTCCATTTTGAATAATTTCTAATTAAAGTGTTCTAAATATTAGAGAATCTTTGGTTTTTTATTCTATAGTTTTTGTTGTATTATCCTTTAAAAAATTTTTGTTGAAGCAATTACTTTTTGCTGCTGCGTTTGCGCGCAAAAACGTCTATTGTTTTATTGTTTTCATTATTTTTCATTATTATTATTGTTTACTTTTTGTTTCTTTTAATTTGTTTTCCTTTTAATTTAAATTTCTATTATTTGTCTTTGTATTTTATTAGATTCGGCTGCATATGCGCCTTTCTATTTAATGCGAAATATGTTTTTATTTTATTTTAATTTATTTAAATTTAATTAACTAATTTTGCTAAATTTTATGATTTGTAACTATGCTTTCCAAAGAAGATTCACTTCTTAGGCAATAGAAATGGTTTAGCTGTAAACTTTATGGTTCTGTGATAAGTATCGAGTCTTTTAAAAAATGCTATAATATTCTAGAAGATATGATCACTGACAGAGAAAATATTATTGAAGACTGACACAGAGGCGTAGCGATGGGGGTGGGGCAGAGTTTATTGATGCCCCGGCCACCAATTTTAGGGGGCACCATGGAGTCAAAATATCACTGTGTTTATGCCATTTTTAAAGCAAAATATGATGAGGGAGCTTAAACAAAATACCATACCCCTGGCGCCATTTAAGCTTCTTAAGCTACTGATGATAATTAGGGTAAAAAATCATATTATCCGGGCGCCACTTACTCTCGCTACGCCACTGGACATGGAAGCAAAATGCTAATGGGCTTATATCGCTTTTTAAAGTGAAATACGATGGGGGCGAAAAAATATTATGCCCCGGGTGCCATTTACTCAAATTATGTCACTGATGATGACGGGAAGGTGGAGGCGAAAAACTCATATTATGACCCGGACGCCTCGCAACGCCACTGGACTGAGACTGCTAATTTAAAGAAAACTCGCGCCTTAGCCATACGGTATTTAGTTTTTTTATGTCAAAATTAATTATTCTCAAATAAAATGTATTTTCATAATTACATTTGATTCACTCAAATTTTTTTTCCCGAAGATCTAAATGTTGTTTTGAAATAACTCAGCAAATTCAGTGTTTGAAATGATTTAATATCTATTTTTGGGAGCCATTCTGTTCTTGTGATATATTGGGCAGTATGTGATTAATTTTAGACTTTGGTCATATGCTGGATGGGATCTCAAAAATATGCTGTTTATTTGTAATGCCAGCAACTGAGTGAAAAACAACAGACGTTTCTAAAAGTGGAAAGCTTTTTGTATGTACTGAAACAAAATAGCTTAATGTCATCCGCCTTAATTTTATATTCTTTTACAGTGTAGTGAAATGTGCACTAGGGATCTAGACGATTTAGGATGGCATATAACTGCACAAAACAGTAATATTTAAATCTTGTGGGCTTTTAAATATTGATGGGCTTCTTCAGTTCCCATAAAGAAGTCTTAAAACTCTCAAACATGAGAACGGTATTTTATCCATAAACATCAAACTTTCAAAAACTGGAGCGTGCCAAGAAAACTTCTTCATTTTGGGAGACAAGTGTTTGTGATGAAACTACAGTGTAAATTATTTTAAAAATATTTGTTCAAAAACCTATTGGTTTTCAGTTTAATGTGTATTATATTTAATTATGTTTCATTCGAAAAAATGAAAATATTTTCATTTGTATCAACTAAGCTTTTTCTTTTATCTCCCGAAAAATTCTTCAAATTTATTTCAGTTCTTTTTCGATCCTTTATTATTAATTGTTAATAAAAGAATACATTGTGTTGTGCCTTTATAAGTTTTGTTGGTCTTTCTCGTTTGAAGGGAATTTTTTAAGATAACGAAAAAATAAGAAAGACAAATATTATTAGGTTTTTTTTTATGTTAGGAACACTTTGTCGCGTTCAGTCATAACGTTTGATTCAATAAAATTGTATAATTAGTATTTTCATGCTTGTCATGTTTTGGAATAATTACTTAATTCATTAAATTTATAAAAAATTAAACATACCAAAAACTTCATAAACAAACTTTCGTTTCAGACGAAAATAAAAAAATACCTGCTCTCTCATCAATATTGCTGAAGATAAGTTATTTCTGGATCAGTTAATTAAATCAAAATTTATTCTGCCGCAACGAAATTAGTGCACAATACCTGATTTAGAAGCATTGATTATTATTATCTTAAAAAATGCTTTTTTTTATATATATCTTAGAGTTTCTAGTTACATCTCGGTTTTATTCAAGAATTTTTATTTGTTTTCTCAGGCAGCAATAAAAGAAATAATAGCTTTTTGTTAGAACTTCGTATTTTTATCCGTTATCGCAAATATATTTATATTTAAATAATCGAAAAGCGAAAGAAACACGACGAGTCACTGACGAAAAACACTTTCACATACAGAAGGAAGTTGAAATTCCCCCCCCCCCAAATAGTAATGTCATTAGTACATATTAATGCTTCTGACTTTTTTAACAATACTTTCAAGTAAAAATCTTTAAAGAATTCCTAAATGTTTGAACAATCTGAAATACCATGACTTTTGGAGAATAAGATTTCCCAATACAGTTTATTTTCTAATGATGATTTTCAAGAATAAGGCACTTGCACATTAGCGAGTCATCCGGTTGGAAGTCAAAATTGAATAAAGTTTTAAATAATTTTAGGTAGTCAGATGTATAGAGTTAATTATTAATTTAGTTCCCGTACCACTTTAAATTATTGCTGCATTTAATACAGTAATGAGATATAATTATAAATTAAATACATTAGATTTGAAATATAATCTAATCTATATAATGTTTACAATATTCCTGAATTTCGTGTGTTTAACGACTCTCTTTGAATAAGTTTTAATTGGTAAAACACAATATAATAAATTCTCGTTTTGAAATTTTATTGACAACATTTAATGCATGTTTTAGCACAAATACCGATTGTAGACCATTTTTAAATAAAATAATTCACCTTTAGTTGAAAGAAGAACCAGTTATACAGATGATATTAAAAATCAGCTATTTTGATTCTTGTAAGTATACTTTTTAGTTTCAAGAAAAAGAATGCAGTTAGAAAAAAATAGTGATATTCGCATGAAATGAAGTTAAAAGCATTTCGTCAGTAAGCTCTAGTAGGATTCTTTCCGTAGATAAGCCTTATATTAATATAATTTGCATACCATAACATTACAATACATTTTAAATTCTGTGAATATATTGTGATAGCTTTTTTGATTTCTTAATTTTTTTAAAAACTTTAATATAGTGGCTATTTTGTGAGAATTTAAATAAACTACGTAATAAACTACGTGAATAAACTACGTAAAAGTGAAAATATTACTCTTTAATATAAAGGAAAAATTAAGTGAAAAATGTCACTAGATTCTTTGAATTTTCAACATTAATGATAAGAAAAATTTCACAATAATTTTAAATGAGTAAAAGTTAACATTTTCCCATGGAACGGGAAAAACCGAAAAATACAATCGAAATACATTTAATCAAACTATGTCTCATTGAAGGATTTGCTACGATTTTTCGCAGATGCCATAGCATTTCTGTGAAAACCTAATTATATCTGATTTAAAATAGTTTATTTAAATAAATTAATGTTTACGGTGTAATTATAACTTTTCATCTAAATATTAGCATCTTTGATAAAATCATATGGAATTTTTGATATTTTTCTTTCTCTTTGGGACATAATTTTCTCCTCCACAAAAAATCATTCGATTCCTGAGGATTTCTCCTTAATGAACTTCTAGCTTGATTTATGACACTTGATAAAAACATCACTCCTATGAATTGAAAAACAGACAAACAATTAATTCGCTTGCGAAAAGTTATTTATTATTACCATCTTAGTTAAAATAATTTACGTTTGCATGAATTTACAAATGAATTTGTTAGAAATAAAATTTTCTCTGTATTTGGAAAACTCCGTAGTACAAAATTAACACTAAATGATATAGTTTGTTAATAAAATGCGTTTTGTGTATTTTCTAATTAAAATAAATGAATTCCAGCTTTATAATTAATAATCTTTGTATCAAATTTAATTAAAACTACTTGGTGGATTAGTTTTCGCAATGCGAAAATTTTCTATGCAATTAGTTTCCATTAGAGAATAATCAAGGAAATGGCATACATTTACATTTTTATAAGTTGAGTCGAAATTTCTCGCCATTTTTTGATACAAAATATTGAACAGACTTTTATCGAGGAACAATTACTCCATTATCTATCCATCTTAATTTCAATAAAATGATTGATGGAATGAACAGATTAAACGAAAAACTTTATTTTGTTATTTACATCATAATCCGTTTCGAAATGCTTTAAATTAATATGTTATTTTGTATAAAATGCGTACTAATCACAAGTGAACTACCCCCCTTGGCCCTTAACATTCGGGGTCATTTGAATGACCCCAGACGTTGCACAGTGGGGTAGTGCTCGAGAAAAGTGGAAAAAATGATTTTCTCTCGATTTTTGCCTGGAACATATATATTTTTTTTGAAAGTGATTTTTGCAGTTACTGTACGTACGAACAAAACGTTATTAGCAGGTACATTGTACCTACGAATAAAACTTTATTTGCAGGTACACTGTACCTACGTATTACACGTTATTTGCAGGTATAATTGTACCTACAGATAAAATGTTATTTGCAGGCATACTGTAACTATGGATTACTTGCAGGTTTTGTCAAATTCAATATGTTTCTGTAGAAATTTTAAAATGTTCTTTTTATACTTGAAACGTTCTTTTTGTGTTTATGAAATTATTGAAAGAAATATTAATGCTATTTTGTGAGAATTTTCAATATCTCTTCGGAGACATGCGATGTATTTGTTTCACATTTAATTTGGTTTTAAGAGCGAGTTTAGTTCTAATTCATTTCATTGAATTTGGTAGAGAAAATGTATTTATTGATTTTTTTTCCAGTCATAAAATTAAAACTCATGGTAAATTATCAATAAAAACAAAATTTCCGATCCTTATGAGCTCCGAAGACCTGAAAGATGTCTTAGGAAATTTTAAACTTCTCTTTGCAGTTTACGGAAACCTCAAAGTCAATAGTTTAAATCTGCTATAATCCCATTTACAAAATGCAAATCTGCATTGTAGAAAATGCAGAATTAGCCGTCGCTAAAAATTTGAACAAACGGTGAACGGTTAAAGAAAGAAACTAAATGGCTCCCCGTACCTCTTGGCATCGCGGCATGGTCGTAACGAGTTTCATTACTAACCGAAAGGTCATGGCTTTGAATCCGGAAGGCAAGTTGAGAGCAATTTTTTGTACTCGCAATCTACTGAAATAATCTGTTTAAGAATATGAATTTTCACTAATTATGTTTAAAACCGTGGTCTATAAATTCTATATTTTATTTGATTTTGCATTTTTTCTTCTGCATCTTGTTAATTTTCAAGAATATGTTAAATAAATGTATTCTTACTCCTTTCCGCTACCCAATGCTTGTATGTTATTTAAATTTAAAAATGATGAATATTTGCTTCGAGGTCTCTTCAGTTACTCCTATAAAAGAAAAATAAATCGATCAGAATGAACACTGCCTAATAAATAATTTTTTTATCCAAAGAGATACAGTACATGCTAATCCCATTATTAAAAATAGGTAGAATTCAATAATAAACAACATCTCTCTATCTCAGTTTTTAACAGTGGATTAAAAACAAACTATTAAATATTTCTAGAAATGAGGTAACGGCTTGAATGTAAGTCTAGCAATGATAAATAATCTCTAGAATTATATTTAAAAACCTTTTTTAAATTATTAAGATCAGAAAAAAAATTCACAACTCATTATTTATTCTTAAACAGTAAATAACATTTTATCCGCAAATAATTTAGCCGTTAAATCTAATTCCACTTGATCTGGTACAACTAACCAAGTCCATGAGTCAAGAACTCAAAAAGGAAGCCAACAGCACACAGTGCTCCTCAGGTGGTCACCCTCCCAAGTTCTGACCGCTCCCGATGCTACTTAACTGGGGTGATCAGGCAAGAACCGGACGTTGGGTACTGTACCTGCAAATAACGTTTTATCCGCAAGTACTGTACCTGCATATAACGTTTCATTCGCAGGTACAGTACCTTTAAATAACGCTATCCTATTTTGTTACATGCATATTGTTTACCTTTGTTAAAATAGTTTATAACCATAAAAAGATTGTAAATATTAACTGCACATATTAAAATTAAATATTTTAATCAGTGTTGCGGAACAATGTTATTTGTAAATATCACCATTTTAAGTAGTGTATCATAAAATAAGATTAACAATTTTTTTTACATGAGATTATACCTGAGGTTTTTTTCTCTTCACTAATATTACCTTTTTCACTGATGGCATCTTCTTCACTAATGACATCTTCTTCTTCAGAATCTTCACTAATCGCTACTTGTCCGGGTAAAAGCATTTCGAGGGTTATTTTAGAATAAGGTTTATAATACTTTCTTTTTCTTATTTTGTCTAGAAGAAGACATAAAGAGGTCGAGGTCACCAACATTCTATTAATAATATCGATATATTAATATAATATAGTATCTTTCAAATATTCAGCAAGTCGTGTAGCTGTGTGGTCAAGCAAGATCTTGGAGAATAATTTCAGTAGAAGATTGTGTAACTTTGTAACTATTTTTGCTGGAATAATATTCTTTTTAGGGTTTTGTATTAAAGAGTACCAGGGATATATTGACTTAGCACCTGATCATACTATTTCTTTTTATCTTGTTAAACCAGCTTCCACAAAAATTGAGAGGGCCTCTGCTGGAGTTACCAGCTTCTGTTTTATTTTGTAAAGTATTAAATGTTTTTCTGTATTTTGTTGAACGGCTTGGATTTGAAGTAATATCTTTAACAATTTCGGAAGCATCTTTTTTTCAGCTTTGAGGTTCATTTGAGCAACAAAATTCATTTGTTCGGATGGACTTCAGTTCTTAACCCCTTAACATTCTATGACGTCTCCGACTCGCGCATCGAATTACAGTACTCTTGTTATTTAAATCCGTATTTAAGTTAACGTAACAATTAGTTTTAAATACAAAAATTACCTGGACACGCTTAAATGTCTCAAGTATCCTTTACTATCTTAAATTGGTTGAAATAATAAAAAATATCCCAAACGGGCGGTGGCTACTTAGGAGGTTATATAAAATCGTATGTCAAGGGTTTAACTTCTGTGTCCTTCGCTTTTTGATGCGAGAACATGCTTCTTGATGTAGTTTGGGTGGGGTACCAGAAGACATAAATCATTCGAAATGGAAGTAATAGATCCCTCAAGTCATTCCTTGTTGATTTTTAAAACGACTTCTTCTTTTTTTATGTGCTGCTATCTACTTTGTTTTAGGTTGATACTTAAACTATGAGAGCTTATGTTTAAATCCGCTTCTTTACCGTTCAGAGTAATTTAATATATTAAAACGCTTTCCTTCGAGGTATATCAATATAATGTCAGATTCTTTTCGGGGGCATTCTTTCATGAGACTATATAGAAACTTTCTCTTCAAAACTTTCAAAATTGATGCTAAAGGAAATGCGCTTAAGGAATGCGAATACGTCACGCTTTAAAAAAAATTCAAAATATCTTGTAACTCTATTTTCTTATTAATCATGGTGGGTTAGAGCTATTTTAAGCTTTTTCAAATACTTTAGATTTGTTACTACAAATAAACACGTAAAAGTTTCTTTAAGAATTTACAATTCATATATACAGTCCTCCACATACTTATTTAAAATTTAAAGTACGCATATTCAAAATAAATATTATTCAAATGTTCCAAACTCTTCTTCAATGTATCTAAAAATATTAATAAAATAAATAATAATACGAAATAATTCCAAATTATTACCTCTACAAGCCATCAATTCTATTCTTCGAAGTAATAAATATCAAACTGCATCATAAGATCCATTAGCGATCTCGATTTCTAAAAAAATGATGTTCGCATTCTAGCAGATATTCGCCATAAAAAAACATTTACGAGTTCCGATTAAGTTTCTTACGGCGGAAATTTTGTTTATTTAGCTACAAAACTTCTTCTTGAATGATAGGAGTTATGGGATTTGAAGCAACAAAGGCTGTAATCCCCGTAGCTACAAAAGCATCATCTGGTTGTACTACATTCCCATTTTCAAAATACTTTTATTATAAGTATTTTTCACAGTCTTAGGCTGGTGTGGCACGGAAGTTTGTAGATGAGAGTGTCTTTTCAGGTGTCGTCTTCAACATGTGAGGGTTTGCAGGGAAGAATGCAGGTCATAACAATCTTCTTGGCAAATTTTTATTGTCGAATTTCATAAAAATATACTTTGACTGAACAACTGAAATAGTATAAAACATTGTTTCATTATTTTCAACCACTACAAACAAAAAGTGTAACCACAAGTCCATCCGCTGGAATCCGCGGCAAATAATTTTCGATCTTCTTTCTTAGAGATTTAAGCTTCCTTTTCCCACAAACATTTCAGCTTTCAAAGGCTTGGAAGTACAACTAAATCCTTAATGTTTCTAAAATTATCTAAAAATTGAAAAAAAAAATATTACAAGTTTTAATTGTCTTGCATTTACACAGCATTTTACCAAAAATGTATAAAAAAGTGTATAAATTGTTTTATTCTTCCCTGAATAAGATCCAACACAAAGAAATTGAACTGAAACTGTGCTTTCTCACCTGATTGTACACTTGACAATAGCTCTTTTGAAATGGCTGCGATCATATAAATATTCGCAAGCAATAATTTCTAACTTGAAAAAACTGTATTGATTTCCGGAGTGCGAAAATGCAAAAAATAGACTTATAGTAGGATATTGGAAATATTTAACTACATAGTTTAGTATATTTGATCATATTAAAACTGTTTTTAAAAATTTGCATTTTGTACACTCTTTTCATGCAAATACCCCATTGTGCGCTGTGACGACATCAAAACGGGAACTGAGGGTGAAGTCCTAATGGCTATTACCGGCCTCTGCCCAACCCATTCCGCAGGAGGTATGTCCCGTCATCGTAGTGGAAGTAACTCAACCCCACATCATTACTATGCCCATTAGGGAAGCGAGAACCCGCTTATTTATAAGGCGACTTCTCATACACGTACTCGTAGTGCTCATTGGTGAAATTAAAATGCGTTCTAGATCTGTGTATGTTATCTTTTTGACAGCTAACTTTCAATAATTGTAATTTTATTAAAATTTTTTGAAGACATATTTTTCAGTAACTGCATTCAAAATTAGATGTGAAATAGTGACACCATTATAAAATTTGCCTTTTAAAGTTCGAAGTGTAAAAAATCATAATAAGATTTGCATTTCAAAAAAGAAATTATCGACATTTTAGTAAAATTATCAAATTTATCACATTTAGATATCCATTTTCCCCAAGAATGTATTTATATCGCCCTCCTCTCCTTTATACATAATTTAAACCTCTAAATAACATTTCAGTCGTATTTCCAGGATTGAATTGAGACAATGGAGAGGCTAATGTATTTTCAATAATTCAAAAATATTTTTAAGAAGCGAAAAATATTGAACACGATAAATCAACTTTTCTCTGGAGTAAATGAATTCAATTCCTTATTCGTAACCAACTCATGCCTTCCAAAAAGTTCACATCTCAGGATATTATTCCCTTAAATTTAACTGCTTCTCATAATACGCACAAATGTATAACTCTTATGATTCTCGTAATAAGCATTTTTACTCAATGCAGGAAACCTTGTCGATTGAATATTTGAAAGGCGTTCAATAAATGAAATCCGGTAATCTGTTTTTACAAATTTAGCATTTGATACTTTTCAAATACATTTCCCATATCTTCTAATTATTCTGAAGCAAGAGTTTGTGAAGATTATCTATATAATCTCTTTATGAGACGCCTTTTTCTTTCAACGACTGGTAACATGGGATGAAATACTTGAAGATCAATTTTCGAGTTCTGGAAATGATTCCCAGGGATGAATGAAATAGATTTTTCTTTTTCTTAAAATTAATGGAGTTAGAATCGATTTAGTAAGAGATATGGAATCATTCTCTTTTTTTGAAGTCTATAACGAATGTTCTTTCATGCATATGCACGTTTCTGGGAGTAATGAAAACTGAAATGATTATAAAGAGATAAATCTGCGAAAAAAGGGATATAGATATATGAAGTTAAAATGAATAAATAAATAATATATTTTGAATATTATTACTACCTTATTCCAAAACCACATTAATTAACACGTGCGCATTTTGTATTAATTCTATTCCTTGAATTTCATCCTCTTTCTACATGTCGACACATTTTTTGTTGCTATATAAATCTAAAATAGTTATTTACACATTTATTTCGTACCTCCGGAATATATTCTTGTTTTACACAAATTTACTTTTTGGATTTTTGACGTGTAAAATATGTTTTAGTTATAGTTATATCAAGAAATTAATGTTACCGCGACATCTTTTAAAAAAACCTATCCAGAGAAATATTCCAAAAAAGATTAAACTAATTTGTTAAGATATAGAACACCTTAAATTGATACTGAATGAAAAGTCACATGAGTCAAAAGGATCCTGGAATCTTAATTTATATTCAGTGCACGTTTATTGGCTGTCTATTAGCCAGTTAAAATTAGTGACAATAAAATTAATATAGGCATTTTAACTGCGTTTTCTGTGTCCCAATACGTCTAAAATGTTTATAAAAAAGTCAATTAAATATTAAAATTTAAGATACCAATTTTTTTATTATTGACACATATATTTTTGAAAGCAAATGCATTCATTTACCTCAGAAATTTTAAAAGGATTACGATGTAATAGTTGTTTTACTCACGCAGCTAACGGTTAGCTCTAATTGATGATTTTTTTAAATATTTAAAATGTTAGTAATAGTCAGCATTCTGAAAAGGAAATAAAGTAATTATTTGCATTTTACAAATTTGTTTGAATCTTTGCTTATTTCTTCTGGTTGTGCAAAGGTAAATCTACAATAAATAATTTTAATTCATATTAAAATTTATAATAATGAAACTTATTCTAAAAATTCTTCATCAAATATCAAGATAGATTTGCGTACATGAGTACCAGTGACAGGCACTTCCTTTATCAAATTTCAAAAGAATCCTATCTCTTAAATAGCAGCCAGCACAGTAAAAAGTGGTACAAATCTTCTAGAACCCTGGTGATCTACTGACATAGTTTCGTCTTTGGAATTTGAAAGTCACTGATTGACAATAGATTTCGAAAAAAACCACCGTGTATGAGGGCATTGTTCTCGCTAAATCCGTCATTAGTCAAGTGTTCTCCCGTTAGCTTGGTGTGGATGACTGGAGAGGGGGCGCTAATTGAGGTGTCGTTTTCGTCATCACAGTATGTGAAGGACAGGATGGTCATAATTATTGGACCCATATCAAAAATTAATACAAAAAAACCCTATAATGTAGCAACTTTTTTTTCTTATATGAGAGAGTAACTCAAAACGTGTTTTTTTCAGATAGTTAACACGTCGTTACGGTGCACTAAATCTGCGCAATCGAACGCAAGTGTCAAAATGGCTACCGTGCAACAGAAAACATGTCTCTGGTTCCGCAAAAACCAATCTATTGTAACAGTTCAAAGAATTATTCGGTTAGAGTATCGAAATTATCAGTCTTTATGTAAGAACTTCATCAAGCGTTGATATGAGCAATTTAAGGTAACAGGAAAGATACTGGACTATCATCGGCTTCAGACGAAGCTGTTGAACGAGTGAGGGAGACTTTCACTCCTAATTTCTCATACCAAAGCATAATAGGATTCTTACTTGGAGACCGACAATTTCTCTCATTTAAAAAAAAACGAAGTTGCTACATTATAAGGTTTTTTTCTTATTAATTTTTGAAATGGGTCATTATGAAAATAATTGTCCGCGCTACCAGTAAAAATTATTTTTGCCATTTAATTATCAGTAAGCGGTATTTTATTCAAATATATATGCAGAGAAGAGAGCAGAGCATAAAGAAGAATGCAAAGAATATATATATATATATATAACTTATTATATATGATCATACAGAAACAAAATAAACAAGACATATCAAGAAGCAAATCCTAAACTAAAAAGTCATTATTTGAACAATACAACCAAATTTAAAACAAAATCTAAAGAATTGAAAATACTAAAGATACCATGAAAGTTTGAAAATCAGGAATTTTCAAGATTGTATTACAAAATTTGATTTCGGTAGATTTTACACAAGGAGTTTACTAGTTTCCTTGCTCAATAAATTCATATGATTGGAATCTAATGAGTGCTTTAGCTCCCTTTTATGATCCCTGACATATATTCCATATGTTCGGGAGATAGTCAAGCCTGTAGTTCACATATTTCATAAAATTAAAAACTATCGCACAACTTTTGAAAAAATGGCAAATGAATGTTATGACAATACCCGGGTCATTAAATCCCGGAAAAATACAATCAGGTTTTTAACTTAATTTTTGGTAACATAAAAAATTAATTTTCTAAAAAAATACCGTCTAAAGTAACGAAATATGTTAAATTCCCTTGCCCTTACTCCACACTGGTAAATCAACCAAGTACCGGCAGAAGCGCACGTACGGCTTACTGGTTCAACAGTTAAATGCTTAATGAGAACCGATTCGTCATACATTGGAGAATCTTCGATAAAATCGGGGTTCAAACCAGGGATAATTACATTACAAATCCAGAAATTCATTAATTAAGCTAAGACGGAAATAAAATATAGAAATAATATTCTTTATCAACTTCAGTGTATTTCTGTGTTTAATATTTTATGCAATTAGAGATAAATATAGGGATAAAATATGGATTAATTTTGTATGAAAATGATATCTGTAGGCCTAGAAATTTTCCCTATTCGTTATTGCATAAAACAAATTTATTTCATGAATTTTGGTCCGTCTTGATATATTTTCCACAATGCTTTTGAAAGCGAAAATAATCATATAATGATTAAAAGAAAAGTTTTTAGAAAGAAAGTAGTGAAAGATGATTTTTCAACAATTTTCATTATATAATTTTATGCGATAATGAATCAGGCAGCTGAAGTTTTTCAAAAATATCAATGATAGTGTTTTTGTTCTCATCGCTTAGTAAGAATCAATCATAATTTCAAATTTTAATATTATAATTTCTCTTAATTTACGTTGTTTCCAAACTCATGAAAAATATGATTGATCGTACAGAGATGCGGTATGTAAAAAAGGACGAATAAATTTTTCGATTTCACCTCATTAAGCATTATTTGTTGAAGTTTTCTTCGTGTTCAAATTTTTCAAATATTACTGCTTGAAGTACTCAATTATTCCTAGTATGAAGCTTTTCTTTACAATGATATGCGAGTTAAGCGTTCAATGAAGATGATAAAAATCGATTGATGATCAAGACTGCTAATTAGCTGCGTATAAAGGTTAATTTGCTTAATTATAGTAGAATGAGTTTTTCGTATTTTTCCGTTTTACATTATACGAAAAGAAAATCTTGAAAAACATTTTAATCTGCAATATCGAGAATTTTCTCATGCTGGCATTTTCACTACTATTTTTAAATTATTACAAATGGTTTCATTAATGTTTATTGACATAGTATATTTTTCAAAATAATGGATTTTGATTTTCAAAAAGATTTTTCTTATAACACCAGACATTTATGAGCTTCTGAGTTTGTTATCTTCTAAAGCAAGAATTTTCTTAGAAACAGTTTACGGTTTTGCTTTCATTTTTTGTAAATAAAATTCACTTAGAAATTTACTCTCTATCTATGAAAGAGTTATCACTTTACACTAATAGTTAGTTTGTCCAGAACTCAACATATGTATAGATATATGTAATATGATGTATATGTAGCATATTTATAAATATGTAATATGATATAGGGGAGATACGGGGACATTAATACACTTTTTTTTGGAAAACTAAAAAATGATTTTACCAACAGAAATAATGAGAACTAAGACACTATATTTATGCATTTGTTAGTCCAATATAGGATTTCAGTCGGGTTTTGGTCATAAATGAAATAATAAAATATTTATTACACTTTTTTTTTCCCAAAAATGGATTTGTACAAATCTGCCCCATACAACGGGTACATTGATACACACTGAAATCTCCAAAATAATGATGCTTAATAGGTCTGGGATCAAAACAAAGTATCAAAAATTGTTTTATCAATAAACTTTATATTCCAAATGAAGTTTTAAAAGTTTAACAAAGAAACAAACTTTTATTTTAATAAAATTTCAACATTTTTAATGAAACTGGAAAATTGAAAAAAAAATGCCTCAGAAAATAATTTATCTCAACAAATAAAACAGGAGAATGTGTGTCTGTGTGTGTAAATATACTTTGGAGGGAGAGATTGTGTACCTCGAAGCCGTTTTTTGAAATTTTAATGAATTAAAAGGGAATTAATATTAAGGGAAATTTTCTCGTTCTTCCTTGATGATTTACGAAAAATATTAGCACGAAAAATAATTTTTACACCATCTAAAAATACAAAAAATTATTTTTTTGATGATATTAATTAAATTTCTTTACAATTTTTCTCTCCAATTTTAATAAATTCGTAAAAAATATTTTAAACTTAACTTACAACAATTCTTTTAATTTTGCAATGAAATTCAAATTGTTTTCATACTTTAAACAAATGCTTACTTGCGTGTTTCTCTTAGATAGTTCATTTTTACGTTTTTTCCATTTCTAAAAATGATTTTGCAAAGTAGTTGCTGTTAAGGCGCATTGATGCACACAGAAGATGCGTATCAATGTGCCCCGGAGTCAACTGTATCAATCTGCCCCAAGAGACGTTTTTACATAGAACAAGTGGTCACGCAAAATCAACGCTAAAAAAACTTCAAAACTTAATATAGTTCAGAAAAATAATTTTTTTTCCTATCTTTGGAGTAGATTCCCTGGTAGGAAAACGTAATTAGTGAAAGAGATCACACAACACGTACTTAGAGTAAAATTTACTTCGACTAGAAGATTAGCGGTTTGATTCATTTGTAAATTAACTTTTGACTTAACATGGCCGATAAATTTACCGTGTGCCATGGGTTACCGTGGCATATATATGAGGGGACATGAACATCTTGAGCCATTCCAATGATGAAAATTTAAGAATTGTATCAATGTTCCCGTGTATCAATCTACACCAGCTCCCCCATCTAACATATCTATAGATGCACTGGTGACCAAATGTTAAGCACAATTTTTAAGATGCGAAAAATCTATACTTAATATGGATATAACGGTTCGCAATCAGTTGCGAAGAATCGTGGGACATGCAATTGTCGGAATTTACATTTTACAGTAAAGATTCGGTACGAGGGCATTTAGGAGGCGACTAGAAAGTTATGAAGATGAAAAGGGATTTCGGCCCACCCCGTTTTACAGAAAGCTGAAAACGAGTTGAAACTTTCATCAATGGTTTTGTATGATGTGCATAATATTTTCATGCGCTGTCGTAAAAATAGCAAGGATATTTGGGAAGATATAAATGTTTCTTTAAAAAATCCCAAATTTTCCGCAGGTTTTTTGCTTATAACATGGAGAGTGTTCAACCAAATTGTGCGACACTTACAGAATACTTGACAACATGTAAAAGAACCATTGTATTAAAATTTGAATTAAATTCTTTGAATATTGCAAGAAATATGAGTATTTGTAGTAAATAATATTTACTGCGCAGGTGCGAATTGTAGCTACATTTTCTTTCATAATTTCTGAACTAGATACATAGGGCAACTTATATAAAAATTCCAGTTGAATACCGATAATATTCAGAAGGATATCGTCATTGCAAAGAGATAAATTTCGGTGTACTCAAAGAGAAGCTAAATGATGAGGGTTCTTGCACAAATTGATATTTTTTAGATTGATTCGTTAGACCCTCACAAGCACTTTAAGTTATATAAAGACATGTTTTATCATCAACAGCTTTTGGCACGTAATGGAATTAAAAATAAATTTATAAATAAAGTGAATAACAAAAATTCTAGGACAAGGCTTTTTTTGCTTTCTATATACTTTCAATATAGCAACTGATATCAAGCGGTCTTTTCATTTTCCAGCTTGGCGTCATGCTTTTCAATACCATATTTTCGGAAATCTTTAAAAATATGGCATGAAGATATTTTTAATGATTGTGCCACGGAAGACTAAGAAATATATGCTAAAAATTAAGCAATGTTTCTAAAAAATATTTGTTTTTTTTTATTGAGGAGTTCAATCATATATGGCACTCAAATTTATTGATCCTCAAAACAATTTTTTTCAGGATTTAAACCAAGATATGGCTATGGTCTTTAAAGAATATAAATTTAAAAGATTAGAACATGTGTCATTTTAATCGGCATAATTCTTGCAATTTCTAACTAATTAACTAGAGCATGATGATGATTCATAAGAAAGCTGTAGTATAAAATAAATGTTTCGCTATAGAAAGAAGAGAAATGAGACTGAAACAGTAAAATATAGGAATGACTAATAAGTAAAATGGTCTAATAAGCATTTTTCTTACAGCTTAAGTCTATTTGTTACTTTTTGTAAAGCATGTTTTAAATACACATTTATTTCTTGAATATACCAATTAAATTTAAATATTTCACCAATAAAATTGACTCTGCAATATATCTCACATAAAAATGGCATGCATCTTTGGTAGAAATGTCATCGTTAAAAGAATTAATTTGAATCTGGTTGAAGCAACCGAATATGAGATTCTTTCCTAAAATGAAATACTCCTGCATCTTTTCTATATGGAACCGCCACCTACTCCTATTAGCTCCAAATTCTGCTTAGTTATTGCACACGCAACCTAACCTATAACAAGCCGAACCACTCAAGTAATAAATATGGTGGAGCACTCCATTTGGAAAATATAAAGGAGTTTCCAGAGAAAGTTACAATGATTGCAGCGAGGCAAGAAGTATTTGGTTTTCTTGAGTTCCTTAATGAAAAAAGAGATCCTCATTTAGATGCTGACATAACTATCACTGAGAAAGCAGAAGCATTTATGAGGCACGAAATAATTTTAAGACATTACAGATTTTGAGAAAGCCTAATTTCAGTTTGACTAATAAATTTTTGTAGATATTTTCCTACGAAATAATCTCAACAATCGTACTTTAGATAACTTCTTAAAGACATTGCAAAACAGGCTACATATTCAGAAATGGTCTTTGTCTTTTTAAATAGTCAAACTTTACAAAAAAAAGCCTTCCCCTTGACTGTACACATTGGAACCTCCCATAAATATAAGCTTAAATTTTAAACATATACACTTTTCAAAAAAAATTATCTAATAGCAAAGATTCGTTAACTTGGAAGAAGACTGCCACAATACGAAAAACTGAAATTTTACAGGAGAAGCAATTTAATGTTGCCTATTTAAGCCTATGGCACGAAAAAAACAGGGCGTGAGCTGAACTGCAAGACTTTTGACCACCTGCTTTCTTCAGGGGTAAATATTGAAGCTGAAATTGTGATATTATGTCCGAAAGAAATGTACATGATTTGAAGTCTTCCAAGCAGAAAAGAAACCAAAATGCCCTTTATATTATTCCTTCAAATGAACGAATTTCGCATATATGAGGCCTAGCTTTAAAAATCACATTACAACAAAAAGCAGAAAACGTTTTAAGCTAATTGGGTGAACCTTTACCAAAATCATGTGAGTAACTGATAATTAGTCTCAGTATTTATTCAATTTCTGTATAAAAATATCACCATGAAACACTTTTTGGATTAAATAATAATGTCTTCTTCAAAAACTAATGATTTACCGAGAAAAGATTAATAGGTAATTTTTTTGGAGAAACCATATCTAAGTGATATTGACAATGAATGCTTAGATTAGTTCCATCCATAGAATTTACTGATAAAAAAATTGAATTTAATGAGTTCGAATTACTGAATAGATTTTTTTCGTTACGTCACTCAACTAGCATTCTGGATGCAAGAACTTAAATATAAAATCATAAAGTAAGTAAGTAATAAACATGACGAATCAACTTAAAACAATTTTCTTCAATTTTCATCTATATTCAAATAATTCGACAATAATGGCAATTCTTTCTCATGTGCATTTAAGAATGTCAATATTACATTCTACTGATAATACAGCTTAGGGAAAAAATCACAAAGATTTTAAAAAGCTTAAGATTTGTAGTAAGCTAGCAATTCTTATAAAATCTAATTTATTATCATAAAGGCAAGAAACTTTATTTCGATTTAAATTTATTTGACCATTCTTCTCTTGCAAAGAAAGTTGAGTGACAAATCCATCACTTGGGAGTATTTCCAAAACGCTGCTTGAAATGAAACTAGAACTTCCACTCAACACACTTTTCTGCGATTTTCTCGTTGCTTTCCTTGAAATAGAATCCTGAGATATACTCTAGAGGCTCATATATTTATCCAAACATGCTTAATCATTTCGGAGGGAAAGTTTCTTTTCGTTAACGTTGAGATTTTCTAAGTATATTTGTAAATATTTATCAGATTCTCATTTCGTAATGATGTATATGTTTTAATATATCACATCTTAAACTGTAAACTTGCGTAATTTCTGAGCTGCCTTCAATTCCTCGTTTTAACAGTTACGTTTTATTACTGTGTAGACAGACAAATGGAATTTTTTTTATAAAATCTTAGATAAAGAGTTTTATTCATTCTTCAGTTCCTTTAGAAAATTTTAAGACATTTCAAAATATATCTATTGAAATAAGCGAACTAAACACGAATTCGTACAAAAAAATCAGGAGAATGTTTCATTTGAAAATAACTTATGAAATAAAACTTGTGTTTCACAAAATGCTTGTTATGAAAGGATAAAATAATAAAATTGTTATCGTATTTGATCCTCTTATTACGATTTAATGCTTGACAAGATTTCGCAATCTAAATATAAAACTTGTCATTTTCGTTCAATTAAATATAATGTCTAGAATAATGCGCACAATTTCCAACATTTTAATTAAATTTTCTAACGACAAGTCTACATTTGACTTGCAAAATTATTCTTAAAAGCTTTGTGCACACAACTTCACATTAAATGAGACTTTCGGAACTTTTAACTGATGAAACTTCCCCCGTAAATTAAAAAAAAGTTACCGACAGTTTAAAATAACGTGAAACATAATGAGAAAAATCTATGATTCTGTTTAAAAGAACAGAATCTTTTGTATTTAAATTTCGAGTTTTTAAAATCTAATTAACTGACATAACAGTTAATTTTTGAAAAGAACATTGAAGTTTCATACTGAAAATCGAAAAATTCGTGTCGAAGACAGAAAAATCTTAATAATACTGCACACTGTAGTGAAATGACACAAATGTGCTATAAAATGTATTTTCAATTATAATAAAACACTGAATAATTTTTTTAAAATAGTCTCGATAGAAAATATATAGAAAAATATATTTTAACCTTCAGACAGGCGAAACTATTCTGTGAAATGAAGTACCCACTTTTTATGTGAATAAGTGCGGATTTTACAGAGAAAGGTGTGGACCTCTAGTAGCTTCTTGTATCCCTACTACTCACAATAGAGTATCGTGGGTTTTTTTTCTTCTGTAGTGCTCTTTTGATGTACGTGAGGTGCACGTTAAACTGGTCGATGAGTTGTGTCCAAATACGTTAGTATATTTGATTTCCCAAGTTTTTCACAATATTTCTTTTTATAAACCTGCAAAATTTTGCATACCTGTGTCACAACCCCTAATTCAATGATATTGATAATTATTTCCAATACATTGTTCCAAAAATGCCTAATTATTTAGGGTCTCAATGACAACCGTTGTCATTGCTAAGGAACTTACGAGAAAACAAACGTCAACTCTACTGAATTTCTGGACATTTTGTCAGATGAAATCGCAAGGAAATACAAAAAAGTTATTTAAAAACGTAAATATAGCTTTACATGACCAAATAGTTCAGTTTGATAAACTTTTCCTTAAAGCAAAAATGCCTTGCCTAAGCAAAAATGTAACTTTAAACTCACCGATGAGTTCCGCCCGAACGTGTTAGCATTTGCATTGCGCTCGACAGAAGGTTAATAGAAACAAAAACGGATGTATTTAGTTTACCTATACAATAAGGAAATGAATAATTTTCAAAGCAACATTTTAGATAATTTACTGATCATGAAAAACTATAATAAATGAGTAAATTAAAGTAAAAGTGATTCACTTGCCGACTGGACACAAATTATATGCAAAATTTCATAGATGGGCTTCACATTAATTTCCTTTCAAATAGCATTATTATGTTTTAATTGGTCGAATGCAATACCCTTCGGACATCCAACTATCCTGAAAATCATGTAAGACTGAGACATGATTTAAAAAATTCACATTATTTCCATAACGAGAAAACCTTTGATCGTTCATCTAACAGAATTTATGTGCAACATAATATATCACATTTTTATTCTCTTACAAATTCTGGTTTAGTATTGAATACCTGCTAGTGAGGGCATCTGTGTATACCAAACTTTTGTTTAGTTAAGTTTCTGGTTTACACACTCCGTTTCACACGCTTGCCAAGTCGGAATATTTATTACTGTCGAATAAACGCCGATTTCTCTGAGAAAGTAAGTCTAATGCAGTCGACCGAAATTCATATATTTCATTACATTTCTGGAAGTATTTACCGTAGATATCGTTAATGGTGCGTGCAGTTTAACTTTTCCTACCCTTCACATAACCGAGGAAAGTTATTATATTTAACCGTAAGATGAAGAAAGTTTATCAGCGAATTCACATCAAATCTATATTTCAAGATTAATGAACAATTCATTTTCAGCCACGCAGTCCTATTTTACCATTTTATAAGAACATCTACAATAATTCATTCTAAATGAATCAGCAGATTTTAAGATATTGAACATTTCCTAACTAATTGCAATTTTAGAACAGGTGTTTGCCGGCAAAAATTCTAGTCCTAGGGGAACAAGAAAATTTTTATTTCGATTTTACAGAAGTTTGCAAGTATAAGCAAATATTATAAGAAAAAGTTTCAAGAAATTATACCTTGATATAAGTATTTCTGCTCTATCCTCTCTATTGAGAACAGCAATTCCGTTTAACTATTAGATTAATATGGGTGATTAACGAATGCAAATCAAATTTGTGTTGCATGATTAATTATCAAATCTGTAGCAGTTATTAAATTCCACAGCACCATTAGATTGTATAAAACATTTTCTAGTTATAAAAGTTTAGTTTAGTTATATTAACGTCCCATTATGAAGCAGCACGAAGGCCATTTTGGGACGGACCTCGTAATTTTTAGCCGCGGACGGCGCCCCCTCTCCTGACTTTCGCTCCCCACCAGCGGGAGGGCGTTTGGCCCCGGGGGCATGCGCCGGGCCCGCTTACACGGCAGTTCTTTGGTGGAATCGGGTTTCGAGCCTGGAATCCTCCGGCTGCGGGCTCGAGACCTTGCCACCAGGCCACCGAGGCCCTATAAAGGCTTGGAAATTATAGCATAATATCTTTAGCCACAAATCCTGAATCGCTATCATTTCAACAAACCTACTGACTTAAAAGCTACAGAAATGTACGTGAAACAACCTAAAATAATATTGAAAAGAGAATAATATTGAAAAAAGAAAAATTCAAGAATTCACTTTGAAAAAATGAACAATGTGACGTTTATAAGGAGAAATTTGAAATCAGGTTTTCTTTCATTAGCACATATTAAATGCGACTAAATAAATTATCTGTCGTGATCATTTTAATTCGTTTCGAGCAAATTCTGTAATTTTAAGATAAAAAAATAATTGCTCTTTACAGATATTTAAATTCTGAAAATGAGAAACACTGTCAGAGTTATTAATTTACTTATCAATTATAAATTAACTTATCAATTCCGTTCAGCGTTTTGATGAGCTGGATGACATTTCTCTCAAAAGGGAACTAATATGCTTGGAACAAAACTGTGAGCTTTAATTTGGCGTAGTTAAACTACGAAATAATTGCGCCAAATTACTCAAAATCACCCAATGACGATAAATGTTTTTTAATTATCTAACATTAGAGATCTCAAAATTGAACTGTTCCAAGTACATTTCTGTTCCACTATTCTTTAGGATTTGCCATTCAAAATAATTTTCACATTCGAAAATAAAACCAAAACCGACAAAAACATAAGATTTAAATATATTCTAGACAAATGAAACTTTATTTAGCTTTCTTTTCATTTACAGATGATTTATTTTTCATTCACTTTTACTTAACTCGATTTGTTTCATATTTGTAGAGACAGAATTTTATAATCGATTTCTCATTCACTGCCTGTATATATAACGTCTTGACCATGTTAACTTATTGACAAGTTAACTCTAGCTGTTTTGTTTGGATTTTGAATAGGCGAGTGATAGGGAGAATGAATGCCTGGGACGAGTTAGTTCTAGATGGCTCATCCAGCTTAAAGGGCGAGGAAATACTGTTGATGCGAAGAGTGAAATCTTCATTTCTCTAGAACTCCTTAACTGTTGAAGATTCTTCTAAAAGTGATTTATCATATCAGTCGAGTATTTGCCTCATCATCATACTGAACAACTTTTGTACTAAAAGTTTTCTGATAGCCTCTACTTCTTCGAAGTTAAGAGGCGATAACCCTAGTCGTAGATAAGAACATCGCAATATACGTTTAAGTTTATTGTTCTTAAATTGTAGAAGGTGCTGTGGCTTTAAGACCGGAAGTTTGCGGGTTCGAGACCCTATTCAGCAGAAGATACGACCAATATACTTACACTTAATATAGACGAAAAGAAATCTACACTCGACTTACCTTTCGGATTCTTAAAAAAAATCAACCGAAAATTTGAGCTGTGAAAGTTGTTGGGTATTATTTTATCCTTGGGATATTCCTAAAATTATTTAATTTGGAATATAACATTTCAAAATGTTCTTTCGAGCATTTTTAAATAGTACCGTAGAGGAGATTCATCTAAAACAATTGTTCGGAAGTTTTCAAAAAAGAATGGAAAGACCTTTCACTTCAAAGAAATTCCATTATCTTTTCTTATGTGACGCGAGTTTGATTCTGAAATTGCCTTCAACTGTTCGACTGGATTTAGACATTTATTGAGAAAAGTTCTTGAAAATTCCGACCTAAATTTATTGAGGTTATTGAATCAACAAATTGGTTTGAAGTATCAAACCTCCGATTGTTCCATGAGTTCTAAACATTTTAGGTTGAGTAAAGACAAGAATGAAAGGATTTTGATTTTGAAATTAAATTTTTATGAATCTTACATTCTGTCATAAAAAAAGTTACGACCAGAAAAATTTAAGAGAAATACGAATCAACTGGAACTGTATATTTTTCTGCCATCATGTTTTCTGAAATGCACTGCTTTTATTTTGGTATAACTTTTATATATATATCAGAACGTATAAGAAACTAAAGACAATATTCCAATAAATTTTGTTTTTTGTTGTTATATATGTATAGTGGAGCAAACATTACTGATAGAATTTCATTACACATTCATCTTCCTTATGCTCTCTTCAATATAAGAAAATGCTGTAACGTCACGGCCGATGGCCGCGGTTTGATGGCTGAGCAAATTCGAGGCGTTTTCAGACAAGGAGTAGTCTTTCCGAATTTATTTACAGCTAACTTATATATATACATTTGTAATAGACATTTTCTAGATTAGAATGTTTATGTACAAAAATCAATAAAAATGACCTCGAAGGGAGGAACTGTAACTCTTGGTCGAGTAGTTAAGTAATTTCGCGAACCAACCTGCACTGCGCTGGAAAAACAATTAAATTCCGGAGTTCGATGTAAACTCCTACGAGATGAGCCCGAGGACCGGGTCTATCCGTAAATATCAGAACTCGCAATCCCTGATGGGAGTACTGCCGAGTCTCGATTCGGAGCAAAACTTGACGCTCACCAGCGTAGGTGAAGTCCAACTCTCAACTCCTCCCGACAAACGAAATCCGCCCGTTTTATGTACTGATCCGAGTCTCCTCATTAGCCAGATGGCATTCCCTTCTACCACCTGCAAAAGGTTCCACATTTATGTCTCCCTCGTTAGCACTTTTCCTACAAAGGTAAATGTTATCCATCGTCCATCGAATCCACGCTTCGTTACTTTGAATTGACCAGCTCCCTTCATGTAGGCGACATTGTCAATCAAAGCTTTTTAAGGACCCTGTGGTCTTGTCTGGTCTTCAGCAATTATCGTCGCGTCTGCGGACGCTTTTGGCGCCTCTGTCCCGCTAAGCTTTGTTAGAACACACCTGCACAGAGAAGCATTGTCATTCCTCAGATGGCCGACACTAGTCGAAGAATGTTGTGTTATATTTCACCTGCAACCCTAAATCATCGTTTCGTTACAGCTCTCCTAAATCATAGTTGTTATTTGACCACTTTGTTACAATGCTAATGTAAAATATTCATTTTCATTGATATCAATAAAAATATAGTTGTGAAACTTATTGATTGAATAAATAATAAGAGTTGATCATAGTTTATATGTAAAGTAATTGTATTAAAATAATACTCGAAAAATTTTGCATGATTCTGTATATTAAGGTTTATATTATTAATTTGATTTTCCTATTTTAAAAAAAGGAATTGTTTCTTTGGAAACTGATACAAATTAAAATCTGAATATAATTTTATATATTTAGAGTTAGAAAAATTGTCATTTCAGTGCCATAAAAAATTTATAATTTTCTAATAATTAATTTATAATTAATGCGAAAATCAACCAAAAATTAGCAGGGATCAAATGGTTCAAATGGTAGACTATATTTCTACTCATTCAAGTTTTAATTATTCATTCATTGCTTAAAACTGATAAATGTAGTAACACATTTTTAGTTAATGAATGAACTTAAGAAGTATATCTTAAATGCCAAATTAGCAATACATTTTTTAAAATCGTTATTGTGCCCTTGGGTTTATCTACTAGTCACTGTAGAATTGTTCCGTTAATTAACTGATGACATTCATTCCAAGGTTTAGGCAAAAAATTAAGGCAAAATAACTACCGTAAAACGGGGTTACTTTGCACTCGTGGAGGTAACTTTGAACCAGTATAGAATTTTTATTGAAATTGAGAAAAGCTGATGAGGTGTCCGGGATTGAGTTATTTTTTCTCTTGGCAACACTGACTAATGTATTTAATTTATTAAATATGTATAACAATCATGCAGGGGGTCAACAGAAGGAAGAAAACATTGAGCCAGTTTCTCAGAGGAAAATTTAGTGCTGAAAAATTTGTCTCTGCTGAAGAAAGTACAAAAATTATGAAGGAAAGTGCATTTAAATGTTAAAGATAATAAATTTAACTTCCATTTTATTGTTTTGAATGACAATTATATTTGTTAGTTGAATTGTATCAATTTTTTTCTGGAGAGATGTCACTTTACACCGAAAAATAGGGTTTCTTTGCATCATGGGAGTTTTCGGTACAAAATAACCTCCGTTAATTTTTAAATTTATTTTTGTATTAAATAATAAGAATAATGTTTGCTTTTGCTGCAGATATGCCCAGGGTGTATGAAAGAAAGCTACAGACCTTTTTTGCATATGCATTTCTCTCCAGAGACCTTAGAAGTTTGTTTTAAAGACATTTCAAAACGTTAAGAACTCTTAAAGAAGCAGAAGATTTTTGGTACCCCAAGCGAATAGTTTGTCCCAAAAACAGCTAATTCCTAAGAAAACATGGAAAACCCCTGGTTTTCTCCAGTAAGAGGGAAGGGATCACTGCAGCATGTGGTCCAGTTCAGTGACTCCTGTTTCCTGGCAATAGTATAGAACTTAAAACGATAATAAATGTTTATCTTACTAAGAATTTGTGGTAATATAGATAGACATGTTCATAACACACTTGGCAATAATTGGATAAAAGGATTTCAATAACAACATCTTGATTTGACTAGATACAATGGCGTAGAATTTCTAATTGTAATCAGGTATTTATAAAATTTATTTTTCTTGTATATTTACACTCAGTCTTTCAAGAAATATTTCTAAAATTGCATGCGGTTAATTTGTTTTTGTAATAAAACAATCGGTACAAAGAATCCCTACCTATGAGGTAACATTGCTCAAAAATTTCGAAAAATCCTAATTAATTATTAAATTACTGTATGATTAAAATTTTGTTGCTAATCGTTTCTCTAGTAATCACTCAACAAGGAAAAATTAGAAAAGCCTTTTTTTAGAGAAATACATGCAAATAGTCTTGAAATTCTTCCTGAAGTCATGAAAATCGCTGAAAAATAACCCCGGTTTACGGTATGACTTTTATGAATTATTTAATTATATCGGCTCATAATATGATTAATAGATCGTATTAATAGCATATGCAATATGTGAACTACTTTTTTTATATTTGTACGGAAATCAGTTTATGATAATTTGCACGAAATTGGAATCCCTCATAGGAAATGGAGCGAACGATGTGATTATAAGAATTTAGCAAATTAAAGTCTTTACAACTGAAATTTAAAATAAAAATCCAGTAATAACTGATTGTTATGCAATGAAATTCCTCCTTTCCTGCTGTTTACGTGTATTTATTACTCTAACCCTAAATCTCTCTCTATATAAAAAGGCAATGTGCGTGTGTGTGCGATATTTAGACGCAAAATATTGAACTTACAACCCTGAAATTTGGCCCCCATGTAGCCCTGATGGTGACTCAATGCATCTCGAAGCCAGAATTTTAAACTTCAATATAGAAAACTTTTTATTTAATATTTTGCGATATTTTGGACGATTTTTCGTACTCATTTCTCTATTGCATTTTTTCTAATAATCGTAGCAAGAAACTAGATACCCCATAAGAAAGAACATATAATGAAGTTTGTTTTAAACGTCTAAAAGTTTGTTTCAAACGAAAAAGGTGCCGTACAATATTTTCTCTAATTTTAGTAAGTAAATTTTTAAAAATATTTTTTGGTATAATATACAACAATACTTTTCGTTGTTGGACCACGATTCAAACCGTTTTCATTGCTTAACCAAATACTACCTGTGGGGCCCGACATCTCGAATAATGCGTCATTCTCTGGCGGAGAGAAGAGGTGAGGTCACGTGACACATGCCCAAAATTCTCTCCTAAATAAATAAGAAGAAAAGAGCGGTTCAAACAATCCATCCGCGAAAACGCGTCGCAATTTACTTATTTTTAAAAATTCGCAAAAAATTAGTAAAAAAAAAGTTATACCACGTCCTGACGAAATGAATGGTCTATCCGAATCCAGAATTATTTTTGGACTGACTTTAGTGCGGAGGGAAGAAAATAACCCGGCGTTGCTCGAGATCCATATTTTTCGTAACCCCGCCTGTAGTTTATTTTTCTACAAATATATTGTCTACTTTTTCTAGAAATATCTCCTTTGAATCCTATATTGTTGAATTAAAACTTTCAAATCAAGCTTCTTTATTACTTAAAACAGTATGGTTTGAATGAAAACACGGCAGGAATGGAAAAAGAAATTTTGTTTTAAGCTTTTAAACAATAAACCCTATAATAATTAACCGACTCTGACTTCTCCAAAAAAGGCCGACTCCTCGACTCTTCATCCATGATGTAATTAAACAGATGCAACTACAATTTATTCGAACTGAAGTATATAGGCACAAAGCAAGATACATGAAATCTCAAAGTAAAACCTCACAGAAAACAACATTTTTTTGTAAAAACCCTATTTGAGCGATTTAATTTTCCCTGTTTATTTGTATCAATTACCAGTACCTGCACACAACGTCATCAATATTGCATTGTTGTATTGTTGAGGGATCCATATTGCATTGTTGCAGCTTTCAACAATTAAAGAGAAGCACACAAATAAATATTTGTTTAAACAATGAAAACGGTTTGAATTTCACTGCAACAATGAAAAGTATTGTTGTAAATTAATTTTGAATTCATATCTTTTTTACTAATTATAATTTCGGAATTTAAATGGTCAAAATGGATTTAATTATTCCAATTTTTTTGGTACTTCCGGCGCTCTTTTCCGTTCAGCGGTTCTTGAGAAGATAGCCTCACATACACACAGTCGAATTTCCATAGTGTAGATTTAATTGCGTGTTTCTCTTTCATTGTTGAAAGCCAAGTTAATATCTTCATACAGTTTGCTTTCCTATTTTATTTCACCAAAATTTTTTGGAAAAAAATTAAATTTTAAATTTTAAAAAATTAGTGGATTGTAAAAGCTTGTAAACTAACTGTCTGGTATGAATGCACTATATCCCACAGAGCTGCGTTTGAAGCACTGGATGTTGCGTTGAAAGACATCAGGCATAACAATAACACAATGGCAGGCATTATCAAGGTGTTGGCTTGAGACTTTCGACAGACGCTTCCAGTTATTCCCCGTGGAACTAGGACGGATGAAATGCAGACCTGTTTAAAATTTTCATACCCATGGAATGTCATTCAGAGACTTGGTCTAACAACAAACCTGCGAGATCATCTCAACGGTGATTCCTCTGCCCAGCAATTGACAGATAACCTTCTTCTACTAGGAATTGGTGCCAATGGATAATCAAGATGGATGCATAGCGATGCAAAGCATTGGAAGGATTGTGAAAACTCAGCAGGAGTTGAAGGAAGCAGTGTTACAAAATGTGGCACAGAATTTTATTTACTACTCATGGCTGTGCCAACGAGCAATTCCTGCCCGAAGAATCTAACATGTCAGTGTCATGAATAAGCAACTTTAACAAGAATTTCCTGGTAGTGTTCAAGTTTACAAATCTATTGACACTACATGTTATATCAAGGAGGCTGTTAACTACTCAACAGAGTTTCTGAACACATTGGAGCCACCTGGAGTACCTTCAAATACATTAGAGCTAAAGATTGGGAAACCAATAAATGTTATCAAAAATCTTCATACACCTTCACTTTGCAATGGAACAAGACTCTGTATTAAGAAACTGATGCCGAGTATTATTGAAGCCACAACTATGACTGGACATGCCGCAGGTGAGAACGTTTTCATTCCTAGAATCCCGATCATCCCTTCGGATTTCCCATTCCAATTTAAACACCTTCAGTTCCCTGTTCGTTTACGTTTCGTCGTGAATATCAACAAAACACAAGGAAAATCCTTAAAAGTTGTAGGACTCGATCTTCTCAATCCCTGTTTCTCTCATGATCAACTATATGTGGTTGTTCAAGAGTTGGAAAAGCCGATAATTTGCACATTCTAGCTCCGAACAGATGAACGGCGAATATTGTGTATTCCGAAGCTGTATAACGAAAACATTTTAAGCAAGAAAAGATAACATCTATGCTGCGAATTCTTAAAAAATATTTTTCTCATTCAATGTTTTCAATATCCATTAGGAGGAAGGAATACGGTGACATGTCTGTGTCATGTCGAGTGATGTTGGGGATCATTCTTAAAATTAATTTTTACTTTTTCATGGTTCTGAGAACAGATATAATAATAGTCATGTAACGGGCAACGCCGTGCGGGTGCTGCTAGTACTACTTCAATGATTGCACTAAGGTTTTATTTAATTGCTTCAAGATTGAAAACGTTTTTAGTTAAATGAAAACCAAATTTCAAATAACTCCTAAACGAGAAAATATTATAGTATACATGAATATCATTTCAGGCATACATTTCGCTTACTCATGCAGTTATGAATAAAAGACCAGGATTTTCTATGTTTTTAACCCCATAACTGGTTTGCCCGTACTCTATTCGTGCATCAAATTATCGCAAACTAAAACAAAGTCATTCACAGACATTATATTTCGATACAAAAAATTACGTAAAATCCATAAACACTTCAATTGTCCTTTAGATTCTCAACTGAATTCTCAAAACAGAAAATATCATATAATTAGATAATTGAGAAAACAAACCAGTTAAGGGGCTAAAGTATAAATTTACTTATGAATTTCTCAAAGCATCATCGAATGGTCAACAACTAAATGAATTAAAACTCTTATTTGGATAATATACTTACTTCTGAAACAGCAAGCTCCCTTCATTGATTCATCTTGATTACATAGTCCACTTTCATTGGATCTTGATTCTTGTGGGCAGGAATTTTCATTGACACGAATTCCACCGATGCTTAAGCAGTTTGGATCAACAATTTTCAGTATTTCAGTTACATAAGCTAGAAAATATTAATTACCACAGATATTCTTTATGATATAAACAAATAGAAACATTCACAACGAATTATATATCCATATGAAACATTCATAACTGTTATAGAGAAATTTAGAAGATACTCGTATTTACAAATAAGAATACCTGATGAGATAGGTCATGGAACAGTTTCTGCATATTAACCGACATCAAGGAATCATAAAATGCATGATGACTTATTTTACCACGATCGTCTTGATATTATACAGCATAGCAGAATCTCAGCTTAGAGATCGGAAAGTATTGTATTCGAGAGCCTATTGAGCCCAAAGATGTGCCGAGTTTGTGGGCCTGGTGAACGTTAACTCCATCTTGGGCCAAACGTCTCCCAGTTGATGTGGAAGTATGGAGAAGACTATGACGACTGAGGGGTCATCTTCGGATCGTGGTTCAAAATTGAAAGGTCTAGACGAAAATAACCCTCATATAGCTTAAGGATGGAACTTTAATCTAACTAAACCTTAATACCGAGTAATCGTCACTCATTTTATTTGATAAGTGCATTCCTAAGCTGTCTTCTGCCATGGCTAAGGAACATGAAATGAAGGAAGAAGGTTATGGGCTCTATCATCTGACTGTCTTCTTAACGGGCATTATTCAAAAACTGGTATTCTGATGTGTGGCTTACCCCCGATCGAGCTGGCTGTTGCAGATTTTTCTCTAAGCCAAAAACATATGTGGGCCAATTTCTCCTGAAATCCTCCAGGAAAACAATCTACACCCATATATGCTAAGCATAAATCAAACTTCTATTACTACTACTTCAAGTAATACTTAGTTCGCTTTGACCTAAGCTATCTTCAAAACTTTTCATGTATTTACGTCTTATTATAAAATCATATATTGGGAACAGCACAGAATGTTAGTCCAGATATCCACCATATCCATAAAATGTACATTTTTTAATAAAAGATTCGATGACAAGACCCATAGCATCGAGAGAACTAAGGGAAGATTCAAAAGCAAGCTGGAGAGGGAAACTTTCTTACACTTTCCTTGCTTTACACATTTATATTAAAGGCATAGAAAGAATGATGTATAATTTCTTTGCTCTCCTTTTTCCCGCAGTGGAATTAAGAAGTGCTTTACTTCATCCTGAATTACGATGTTTGTCACACTCAACTGTCCATGTCTGGTCATACTTTCGTATTGAAAGAGAAAAAATGAAATATTTCGCAGACTTATGTCATAAAATATTTATAAAAACTTCCTTATTTTTTTAGATATTATAAATTAATTATTATTTTATTTTCTCCTTTTCTCGATGTATATTAACTTGAAATAACAGACCCCTTTTTTTTCCAAAAAATTTACAAAAATGCATCAGTTTGTGAATAGTGTTTAATGATTTCGTCCTGCAAACATTGAAATAGAAAAATATTTTTTTAAGAATTGACAGCACAGATATAATCCTTTCTTTGTTGAAATTTTTCGTTATAGAGCTTCGGAATACACAATATTCGCCGTTCATCTGTTCGGAGCTAGAATGTGCAAATTATCGGCTTTTCCAACTCTTGAACAACCACATATAGTTGATCATGAGAGAAACAGGGATTGAGAAGATCGAGTCCTACAACTTTTAAGGATTTTCCTTGTGTTTTGTTGATATTCACGACGAAACGTAAACGAACAGGGAACTGAAGGTGTTTAAATTGGAATGGGAAATCCGAAGGGATGATCGGGATTCTAGGAATGAAAACGTTCTCACCTGCGGCATGTCCAGTCATAATTGTGGCTTCAATAATACTCGGCATCAGTTTCTTAATACAGAGTCTTGTTGCATTGCAAAGTGAAGGTGTATGAAGATTTCTGAGAAGAATTATTGTTTTCCCAATCTTTAACTCTAATGTTTGTGAAGGTACTCCAGATGACTCAATTGTGTTCAGAAACTTTGTTGGGTAATTAAGAACCTCATCGATTTGCCCTTAGTTCTTTTGCTAACCCTAAATATTTATTATATTTGGTACATAACCAAGATTAATGCCACATGACTATTCATTTTGCTTAGCCTGCTGAATTTGTTGATCATTTTTGCCGAATTTCAATTTGTGTCAGATATTTTAGGATCAGCTGTATACATCGAAAATACTGCCGTGTGTAGCTGAGATTCATCTGCTGCGATTAACACAATATTCCATTTTTTGTTGTTCAACATAAAACATTTATATGACCTTTAGATACTTACTTATTCCTTTTCTTTATAGATTATTCATATGTTGCACGGCACATTTTTGTCTCCTTTTTTCCTTCTTCCCACTCAAGTTGGTACATCTGGCGTTTCACGAACCTACTAGATAAGAGTTTTCATCCTCAAGAGTAGTTGATTTGCGGGGGCTCCAGTCAACCTGCAGATATATCGATTTTCCTATCCTGATGTATCATCCCATTCCTCCATCATTGCATAAATATATACATTATGAAATATATTTGAGATTTCGTTTGGATGTAATTTAAATGTTAATCACAAAATTAAAAGTTCACTTTAACTGTATAAAATATCAAAACGTTTCGTATGGCCTTTGTATAAATTTGAAAAAAATCTTCGAATAATTTTGTTCAATTTTTTCTACTATCGATATTAAATAAGATTACAAAGAGATTCAAAAACAAAAAGTGTGTTATATTAAAGAAATCATAATTGGCTGAAACTATTTGCTAACAATTTTTTAAAAGCAAATGTGCTTTTTTGAAGCTTCTTTTCTTGATGTAATCAGGTGATTTTTTTAAAAAATACCGTTTCCAAAAGGAAACACATAGTAGAGGCATTCACACATAACTGAAAGAATGTAGTGGTGAAATTATAAAAATGAAAAAAATAAATCAAGTTTTTAAAGTATAAAAAGCATAAAGCTGAATTTTAATTTGTTCAAAATGCCTCCTCAGGCTATTGATGTTGAAAGGAAAATTTTCCCTCCATTCTATACTTCTAAAGGAATATAGAACGCTACTTCCTATACAATAATAAAAAAAACTTAATAAGGTTTCTTTTATTTAAGATTTTACAATATCTATCCGTGCTATACATGGTAATTTATCTCAGAATATAGTATTAATTTCTTTATTAACCGCGTAAGGACTTATTCCGAGTTAAATCTTCCTAAATATCGTAGGTTGCAAAATAACTGGGTTCTACAGCGGATAAAATACTCCAGCAATGTTTCATGACTCTCATTATCCTTAAATGGATAGATTTATCTGTAATTAATTAATATCATTTTAGACAATTGGCTATTCACTTACGCGTGATCATAATTAATGAGCATTAACTGAGTTTTTGGCGTGATGTAAGAAATTTTGAAGTGAAGATGTATCAATCTCACAATGATTAAAGTGCAATATGTTTCTAATATTATATTCTGAAGGATTGTATTTAATGTATTCTTAGTATTATAAAAGTGGTTTTAAGTGATATTTCCGCGATGCTTGCAGCGCCTGTAGCGTTGAGGTAAAGCACTCAACGTGAGAATAAGAGCTCCTGGGTTCAAATCCTGCAAACGAGAACATTAATGTAAAGCGTCTGTTTTATTATTCGCTGTTTTTATTTGCGACTTCTAGAATATTCTTTACGTTTCTAAAGCAGTGTTCTGGAATATTCCATTGTTCTACATAAAGCCATGTACAGTTAGACTGAATGAGTTCTCAGGCAAGCGTATCTGCTAATAATTTGTTTATAAACTGAGTTAGTTCGATTTAGATTGTGTCGTCAATTTCATCTGCTATTGCTTGGCCTTTTAGTTAAACAGTTTTCATTATTTTTCTGCCGCTTGTGTTTAAGAAATATGACACGAATACTTTCTTGCTACATTTAAACTCCTTTCATAACATTTTGCTCCTTTTTTCTTTACTTATTTTATTCCGTTGTTATTTTTTTAATACCCATTGTTTTATAAGTAAAAAAAAATGCTGATGCAGTTTTGCAGTGTATTTTACATAATAGCAGCAAGTATTCAAATTAAAATCATTATTTAAAATAATCTTTGTAGCTACAAAAGCAAAATAGACTAGGAACGTGAAATAAACCAATGTTTTATGTTCAAAGGAATTATTTTTGTGAGAAAAAACATAAAGCGATAAAGTGGAGTAAAAAAATAGCAGTACTTTATTCTCGCTTTTGTTCTTTAATGTTCCCACTGCCTTTGCAATATTTCCAGTGGCAAAATAAATTGGGGAGGTGAAAGATCGACTTAAACGAAGATTTACAAAACATAAATTAATAGAACCTATAATACACATAATTTATAACCCCAGTAGTGGGATGACTTTATGCAGTGATAGTATAACAATGTAAAGAAGTCGCAAGTGAATATAAGTTTAAAAAACGAATTTTTGTTTTAAAAACCTACATTTATTGATTTTTTAAAATTTTGTTTAAAGATTAAATTTTGCGAGAGATTCGAAACTTTTTAGACTAGTCTCTTCTCGATGAAAATATACTAATACTTTCAGAACTTAAACATCTCAGGGGTGATTACGACTCCATTTAAAAAATCCCGAAACCTGCGAGATGCCAATATACAAAATAATTTTGATTAATTCATATTATTAATGTGATACTAATTTACTCAGACAAGAAGTTTTACTACTCTATTGGTTTTGATATAATCTATTTTTTTTTTCAAATTTTACAATATCAAAATGATATATTTGTTCTAAAACAAAATTTGAGATAGAAAGCGAATCTGAAAAATCTTAAAATTCCGGATTTGAGATAATAAAAAATGTAGATTCCCGGAGCACAATCACCCATAACATCTGTTGATATTTTATCTTTATTTTATTAAATTTTGATTCCATAACGTGGTGCCTTCTGGTAGTGAATTTGAAAAGAATTTGATTTCAAAATTCCATAATATTTATAATAATGAACTAGCTGTGTGGACCGGCGCTGCACGGGCTGTCTCGAATAATGCGTCATTCCCTGGTGGAGAGAAGAAGTATGGGCGACGCCTCGGGATCCATACTTTTTCGTATGCCCGCCTCCGGTTTTTTTCAACAAATATTGTCACTTACTTTCCCCAACAAACGCAAATATTCTTTCAAATCTAGTCTTTTTATTACTTTATTTTCATATGCCCGCCTCTGGTTTATTTAATCCAGCCTTTTAATTACCTTATAGCTAATAACCCAATGTTTCTCGGGATCCACATTTTTTCATATGCCCGACTCTGTTTTTTCCCTACAAATATTATCACTAAGCTTCCCCAACAAACGTAAATCTGTTTTGAATACTCTCTTGTTGGATTAAAACTTCAATTCTAGCCTTTTTGCCACCTAAAAACAGTATGGTTTGAATGAAAGCGCGAGAATTTCTATGTTTATAAATTAAAACAGATTGGCATTCCATTTGTTTTGCAAAGAAAAAAATACAACGAAATAAAAAACAGAAACGATAAACGATTTAATAGTACACCAAACTGATAAATTAAACACCAGAAACATATATTTTCATCTTGTCCGTATTTGAATAATAATGAAAAAAAAAACGGATAAAAATTAAATATTTTCCCCAACAAACGTAAATGTTGCGAAGCACCGTACGACAAAAAAAAGAGAGAAAAAAAAGCAGGAAAACGATTTTTTTCCTGATGTTTATAAATAAAAACTCCAAAATTCGGAAGCTCCCTAAAAAAGAAAAAATAAAACCTTTTATACAAACTCAGATGTAAGAAAACCGATGTGACAGATAGTTATAGGAACAGCCGATAGATGGCGGCACAATATTTCATTCATATACACATTGTCACATAGTTACAGGAGCTCTCGATAGATAGCAGCACAAAATTTCATTCATTTACGCGTTTTTAACTAATATCTTTTTAACTAATTGTAATTTCAGAATTTCAATGGTTGAAATGGATTCCTTGGATTATTCCCCATCTTTTGGTATCTTCCGCTTGTTTCTCCTTTCGGCGGCTCGTGAGAAGATATCCGGACATACATACATACGTTTGTTTACCTTCGGCTTTTAGTATATAAGATAATAATTAAAGACTAAAAGTAGAAAATATGTAAAATAAAAAAAAATCTTATTTCCTGTACACTATTAAAAGTTTGTTCTTGAAAACTGTGTTTGTTACATTTATAACAGTAACTGCAACGGTATGTTATAAAAAGAATATTGTCCATTTTTTCATTTAATCTGAGTTAGAAAGCCTGTATAAAAGCTTGTGTATATTGATTTTTAAAAAAATTTTAAATCATTCGAACTCTGGTCTTAAAAGATAAGCTAACTGTGAATCCATATTTTATTTTCTGTTCTAGTACTATTAATTTAACTTAATTTTGGGGGTATCTAAAACTAACCTATGAATACAAGATTTCGATCTAGCAAAACCTTTGAAAATTTATGATTTAAGAAAGGAATGAAAGAATTTTTAATCTTTCTGCACACAAAAGTTTTCTTTTTCATATATAAGTCTATGAACAGGACCTTTTAAATCTATTATATATGTAACGGGTGAGTAAGAGTTTTGCTGTTTTATCTCAGTATTAGCAGTATCGAATCTTGAATATCTTCCTGTAATAAATTTGTAAAGTTATGTAAAGCGGTAATTTTTATACCTGGTTTTACTTTTATTAATCTCAATAAATATTAACTATATTTCGTAGAATTACCTTAATTCCGAAAATTCTTACAGGAGATGTTTTAAGGACTCCAAGAATGAATATAATAGGATTTAAAATGAAGGAATTAATAGGACAAATATAATATAGTTTGTTTAATTATTTTCATGACAGAATGCTAAAATTTAATGTTAAGAATAATAAAATATTTACGCCCCATCATTCGCAAGACAAGCGTATACTCAGAATGAATACTTAAGGGAATATACTGATGATCTGTGTAAAAATTAAATTAGTAGTCAGTTACATCTGTTTGATGAATTATATGTTGACGATTGACCTAAAGGGAAGATGGTTATGTAGAAATCTATAAATTCTAAAATCAACACAGTTTCGTCATTCTTTCCTGCTCAAAATACATTGACGTTTGTTATTATTTTTGGCAATACATATACGGTCGAACAAATCTCATTCGAAGACTTGGAATTTGCACGGTATGAATAAATGCTTTGAAGTATCTGATGGTAATTCCGAGGAAAAGAAATTTTATTACAAAAGAGAAATGAAAATTAACTCTACTTTTAAGATAATTGAACATCTTAAATTTAAATGATTTAATGTATTTTAGAATATTCTAGTTAGTAATTTTAGTCATTAAACCATTGGACTATTAGCTTGAAAAGAAGAAATATAAATTTAGCTTTTAACCCTATAATGACGGTTCGGGCACTTATCATTTAACAGCGAGGAAAATCATTTCGTTGTTAAAGGGTTAATGATATTTCCAAGCCATGGGGTTAGGCACTGCGAGGAGAAAAATATAATGGCAGCTTATCCACAATTCCGTCACAGGTTTTCCTTGCTAAGTCATATTAATGCCCTATTTATGATTGAAGCACCATTGACACAACATGAAGAAAATCTTATACGCGTTTTGTAACGCAGAAAACTCTCAATATTACGGACAAATCGGGGCAAAAGGAAACACGTAAAACAGAAAGTTCGTTTAATCGTGAATTGTGCGATGGACAATATTTAAAATAGGAGATTACATTTGAAATTTTGTAGTGCAATAAAAAATTGAAAGAATTCAGTGTGTAATAACATTTATAACAAAGAATTCCTTACTTTTTCGAAGAGAGTCGAAACAAGCAAGCCTCATGCTTATTACCAGGATGGAGAAAAGTTCAGGAATATCAGTTTAATTCTGTTAGTTACTTCCGAAGTCAGTTCAAGGTCTATTTAAATAGACGGTTCACTGTACTTTCTCTGCATCCCTTTCTTCAAATAAACCTAAACAAAGTAATAATACTGGATCACGAAAACTATTTAATTCTTTTCTTTCAATAAAGAAAATTCTGTTCTCGTCGGAAATTTGGCAGGAACTTTTGCCATTAATGGTATTTGAAAACAGTTATCTGTCTGCAACTGTATAGAAGAGACAATTAGAAAAAACTGCGGCTAAGCTGTCGAAATGCCGCCATTAAGTTTTATGCCACAATACTATAATGTATCGTTTACAAAGTGTCCATTACTGTATTGTCTTTATCTTAAAAAGAAAAAATATAATCGTTTTTCTCTTTTGAGAAATATTATATCTCATACCTAGGAACAAAAATGATATTCTAACATATCGTTACACCTTTTATATGATATTGGATAATATTGCGAATATTGAGCAGTATCATAAAAATACTGAAAAATATCTGTGTGCTAGTTTTAAATTGATGTTTGTTGTAAATTAATATTTCGAATATTCTTTTCTTTTTTTTCTTAAACGTGAAATATATGATACTATCTTATTCACTTTAAAAACGCACTTGACAAGGAATGCATTTATGCCTTCTTTTCTTTATTAAACTTTACACGATTGCCACCAACATTTTTTATAATATCGATTAATCTAGGATCTTTCAATATTGATTAGTATCGACTACTTTACACGATTTAAGCCTGATAAATCACTGAATGAAAAAGTTTTTGTTCCGTTACTTAAACGTAAAGAATTCGGTTACCTTGAAGGAAAACTAAGGAAATAAATTTATTCAGGAAACCCTCTTTACATTGTTGAGGTGTATTTTTCGAAGCGAAACGCTCTTTGAAGATCCAAATCCCTCATTTGGAATGTAGTTCACGCAATGTGATTACACGTTATAGACAGGCTGCAGAACTATTTGGCGTTCAGTTCGTTAAGAATCCATTAAGTTGTCAATCAGATTGTAGTCGGGAAACTGATCAGCATAATTACACGGAGGATATCCTCTGAGACAGAGGGGAAACGAATTTATTTCAGAACACCATTACTTCGCTTCAGAGAGTCTATTAATGAATAGTTCGATTGGAACCAGGTACTGAATGTATTTTGTAGAGAAACGATGATTTAGAGTTTGTAAAGCTCTCAGCTAAATTTAGGTTAGAGAACTTAACAATAAATCGTATGAAAGGGCAGCATTATTTTCTAGAGGGCTTTGAGATGTGCAAGTGCTTTAATTTTTCTTAAGATAACAAAAATTTCTATGAGTATTGAGATCCTATTAAAATATCACAAGCTACTCTATAATACATAATCAAGATAATTTCTTAGAACTACTGTCACTCTTTCAGAAGATTTGAATTCATCAAAGTTACTAACGTTGACAGCTTTTCACATGAATATTAATTTAGAATTAAATCACGTTCTTCAGGTTATAAAATAAAAAAAAAATTCCATTAAAAGCAAAAAGTCTGAAAAATGCTTTTTAAATTTAACATAGTCTAAAAATGTACTTTGAAACTTTCTAGTAATTAGAAACTAATTTCGTTGAAAATCGTTTATTATGATTGTTGACACCTAGTTACATTTTCTTTTCTGTATGTATATAAACATTATTTGGTGTTTAACAAATGATCTTGGTGCTAATTTTACAGCCAATATTAGTTTCTTTATATAGTGAAAATAATTTCTATCCTACCCAATTTATTATTGATTGGAAAGCTTATATTTTGATTTTAGTAAAATATTCAACCAAAATTAAAGAAAAGATGAGCTTGATGTAGATATTTTAATTACTTTACCCCTCATGGTAGTGAATAGGTTCCGATTACTACAGAAATAGTCATCATTAAGTATGTGTTGCTTAACTTCACTTTGTAAAAATAGATTTCTTATACGAAAGAAAAAATGAAACTTATCGGATGAATAAAAGAATACGGGGATGAATGAATTTCGTAGTAGCTAAATGTTTTAAAATTGAAAATCAAAGTGATCTTGGCGTCAAATTTTCAAACTCTAAACTACATAAGTTGGAAAATACTGCCAAATAATGTATGAATACGCCTGACTTAAATACAATAATTGCTTGACTTGAAATGAATCTTAAAGACTATTAAGAAAATTACTATTGCTAATCTCTAAACCCTTTGCAGCGCACTACCCTTTAAAGTTTAAATTAAGACAAAAAATATAGGCAGTCTATCTAGGCCTAAAGGAGTAAGCAGGTAGAATTTTGTAAAGATCGCACTCATCTTTATGATTCTGTGGGTGTTCCATGAGCGGGAGCACAGCGCCACTAGAGCTGTGAAAAGTGCGACTAGGCGAGCATTGCAGTGAAGCGCGAAAATGAGTAAAATCTTTTGGATATGAATGAAAAACATCGTATTATACCTGTGTAGCAGATTTAACATGACAGCATTACCCAAGGTACACCAAAAGGAGGCCTGCTACTCTACACCACCCAAAATAAATCTTTGTTATATGATTTTCTATGAGTAAATGAGATAAATATTTACAGATCTACAAAAATATTTACAGATCTACAAAAATATTTGCAAATTCGTGTATTTTTTAGCTTCATGAAAGCTATATCTCTATATATAAAAGGGAATATTAGTGTGAGTGCGTGTGTGTGTGCGTTCGATGTTTAGGCGTAAAATATTGCACTTACAGGCCTGAAATTTGGCACACAAGTCGTACTAATTATGACTCAATGCACCTAGAAGCCCGATTTCTAAAATTCAATCCAGAAAATTTTTTATTTAATATTTTGTTGTATTTTGAATGATTTTTCATACTCATTTCGCCATTGCATTTTTTTCTAATAATCGTATCAAGAAAATAGATGCATCATAAGAAAGAACAAACAGTTTCCGATCTAATAAAGTTAAGCGAAAAAGTTACCATACAATATTTTCTCTAATTTTAATAAATTTTAAAAAATATTTTTGGTATAATTTACAACAATACTTTTCATTGTTGCAACGCAATTCAAACCGTTTTCATTGTTTAAACAAATATTTAATTGCGTGTTTCTCTTTCATTGTTGAAGGCTGAGTTAATATCCTAATACATTTTCCTTTCATATTTTATTTGA
>BGPR01001004.1:0-126454 GCA_013235015.1 Araneus ventricosus | reverse complement strand
CATATATGCCTGTATGGTTTCATATTAAGAAAAGTAAGTACTTCACAAATGGACCAGAACATGTATTTGAGGTTATAAAATCGTCAAGATTCCTGCAAGAAAAATTGTTAAAAGTCAATGATCCAGTAATTCAGAGAAATGCATTTTTTGTAAATCCAGAAATCTTGCCTTTGAGTACGATAGTAGATAAGAGAGAGTTAGGTTTCAGAATAATTATAAAAGCTAAAAGCCAACCACCAAAAATCAATTTCCTAGCTATAAACTGCATTGAAATAATTCACTGGAACACTATTAGACTTTCACCACTACCTTTGCTGCGAAGATTCACGAATAAAGAGATTTAGTATAAGGTCCAATTAGGTGGAACAGCGGCTGAGTGGAACTTTGACAAGTTCCCATGTTATACCCAAGCACTGGAACGATGTGAGAATCTGGCAACCGAGGCATCACAAAAAGTCCTTGGTTCCAATTCCAGAGATGGTTTTATAAGAACTACACTTCTTTCAAGATCTTCAATGCCGAGTTTTTCCAAGCAAATCTTATTTCAAAATACCAAAAGAACCTGAAGGCATGTAAAGGACTATATTTGATTACAAATTGAAATTTTAAGCAAACAGAAATAACTTTTTGTTTCAATGGAAATTTGTCAATTTTTTGTAAAAAAATGTGGTTTTTTAGTGTAATGCGCTATTAACAAATTGTAAAATGTATTATTTTTTCCTTTTTTTTTCTTTCCTACACTTTGTTGTACTGAACTACACCTATAGCTACTTGTTATAGAAGTTATTTGATTTTTTTCCAGTTATTAGAAAAATCATTAAAATCGTATATTTTCGAAAAGTTGAGGGTAGATGCGCTACCGCCAGATGTTAGCAAAAGAAAAAAATTTGCATTTTATTTATCTACCCTAGAGGCCAGTTTTTCACACTATAGCGTTTCGAAAAGAAAATAAAAGTTTTTTTCGGCCCACCCTAATTCGTAATTTACTGCAAACACTAGTTTTCGTGGATTAAAAGTATCTCTGGACAATACTTGGTTTGTACCGTACTGCCCTTTGTTAACAAAAATTATCAATGCTCATATCAACACACAGTATTGCAATTCTGTGAAGTCTATCAAGTACGTCTGTATGTCAACAAAGTATCCGTAACGGCTGTGTTTGAACTCACCAGTGGAGAAAATAACCTAAATAAAATCCATCAGTATCAAATAGGAAGATACATCAGAAGCAATGAAGCAGTATGGAGAGTACTCATCTTCCTGATTTACAAACGAAACCCAATCGTGATTCATATAAGCGTCCACCTTGAAAATGGTGAGAGAGTCTACTTGACGACAGAAAATGCTGCTTAACGTGCCCAAGCACCTGAGGAAATAACAAACATCTTTCTTCAGACTTTGCACCCAAGATGAGTTTGCCTGCACCCTGTTGCACAAAGAAGTACCCAAGTACTACATTCGGAACGATGTAAACAAGACATGGCAACGTCAGAAACAAGGGCAGGTAGTACTAGAATAAGCAGAAATAAGATCCAGCGATGCTCTTGGGCGGGTGTACACTGTCCATCAAATTCATAGACGAATATCAAAGAAATTATGTTTGTCTCTATACTTTCAGGTGTATTGGCCCATTTGAAATCATTCAAAATTTCATTAGGCTTTCCTTCTTCAAAATTTTACGTGTTTTATAGAAATCATTCTTATAAATCCTAAATTTATTTTTTTTTCAAAAATAATGGTTTATTTGGTAAGGTAACTTCAATTTTAGAACATTCGTAATTAAAAATATCTAATATCACCTATTAACTATTTTAAACAGGATCCGAAGATTTTATTGTGTCAGCCTAACTGAATTATTACTTCATTTTAGCGGGCAAACCAACTGGTTGTACCAGAATCTCGATTTTTTTTACTCAGTTTAAATTCTAATAGCATCGTTTGCACAAACTTTATAATTACATTGTTGCTTTTTTTAAAACTTATCTTCACTTAATGCCATTACTGCCTAGAAAAATAAGCGGGCGAAATCAATAATTATATATATATTTGTTGTGATTTCGTTTTTAAAACTTTATTTTATGTCATTCTGGGCTTTTTCTTATTTTGTTGAAGTCATTATACCACGGGAAACACCGTGCGTGTGCTGCTAGTAATATATAATCAAAAAATATCCGCACAATTATTTAAAATTCGAGAGCAGAAAGATCCCGCAGCTCTAAGAAAAGATGACTCGAGCTACTGATAAAATCACCGCAAAATTCCAGAGACACACACAATGGAAAAAGTCATTTCCAAGAAATCTAACCCTCCCCTGCAATATTCCTTGGCTGGAGTTCATTCCCACAAAAAGAGAAAGGCAAAACGTAAACACGGATATTCTCTCTCGTCATAGCATTCTGCCTCGTAATATGAAAAGCGTTAGAGGCGCAGTGTTCCAGCTTATGGAACACCCCATTTTGATCAACGATTATATGTATGCTTTCTGTATAAAAAATTTAAAATAATGTAGAATAAATAGTTTAAAGTACACCCAAAAAATAACATGGAAAATTTTTTCAAGCATTATTTTGTATTACAAAAAACATTAAACAAAATTCTTTCGAGATACAGGTATTTAAATAACGCATCACAGCTGAAGATTATGAATCGGTTTGTGTGTTGTTGCCATCTATGCTTAAAAAAGAAAGCAAAATACCTATTTTCTTTCAAAGCGCCTATTTTTTCCATTTATAGTTTAATTTAACGGTTTGAGAAGCGAGTCAGTTTGTGTGCTCTATGCACTGGAACACTGAGCAACAAAAGGTTAAAGTGAAATATTCTGAAAATAAGGTATTGAAACTACTTTACATATCATAACGTGAAATTACAGAAAAATAATTAAGGAACAGTAATATTGAATTTTAGGAAAGTTTAATATTCTGAATATCCATGTACATTTATGAACTAAATACATTATTTAAATTGCATTTCGTCGATATCTATATGAAGATTCAAGTTTTGAAAATATGAATTTGTGCAGGAACCCTCATCACTCAGCTTCTCTCAAAGAGAAATTTAAACGCACCTCACTGAAATGCCAACTTCTTTCTGAATTCTAACAGATTCATCTGGAATTTTTATTATATTTTTGGCTTTGAAGTTTTAAAAGAAAAATTGCGCTGCGTCTCGCACATGTGAAGTAAAAAAATATTTAGTACAAACAATTATATTTCCTCTCATATTCAACATATTTACTTCAAATTTTAATGCAATTCTTTTGCAACATACTGTAGAGTGTCCTGCAAATTTCATATAATTTGAACGAAAACTCTGCATGTTATAAGCAAAAAACATGAAGAAAAATTTTAGATTTTTTAAAGAAACCTTTATATCTTCCCACATATTTGTGCTATGTTTACGAAAATGCATGCAAATAAATATTATGCACATCAAACATAACCATTAATGTAAGTTTCGTCTCGTTATCAACTTTCTGTGAAAGGGGATGAGTCGAAATCAATTTCCGTCTTTATCACTTTCTGGTAGCTCCCCTAATTGCGCTCGCCACCGAATCTTCACTTTAAAATGTGTATGTTACTCGACTGTATGTCTCACGATTCTCCGCAACTGATTGCGAACCATAGATTCTGAAGAATTTGCAAATTCCACGCATTATCCGAAATGTTGCTTAATTTTTGCACACCACTGTATATCACTGCTATATAATATTTAAAGTTTGTATACTTTTTCTTCCAACATATTTCATTTTGCTCATCGTGTTGTTTTCTAAAAACCTTAGAACTATTTTCAATATCATGTTAACCTTTGAAACCAAAAATCAGTTTTGAACCTTAGAATAACCCTCATTTCATAATTATTTCAATCTGTTTTCGGCTGGATCCCTCATCTAGAGTAATGTAAAATCCTTTAGAATGCATCGCAAGAAGTTCTTTCGTATTTTTGATGCTTATCAGTTAACTCACTTAAAGTTTAACAAAAATGTTTCTTTCTCTTGTTGAATAAAAAGTAAAACATCGAATTATAAAGGAGAGGGCATTTTGTTTTCCTACAGCTTTACTCTCTAAATTGGCTTTTTTCCATCGGAATTGAAGCTATTCTAGAGTCATTTTCCTTTTAAAGAAATAATGTCAGTTCATAAGAATTGGGGAAACTTTGTGGTTAACTTAGCATGCATCTCACTGAATGATAGTCGATTACTATCTATAAGTACTGTTCTGCCTTAACGTCATTCTTTCGGAAACTTACATTTTTTACTTTACGAAACTCACAATACCTATGTATATTGATATCACAAATCTTTATAACTTGACACTGTTTTTCCTATAAATTAATTGATACGTAATAAGAAAAACAATCAATTTTTCCAATCTCTGTAAGTTTTCTTACTCTGATTATACTAAAGAATAAAACAAAATCAAATCTCAACTCCTATTTCAAAATAAAGAATAAGCAAGAACTCTGAAAATGAGACATTTGATTAGTATAGACCAGAGGGTGAAAAGAAAGGAGGCTTCAAAAATTCAATGACAACGAACTGAAATACACCCCCATTTTCCAAAAGGAAGGTTAATATTTCAAAATTGTATGATAATAGAAGTAAGATTTGATGTTATAAATTTCTAAATATGTTTTTCATACTGATTTTAATGTAAGCTTTGTTCATTTAGGATTTTTAATTTTGAACACAACATTTCTGTCTAAGAGATTATGGTTTAAATAATAGTGTCATTTCACTCTCGTCATATACACTGATTCTGATCGAATTACTGGTATTTTTTCAGGATATTCATTGCTGAAGATTGGTATTGTTTTCAGATATGTTAGGATATTCATTGCTGTAGAACAGTTTGGTATTGTTTTCAGATATGCTAGGATATTTATTGCTGTAAATTTATTTGGTATTGTTTGCAGATATGTTAGGATATTCATTGCTTTTCATTCGACGTGGCTATTATATGCCTCGTATTAGGCGTGGTGATTGTTCAGATCTAATTGAATACATAAAATATATTTACTTTTGTACATATTATTTCAAAATAATATGTACAGACTATGTAACAAAAGCACTTTCACTCAGTTCTTATGCATGAATTTAAAACACCAGTCCAGATAATATAACGTTTATTATTTCAAAATAATCATTATTTCTAGAAAAATACTTGTGTTTTCACATTGAATTATTTTTACTCTCTCTGAAATTGCAATTTTTACTTCCATTTTTATTCCTTTTCCTACTTTCAAATAAATATTTGACATTTTTCCTAACAGTCACTGTGCACTGCGCTCTTCAATGTTACCATTGTGCATGCTCAGTCACTATCCAAAAACTGAAAGATTTTCTTTTGATGCATTTCAACTATTTTTATCATTTCTTTAATTTCCTGAACGTATGTATATGTTCTTGTATAGAAATTTCTTTCACATACAAATTGTTTACTGTTCATTATGATAAAAATTCAAAATTATCATGCATCATTGATTCTCTCTTGAAATATTATTCTATTCTTTTCTATTATTCTGCAAATTTTTGAAAAATGGTGTTGTTTACATTTCCTATTTCAAAATCTAACCTACTTTAGTTCCTTTTTAAAAATATTCTTATGTCTCGCTTTCTATGGTTTCAGATAAAATGTACAGGGCCGAATCTGAGTCACGTTCTTTAAAGTACGTGCTGCAAATTTTCAAACGAAAACGTCGCAGCAGAACATATAGCTCTTATTTATAATATTTTGAAAAAAATCTTAAAAATACTACACTATTGAATCAATTTGAACCTTTTTTCAACTTATCTGTAAATAGAAAAGAGAAACTTAACCAGAAATAATTTCTTATAAAATCATTGCGAAGAATATGATTTTTTTTAATTTCTCAAAAATAGATAATCAGTTTCTTTTATGTGCACAACAAAAGTAGTTTTACAATAATTTTGAAGACCATTTCTTTCAATATGAAGTGTTCACAACATTATTTTATAGAGTTTGCGCTGAATACTACTTCACAGGCTTGAATGTTACTGTATTTCTGCAGGAGAGTTAACTGATAACTAGAAGGATAACAATTGTACATAGTATTGCAATTCATGTATATTCATAAATTGAATTATGAATAAAAAAAACCTTAGTTATAACAAAATGTCAATTCGAGCAACGATCTGAATTGAAGAGTAAGTAAAATACCAGGTGGTCAGAAAGTCTATAGACAATTCAAAAAGTCATAATCTATACGGGATCGGATTGAAAACTGCATATACACATTCCTTGCACGTGAGGGTTTTCTTTCTCCGAAAAGATAAGTACAAAATATCACCAATAGACAAAATATCACCAAGAAGCGAATGAATTGGTGCATAAAATGAATAACAACTTTAGCATTTTTATTAGAGCAACATACATTCGACAAATCCTCCATCACAAGATTTAAGGTTGAAGATAGGGTGATCACAGGTTTAAAGTCATAATCCACTGAGCTCCTCCATGTTCGAGAATATGAAGGAGTGTTAATTCTGGCATTTTCTGCAAAATGAACTCTCTTTGGGGTGGAAGTCGAGAGAATAATATTCAGAATCATCTTCCTCGCCAACTGATCATGATTCAAATTATGAAGTCTCATATCAGTAGAATCTAAAAATAAGAAGAACCTTAAAAGACATAGAAATATTTGTTATTTTCAAATCACAGCAAAACGTTTGAATTTTTATACATATTATCTGAACGTGACGCAACGTAATAAAACTGTACACATTTCTTTCTAAAATGTTTTTGAAAATATATTAGATAGCATCAAATTTCTTTGATTTCTGCATGTCTCAAGCAACTACGAATTTGGGAAACATACAGAAGAGCAACTGGAAAGAAGATTCTTTATATTTATTTGAAAAAGGAACATATATTTGTGTTCAGAAAAGAAAATAAACATAGTGAAATATATTAACAGCAAATTATCTGTTTTTATTTGATCCTTTCATATGCCTTTTAATGTCGGCAAAATAAGTTTCAGTATTAATGTCGCGATTTGTATAAAAACGCATGAATATAGAGATACTTTTCCAAAGGTTTTATGAATAATCCTTGCTCTTTGGACATGGCGCGTAGTATTCTATAATTCTTAATATAATTAGCAAAGGTTTAGAGAAAAAAATGAGAACTAGAGAAATCATGCTAGTCGTATTTTTTAGAACTCTAGAAAATCTGATTAATATTTCTCAGTCCAGCTTAATCGAAAAGTTATTGCTCCAACCTTTTTCTTTAAGGTTCTAGTTTCTTTCACTGTAATTTCCTTTCTTTTTTTTTTATCAATATCTTGTTCTTAACGGTTTTAATTTTCTTTTTTACTTGTAATAGAGACATTTATAAAAGTGAATGAATGTTTCCATCTAATTACGATCAAGTTATTTCAGAATTATCTTAAAAATAAGACGGTAGCATGTTGTGCATTTTTATTTTCTGCATAATCCTGTGTAGATGATTTTTGACAGACATGGGAAAAATAGCATTGAAATAGAATTCCTTTGTCAAAAACAATTAAACAGAAAAAAAAGTATTATCTTATTTATAAATTATAGGGAAATGCTCATTATATGTCTTTACTTTCTTAACTCAATGGAATTATTTTAACCATAATTAGCAACCTTTATACTCTGTCTTAAAGAAAATAAATCTTAAAAATAAAGATAAAAAGTAGTATAAGTTAATAATTCCAATCATTATTCTGGACCATCATATTATCAAATGATATTAATATGACAAAGTAGCCGTCGTTGATAGAAGCATTCAGGATAAAAAATAAATTACTCTAAAATTTCTAAGAAGCAAATTACATATATATTAGATTTATACTTCGAGCATGTTTTCATTTCCTACATAAAGGTATATCCGTCTGGTGGTAGAATTAAACGTGGATATGAGAAAATTATATGTTCGGGACCTCATTCCACTAAGAGCTTTTGTGTTTTAAAGCATAGTGAAAATTATTTCCTATATCGTGTGTTGATATGGCATGGAAGTCTACAGAATGGCGTTCCGAACAATGCCTTAAATGTTGATTGGAAATGGAGAAGCCTGACTTTAGTAAGCATAGTTTACCTTCAAAACTACTGCTAGATTGAAAAAAGGCTATTTTTACTCAGATGCAGGATATTATGTGATATTCGCATGATATATTTAGAGCAAAGGAATTCAAATATATTGGCTTCTCCTTGAAAGTAGTTCTTTTTTTAGTTCGAAGGAAGAAATCCACAAAGACGGGATGAGCATCTCTTCAGAAATTCGAATATTTCTTCTTATAAAAACGCAGAGATGATTGATATTATGTCCATCATGTAAGAAACTTTCAAGTATATATAGTTTAAAATTAGAACAGCTTTCAACATCAACGGGTAGGTCTTTCTGCCACCACATTCAAAATAACATATATCTAACAATATAGTTTATAGTCAGAATAAATAGAAGTCGACAGAATGAGACTAGAATGACAAATTCCAGGAGCCTTAAATATTTCCATCCAAAGGGAAAAAAGTAAAATGAATGAGTGAGAACTACTCCAAATGCGAATGTACCCCATACTAGTCTCGAAATTGCATGAATCCAGTTTTATAACCTTGAATGAAACAGATGGACGATTAAAAGTAATAACTGTACAAAGAATAACAATCAGGCACACATACCTAACATTTAGATTTTTATTTCTCAGAACTGCCATTAACCACGACTTCGTTTTAATCCTAAGATAACTGAAAATTACACTCTCTTAATTAATCGCAATTTTTCTACCATTAGAATACATGATTTTTAAAAGTTAGGAAGAGAAAATATTTTAATCATGATAATAACGCTCAAAGTGTGTGACATTGATTCTGTTTAATTTCCTATTTGAGGCTTAGAATCGTAATTTCAATTTAAATAAATTGCATCCATATGAAGACTTACATGGAGCGATAACAGCTCATTTCATCACATGAGATTTAATTTAATGATAGTTGAAAGAAGCTGATATGAAAGATATCATATGTAGCATTTAACTAAGCATAGTTAATTTCTGCGATCATCACTTTTAATTAACACTAAAAGAGTTTCTGGTTTCACTATAAGTATTGTTTTAATTACAGCACTCCTATTCATTAAGATATTGAATCGAAAAGGTTTTAATGCTATGAGTACGAACCAAAATATATACAGATAAGTACATCGTTGCACTATCGTCTTTATTGCATATGCTTGAATTAATTAGGTAGAAATAATATTAAAACATAAGCGTGTCATAACTCTTGAATGCAATTATTCCAATTCTCGTTTTATATAACGCAGCTTTGAAAGAAGTAGCCAATTTTATGTGATACTTTCGATTGAGGGAATTATGTTAAGCTAATTGCATAGAACGACAGGTTGGAAAATTGAAAAAATCAATATAATTATTTTAGTAACACGATATATTGTAAATTTTTCTTGTTTTGATTAGAAAGTTTAGCCCACGATGATCCAGAGTCTAGATTTCAAGATTGGAATGTGAACAATTGCAACAGAGATTCACTATTTTTGTAGACCAAATGACGTAAAATCTGGTCTTAGATCAAATGTCATTATACTTGTTGGTTGGTATGGAAGTTTGAAAGCAGACCATATTTAGAAATGCCTTTAGCATAGCATAGTTCAAACCACGTTTTCAATAGCCTTTGTGCCCCGTCAAACTATGCGACGTTTTTAAAAAATAAAAATTTTACTGAAATTAATCTTAATTTCAGATGAAGAATGAATAAAAAACAGTACGCTTTTTGCAAAACTTCCGAAAATTTATACATTTAGAAGGTCAAAAGATACGGCATTTGCTACTTATCTCAAATGTGGCGTTTTCAATTTTGTTATAATTTTCACATCCTACCTTGTTTCTTATTTTGTGACCGCGAACTACATTTTAATGTCATCGCTTAAATGTCTCTAAGATGTTTTTATCTGAGATTTTCAAATAAACTCATTCAGATCATTATTCATTACGGAATCAACTTTTCTGAGAGAATGGCAGATTTATCGAGCGTCATGTTTTTCGAATTTTATGTGTGTTTGTATTTTTTTTATAGTATATTTAGTTAGTGGGTTCTCAAATATATTTTTTACGCACGCTGGTGTTCCGCACAACCAAAAAGGTTGGGAACCGCTGAACTAGAGGATGTCTAGTCATTATCCTATTTGATCTTATGGTTATCCTATCTGAATAATCCGTAAGAAGGTAAATTACAACGGATATTCTTTCTTACATTGAGAATTCCTCTCTTTTACTTTAGATATAGTCAAATTTATTTTTACTTTATGAAAATTGAAAACATTTAAATTCATTTTGATTAACTATAACAAACAAATAGAAACAAAGTTAAAATTTTTTTGAAAAGTAAACTATCGAATATTTGTGTTTAAAATGGAGGCCAGTTTATACAAAAATGTGAAAAAAATTGAATTACATGCTTGCTACTATTAAATATCATATTTTTGAGTAACAAACCCCCCTGCACACATTCTTGATGCAAGTAAAATTATTACATTCGTATGTTTTACAAAGAAAGAAATTAACTCTAGATATTTGCGGATTTTTTCCCAAACAACGTCATTTTTGGAATGTTTAAACAAAATGATATTTTCTCGACCACTTTTCATAGCTTACTTCTAAGTAGATGGTCACAATAAATATCCCAGTTCTAACGCATTTAGTGGGTCATCTTTTAAATTTATCTACAGAGAAAAAGTCAGAGTATTCTCAGTTCATAACCACCTATTATACACAGGTTCCACTTATATCCGTTACACCCCTTAACTTCTAAACGGTGACAGCTTAGGCAATAATGTTGGTCTTGGTATAGTAAAAAATTTATGCGCATTCGATGAGACAACTACAAGTCCATCTATCGGCAAATTTGGGAATTAGCGGTCTTATCAAAACATACATTACGTGGAAAAAGTCAATACAAAATTGGAGAGCTTTTTGATTTAGTACGAAAAGACACCTTCAGTGCAATAATGCGTAAGAAGGCAGGTGTAAAATACTTTTGTTTGCTCATTTTCGGAAATTTGACTTCATATGACACGAATAAAGGAGAGAATGTTATTTTCGGGCAAAAAAATGCCCCATTATACTTTTCTTGTCGAAATATCTCAAACAGGCAAGTGTATGGACTTTCCGCCAAATGCAGGACGTATTACTGTTGCTGTGTTTTGAGCACCACCTATACTAAAACGTATGCAAAGTGAAATTTAAACAAGGAACTCAAATCTGCATTGTAGATGACGGAGAGCACTTTGAACACGAAAATAAAGGTATATTGTGATAATGCTTAATTGTTTTTTTTTCTCGTTTAAAGAGCGTTCAGAGACGTCAGGTTTCGAATCGAGAACAAACAAATGTGCCATAAACGTTCATTTCTTCGTATTAATGTGTACAAGATATATTTTTTTGTACTAAATAGAAGACGCTCAACAATTTTGTAATTGACCTTTTCCCTGTATCTTGTACTGCTTTCTAGATAGAACCCTAATTCAAAATTTGCCGATAGATGGCATTGTAAGTGTCTCATCGAGTAGCGCATGATTCTTTACCACCTATACACCAACTTTATGGCCTAAGCTGTCACCGTTTAGAATTAAGGGGTGTAACGGATTAATTGAGACCCTGTATATTAATAAACATTTTCAATGTATGATTTGGTTCTAACTGAGGAAAAATAAATATTCAACCTATGAATATTTTGAAACTTTGAATTAATAACAATTGGAAACCGTTTGAGAATTTCATCAGAAGTAAAATACGAAAAAAAAGAAAGCGAGTAGTCATTAAGTTTAGCTCTACCGCATGATACAAGGCCTTGTTAGATATTTTACTAGATATCTCTACTTTATTTTATATATTTTTGATTTCAATCCTTTGCATTTTGCTTTTCATGCCATTTTGCTTTTGATTCTTTGATTTTAATGGATTTTCTGATCTTTTTTATAGTTATTACGGGAAAACAATGTTTTCTTTAACAAACAGCTAACACTGGAGCAGAAAAGCACCATTTTAGCGATTCGATTTGTGACTTTCCTGCTGATGATGTTAAAATTGTTTTAATTGCATGTTCTCCATCCATTCTATTTATATTATATATTGTTTTTCATTTGTATTAATGTATAACAAAAATATGTATATATATTACGGTCAATGTGATAAATCATTATTATTAATAATAAGGATCTTTAAGCGGTTATTAGTTAATAAGAACCGGATCACATTGGCCGTCTCTCATGCACATTTCACTACATTACACGGGATTTTTCTCATAATTTTTATAGATTTCACAGAAATAATCCTTTCATTGCATGAATTTTTATTTAAACTTGTCTATAGACTAAATATATTAGTCAGTGGTAAATCAGTGACAAAGGTATTTAATGTTTACATCTAGAATATCTTTAAAACAATATTAAAATTCATGCTGTAAGAGTAGAATAGCACCTATAAGAAAACAATAACTCCTTTTCAAATTCTAAATATTATTGGTCTGCGCTACTGAAGGTAAAATACGTTTAATCAGATATTTATTCAAGGAAATTAAATTGAGTGAAACACGAAAAAGCAATTTATTTGCATTACTTGATTAATGAATACATTTGGAAAACGAAATAACATCATTAGGAATAAAACAGAATTTCTACACAGGTATTAAACATTATAAAATGCATGACAAAATAGCCTTTTTTTTTGTTTTTCGTGAATTTTCAAATTAACATTTGTACACAGATATTAAGTAAGACAGAATAAAACGCAACCATTGATTAAAGTTTATACTGACTACGAAAATATGAACACGTTATTCTGTCATAATCGTGATTTATATAGGTCCATCATTCCTTCATTTCATCTACGAAGGCAGAATATTGTCAAAAATAACGAGAATGTGTTTGTCCGTTTTAGTTATAAGTTACTCTGTGTTTTCTCTTAACTTCCCAGTTAATGGCCTCTTAAAAAAATAAATTATTCTATCTACATTTTAGAACACAAAATGCTGTAAAAGCACAAATGCTGTAAACCTTCGTAGTTTATTTTGATTCAAATCATTGTGAATTTGACATATATTGTAATATTAAAATGTGTTAAGTGAGTAATATGAATGCAGAAAATTCTGTTTAAATTTACTTATATATTCGCATGATAATTTATATTGAAAAAGTATTAATTGCACAAACTAATTATTCTCACCTAGCATATTTCTTGTTTACGGTAGTTTTATCCTGTACCTATATAATCTGATCATCTGAAGTCTAGATCCTTGGTTTTAGATGAAGACTATATCTTCAGTCTGTAGAGTTTGATGATTTTAATATGTGTTCAGTCTTGTGCAACTCAGAATGTTTTAGGAATTTGAATTATCTCTAACTTCAGAAATGTCGCAAGAAAATCCTTTTTTTAACATTTCGTCATTTTATAATACAAGCTTCTGTTGTCGATAGTTTTACTTTTGTGCTGGCGTTTACGGTTCAGAATTTTAACTCAAATTTCAATTAACAGTTCTACTTTCGTTCATGGCAGTAAGGTATACAAACTCTATTCCGATGAAAGAAAATTACATGTTTATAATACAGTTATGTTATTATAGTTATGGCATATTCTGGTGAATGATTTTATACAACATATTCACTTCTACTATTTTTAAAACAGATCTATAAATTAAATTTATTAAATTATTCCTCTTTATAATTTCTCAATACACTTTCTAAAAAATGCTCGGAAAAATAACTTATTAGTTGATTGCTGTAATACTAATGGATTAAATCCCATGTTAACAGTTATTTTGTTTCTTACAAAGCTACGAAGCTTTAAGAATAAATTTAAATAAAAGAAATTGATGACGAAGTTGGTGAAAATAACACGCTGTTTTCTAATATGATTCAAGGACAAGCGATAAGGATAAAAACGAATAAGTAAAACACATCCTATAAAGAGTTAAAGTAGGCCAGGATTAGTACGAACAGCTGAAGCGGAAGATTTCAGAAAAACTTCACAATGAGAAAGCGACAAAGTGACAAACACTTAAAGAAAACCACTCAATCAAAGCAACAAATCTAAAATTTAAAGATTAAGAAAAAAAACCAAGATAATCAGAAGAAAGTTTAGGAATATTAGATTTCTTGTCACAAAAGAAAAGTTTGTTTGCTTATTGATGATGATGAAGATATTTATAAATGAGTAGAAATAGGCTTGGCTATTTTGAGAAAAAAAAAAATTTCCTTATAGAGATATTTGTTACACTATTAAAACTATTTACTAGTTTTTTGTTTAAAATTCTGAAACAGGACTTCAAATTTCTGCTCAAAATACTTATCTCATTTAAAATGGATTCGCATAAACAAAGCAATTTTAAAGAGTATATTAACCGTGATTTTTAGGAGCTTTTTCTTGTTTTTTTTCAAATTCTACAATTTGATATAGTGTATGAAAATGGGCAAATAGCACTTGAATATCATTTAAATTCCAGTAGGAAGAGAAAATGCATTGATTTTTAAAGCAGTCCTTCACAAATAGAAGTCTACTTTCCAGTCCGTTCATTATCAGACTAAACAAATTCGTAATAAATAATTTGAAAAATAAATTAAGTATTATTTACTGTTTTATGAATGGCAGATAAGTTTTTTTTTTCTGCTCAATTTCTGTGCGTATGATTTTAAACAATTAAAAAAGGCATTTATAATGAAAATATTGTTTTAAATAAAATTTGATCACCTTTTTCCCTTTCATTTAGACTTACACTCAAAAATGTGTTTTCATACTAGTGTTATAAATCAGAAGACTATTTAACTATGGTTATAATTCATTATAAGGATAAATAGTTACTTTTAGCCCATTTAGCCTCTTTATAAGTTAGTTTGTCTGATCGTTCCTATTCTGATAGTCCATTCAGGTAATTTTACAGGCAATGTAGGTGAAAATTATTTTAATTCACCACATATTTAATTAAAATATAAAACTAAAAAATATAAGTTTTACGAATAATAAATTAGATAAATGCGATTTAGAATATTCTCGACAATTAACTCCTTCAGATTTTCTCAAATACAAAGTATTTAAATAAATAAAGATTTATCTTTGGTTGTTAAAAGTGAATAAAGCTATATCGAATATTTCATTACTTCGCTTTTCTTTGCTACGAAAAAACAACTAGAAGATGCCATCTAAATAAAAAATACCTTAATGCATTAAGTGTAATCTATCAAGAATTATACTCCAGTATTTATATTGAACACTAAGATTCAATTCAGTTTATTCATTTTATTTCATACTCAGAGTATTTCTTCTTTATTATATATGCAAGAAACGTTATCTGCAAATCATTTGGTTTTAAATTTCAAGACGACTTTCCCAGGATTAATTTTATCATCATCCATTAAGTAGATATATCCCTAATTCCGATCGATGCATTCAGATGTCCAGTACAATATATTTATACATTATATACTCTGTCTAGATGAAAGGAACTCTTAGAGAAACTTTCAAGAATACCTTTCAAAATTCAAAGTGCCTTTTTAAACTTTTCAATGTTTAATGCTTCCATTTATTCTAATTCTTCCCATTTTAAATATTTATTTCTGTCTCTTCATTGATTAAAACTGGTTCTTTTCAGAAAACACCATTCTTATCAGTAACATTTCATCTTGCTTAAAATTAAATAAAGTGATTCTTCGGCTATCAATTGATAGTTAACCGTACAGTTATATATTAAGAGAGCTGAGAAACTTCGTTTTAAAATCAGGAATTTAAAACGATTCTTTGCCTATTGAGATTCGTTTGAAAACTTTCAACAATATTTAGGTTTTTAAATTATTAGATTTATAAAGAGTGAACTTCCCTATTATTTTTGGAAATGTAATCTTTCTTCCAAACAGCACCAATCGTATTTTAACTATACTTTAATGCACTTGAGTGGATTAGCCTTAATGTTATTATAAACCAAGACTAGGAAAGTTTTAAACGTATCAAACAAAAGAAAGAAATTTGTCATATTATTTCTCATGCAATCAATGAGGATTTCTCTCGAACAGCATTAAAAGTAAAAACATCCGATTTTAAGGATTTATAAATCATATCATTTTCATAATTTATAAAAGAAAAATTAAGTATGAGGAGAGACTTTAAAGAATAAAGATGGATATTTCTTAAGGAAAGAAGAGAAGTTTAGCAAAAATCTGCAACTATTTCTTAGATCTTTCAAAATTACAAAAGTTTTTTAGAAAAGCTTATCAAATCTAAATCACAATAGAGTGGTATCAACCAGAAATGACTGCAACATGCATAGCTTCGAAATGGAGCTTTAGTAACTTTTTTGATTTTTATACCACTTGAGTAGTCAGGAGTTATCATATTCTCCGACAAACTTCATGAAAAAATGACGGTTTGATAGTGAATTTGCTCATTGCGGAAAAAAAGTATTTCAGGAACAAACAAGTAGATATTTTCTTAATAAAATTGATTAAATTTATTAATTGTTTTGATATGAAATACGATTGTAGATCGTGTATTGCAAGCAGGGATGTAACTTACAAAACTGCACTGATGAAAGCTGTATTTCTGTATAACCAAATTTGCTCTATTTATTTAATTCTGAATAGTTTCAAAAATTAGTTAATGAGGAATTAATGAAGAGATTTCTGAATCGATGTAGGCAGTTTTAGAACTAAACAATACTATATTTTTTAATTAATCTCAAATGAAGCTTTGATTTGAAAATAATGCTTCGATTTTTTAATTCTTTCGTTCAGCAAAAATTTGCAAACTGTGACGTAAACAATTAAAAAAAATCATGTGCAAAGATTTGAAAGGATTAATAAAATGCATCATATTTATTTTACCATTTAATGAAGATTGTATTTTCATATTTATTCTACGATACGAAATTTAGTAAATATTTTTTACTTATGATTAATAATATATTTCATTTCCCTTATTTATTTTCCAATTTATGGACCCATGTGAAATTTTCTTCGGTCAGAGCAAAGGCTTTAAAATATCGTTTTTTGACCTCTGCAGGGACTGAAACTCTTCAACACTGTGCATATGAAAGAGAAAAAACTACAAGTGGCAGTTACTGCAATCTTGGACAGCAGAGGGAGGGTGGTACTGGGTGAAAATCAGTCCTTCTAGAATTTTATTTTGTTCTGTCGAAGAAGAGTATAGTGTTTTTCGAAAAAAAAATAAACGCCTAATGTTTCTCTTGCAGACTAAAAAGCGTTGAAAGGAAATCGCTTTGGACTTGCTGGACGGATTTAAATATTACTCCACAAAATGAAATATAATAGTAATTTTTAGACTAAGACTAAGAAATTGGGCCTATAAACCAGCCTACAACCAAAGAGATATCTTGCATCGATTTGATAGTTTATAGTGAAAAATCATTTATAACCATATACAAATATTATTTAGAAAACTTCAAATTCGGAGAAAAAACAGCCACAAGAATTATTATACGTAATGGATTACCTTAACAGTTCTTTAAGATGTAAGATCTCTCTCTCAGACCTACTGCCTCGAAATTCCATCAATATTCGATTTTAACAGATGTTTTATTTTCTAGTAATTTTTAATACAGATATTTTTTGTGTTCCGCTCAGTATCGTTTTGCTTGAACCCTTATATAAATCAACTTTAGACTTTATCCATAAAATTAGTTTATTAAATCTTTCATGACATGAAATCGATGCATCAGCATTTTAACCAAACATTTAAGATTTTCTTCAATACTTTGCTTTGTATGTTTAGCAGTGCTGGAATTATAAAAATTATAGTATAATTCAAGAAACTTCTGCCATGGTAAAATTTTGTCATGTGATATAAAGTTAAATCAATATCGAACGTTATTTTACCATTTCTCAGTTTTCTTAGAAACGTTAAAATTCAATGTATTTCTGTCAGAGAAACTTTACTTAATTAACACCCAAAAAAATCATTTCTCTTTTAAACTTAATTATAGTGTCTCCTAAATGCTTCCAGTAGGAAAGATACTGAATGCTGCAATCAAAAATTATGAAAACGACTAAATATTAACACAGGCAGCATGATTTTTAGTTTGCTTTCATAATAACATTCTTATTTCCTTTACAACTGTTTGCGCAAATCTAATTAGGTTTAGAGGAAATGTTTAAATTACTTCTGATTTTCATGCAAAGGCCTGTTGTTTACTTATCGATTATCCTCTGATATTTTAATGTCTTTTTTACTAGGAATAGTTAATAAAATATATTTTGTATATTTGAAAAAAAACTCTTTGGTTATATACTTAGTTTCTTGGTTCTGGAGGAGGTGGGAAAGGTAGCAGGTTAAATGTTCATTTTTGTTTAATTTCAGAAATTTGTAGCAGTTATCTCACAGGGCTCAAAGAGCCTAATTTAACAGCAAGTATTTTAGATTTGGATTGGAATTTTAATCTTAATTATTTTCCATGTATGAGAAAGGACATAAATTCTGTTTGCTACTTCGAAGCTTTATAGAGGAGACTCTAAGAATATTTAAACAATTATCTGATGGCCAACTGACATTAACCCTCACAAATAAATATATTATTTTTTAATTTGTTATTTATTTGCAACGTTCACCAAACGTAGCACAAATACCGTTGAACGAAGCAATTGTTATTTACGTGCGGGGCGTTATTAGTATAATGCAATTCGACTGTAATAGTACTGAGTAAACGTACAGCTTGCGAAAATCTCAGGATTATGAAGAGAGCACAACCCATTGAATGTCTGGACAGTTTTCTACATAATGTAAAGAGAGTTTAAACTAATTATGGGGATATCGAAAATCTAAATTTGATGTTGTTAAATAAATGTCAAACTTAAATCAGATTTCCATTTTATGCAAAACATCCTTACAATGTAGAGAAAAATCTCTGTTTTTGACAGCATATATTCATATTTTTCCTGCGAAAATTGTGGCACATTGGTTAAAATAAAATATTTGTATTTTCTACTGAACGTAAATTTTCACCTATCCTTCAAAAATACATTTGAAAAAAAATACGATTTTGAAGCGGCAAAGCAAAAAAGTAAAACAGTTATTTGTAAGATATTCTTTCGTTTGTTATTGGTATACATTTACTGGTCTTTGAAATTCTGTTTTGGCAACGTTCCAGTTTGTTAATAGTGGAAATATTATATCATGAATATATTTTATTTCCCAAGAAATGCTTATTTGAAAATGCATCTTTTTTCTATTAACATAATTGCTTAAGTAAATCAAATAAATGCAAATTATTTCAAAATCAAATCAAATAACAAAATAAATAAGAGCGTTTTAGCTTTAAACTCAAATATCTTAATATTTTGAAACATAAAATTATTTTTAAAGTGCAGCTAATTACGTAATATACGTGTATGAGGGGATTCGGTGGAATTTCAAAGTACTCCGTCATCTACAATGCAGATTTGGGTTCCTTGTTTAAATTTCACTTTGCATACGTTTTAGCATATAGTTGGTACTTAAAAAGTAAGCAACAGTAATACGTCCTGCAATGTTGGCGGAAAGGTCCATACACTTGCTGTTTGAGATATTTCGACAAGAAAAAAGTATAATGGGGTCATTTTTTTGCCGAAAAATAACGCGCTCACCTTTTATTCGTGTCATATGATTGAAATTTCGAAAATGCGGAGCAAACAAATGCATTTACCCTTTTTTAATTCTTAGCATTATTGCACTGAAGGTGTCTTTTTCATTACTAAATCAAACGCTCTGTTTGTAATTGACGTTTTCATTATCAGCAGCGCGTTTTTCGAGATAAGACCGCTAAATTCCAAATTTGCGATAGATATGGTGTAAAGTTTGTCTCATCGAATAGCGCATAGCCTTTTGCCACCAACACACCAACATTATTGCCTACGCTGTCGTTTAGAAGTTTAAAGAGTGTAACGGATATCAGTGGGAACCCTTTATATTAGATGGTTATGAACTGAGAATAATTTCTTGATTTTTTCTCTGTAGATAAATTTAAAAGGTGACCCACTAACTTAGAACTAGGATATTTATTTGTACCACCATCTACTTAGAAGTAAGCTAATCCGAAATAGTGGTCGAGAAATACCATTGTTTTTAAACATTCTAAAATGTACGTTGTTTGGGGAAAAATCCACCAATTATCTAGAGCTAATTTCTTTTCTTGTAAACTTACGAATGTAATAATTTTACTTGCATCAAGGAATGTGCAGGGTTTTGTTGTTATCTCAAAATATATGATGTTAATAGTAGCAAGCATGTAATTCCAAATTTTTCACATTTTGTATAAAACTGGCCTCATTTTAAACAAATATTCGAAGTTTACAATTTTCAAAAAAATTTAACTTTTGTTCTTTTGTTTGGTATATTCAATCAAATGAATTTAGATGTTTTTCAATTTTCATAAAGTAAAAATAAATTTGATCAATATCTAAAAGAAATAACGAGATTTTCAATGTAAAATAGCAATATCGTTGCAATTTACCTTCTTACGATTCGAGATGGGACCAACCATAAGATCAAATAGGATAATGACTTAGAATCCTCTAGTTCAGCGGTTCCCAACCTTGCCTTTTTTGGTTGTGCGGAACACCAGTTGCGTAAAAAAAATATTTCCAGGCCCACCCCGCTAAAATATACTAGTATAAGAAAAATACAAAACACACATATACATTTATATTACTAGCTGTTACCCGCCACTTCGTGCGCGAAGAATTTGAATTGCTACTTTTTTTTTAAAATTTACGAATGTAAATGTTTCGTTATATATAGAAGGAAATCAAAAGTTCTGACGGTTGATAATACATAATTGGACGACTAATTTAATTCTCTGTTACTGTAAATTACATCATTGGCCTCAATGGTATCATCTGCTCTTTAAGATATATCATCCACCATGCTATATGTCATCTGCTTCTACTGCCCAAAAAGAGCCATAAGACAAAATACCTTCCTATTCTAAAACTCTGACAACCATATCATATACGTCAATGAATGATCCTGGTTTGTTTATTTTGGATTCATAAACGCGTTTTCCATTAAACCTTCCGGTTAAGCAATCGCCAAATCATTTGTGGCCAACTGTATAAAGCAGCAAGCTCAGATAGTTCTTTCTTTAGTAAACAAACCGTTTGAATTCCGTGTTCTTTGGGTTTTGTGTAATCCGCTCTATTTAAATCGGTTAGAAACAGCTCTTAAAGCATTAAAATTCCGAAACCGAACAATTGTAATTCTTCATCGTTTGATTACAAATTTAACCGCCAAAAACATTTTTTGGATGTCGATGAAAAGAGCGATAAAGAATAATTTCGAGCAGCCTTTCCACTAAATTAGGCTCTTATTTTAGAAGTAAATATTGAACGATATTTTCGTTTAGTTATATAACTTAAGTTTTTTAAATTTTAATCTAAAAACTTTTGGAACTATATTATATCACCATTAGATTTCTGTCCCAGCGTTTATTTTTCGGATTATTATTCAGAATTATTTCTTTTATCAGCAAGATCACGCGATGCGCGCAGGCTTTAAAAATAAAGTTATTCCACACATGCTTGCGCTTTCACGAAGGATCACGTGACATTTCATTTTGTTTACACGCATTTCCTTGAGGATTGTGGCAGTTGTTGAAAATAAGTAATAATTTTTCATCGCAAATCGCTTTTAATTATTTAATTGTTATCTGTAACCAAAATAATGAATTTAACATGATCACCTACCCAATAATGTCCGTTCCTGGGTTCCAAGCTACAACTCTGCCAATTTTCATCAAATCGGTTTGGTGGTTTTGCCGTGAATGCGTAACAAACAGACAGACACACTTTTCATATTTATTATATTATATGGATATTTATAAAAAGTAAGCAAAATTTTTCAGAAATAAAGGTGAATTAGTTTAAAGTCTAACCGCTGCTTAGCAACGGGTAGCTATAAATCTTCGATTATTTCAAAATCGTCTGCACGCATTTAAAATTTTTTGGAACTTTAAAAGTATGTAACAATCGAAGGGAAAATATCAGGAGAAATAACATTGGTATCATTGAAAAGGTAAAGTATTTGAACTTTTAAGATGGTATAAAAATATTTTTTTTTGTCGGACAGTTTCCTCTGAAGTTACGGCGGAAAAAAGGTTCCGGATATTTTCTAATTAACTGTTGTTTAATTAGCACGGACTTAGAAAAGTTCATAAGTGTCTTCCCTTGTCTTAAATAATAAGTGTACAAAATTTGGTTGAAAACCGTCCATTGGTTTAGGAGGTGTAGACTTATAGCCACATACCCACATACATATCCACATACCCACAATGACTTTATTTATATAGTTAAATATGCACTTATATGTCAGTAATACTAAACTTTACTGTAAAGGATTAAAATATATATTTATTAAGCTAAAAACAGGGCGACTCCTAAAGCTCTCCTGACTTCGACTGTTGACTAGAGTTCCACGCTGATCCGTAATACACTTATGCAAGCCACTAGTGGGCCACGGCCCTTAGTGGAACCACTGCTCCTAGTTAGTTTTCCCACGGAAATATAATTAGAACATCTAATTGAGAATTAATTCTAATTACGGTTCATGTAATAAATTTGCAATAAAGAATTCGATGAAAGGAACAACAATGAAACAACAGCAAAAAAAGGTAATTAATGTTAATGTGAGATTTAATTTGAAAATTCTCCAGGCTTCTAACAATTTTTCGAAAACATGATTCTAACAATTGCCATTCTCAAGAAAGAGTTGATTCCGCACGGAATAATGATCTGATAATGAGCTTATTTGGAAAAAAAAATCTCTAGATAAAACATCTAGGAGTTGATTAACTGATGACATTAAAATGTATGTTATGTCGACAAATAAGAAACAAGGTAGGATGAAAATTATAACAATGAAAACGCCAATTTCGAGATAAGTAGTAATGCCGTATCCTTTTTGACCCTAAATGTATAAAATTTTTCGGAAGTTTTGCAACAAGCGCACTGTTTTTTTTTTTATCGTTTCTATCTTGAAATCAAGATACATTTCAGTAAAATTTTTATGTTGCACGTAAACGTCGCATAGGTTGACGTGGGCACAAGGCTAATGAAAACGTTTCACGTGTTTTGGAACTATGGGTATGCTACAAAGGCGATTTCTAAATATGGGTTCGCCTTTCTAAATCTCCATACCACACCAAAGTAATGACATTTGATCTAAGACAGATTTTACGCATTTTGGTCTACAAAAAATATTGGATCTCTGTTCAGATTGTTCACATTCAATCTTGAATCTAGACTCTGGATCATCGTGTTGCTAACTTTCTAATCAAAACAAGAAAAATTAACAATATATCGTGTTACTAAAATAATTATATTGATTTTTTCAATTTTCCAACCTGTCGTTCTATGCAATTAGCTTAACATAATGCCCTCTATCGAAAGTATCACATAAAATTGGCTACTTCTTTCAAAGCTGCGTTCTTATATAAAACGAGAAATTGGAATAATTGCATTCAAGTTATGACACGCTCATGTTTAATAATTTCGCCTAATTAATTCAAGTATATATGCAATAAGACGATAGTTGCAACGGGTGTACTTTATCTGTATATATGTTGGTTCCAATTTCGCAAGCATTAAAACCTTTTTTCGATTCAATATCTTAATGAAAAGGAGCGGCGCTGTAATGTAAAACAATACTTATAAGTGAAACCAGAAATCCTTTTGAGTGTTAATTAGATATGATGATCGCGAAATTAACTATGTTTAGTTGTAAATGCTACATATGATATCTTTTCGCCATTTCATACTTTTCAATCATCATTAAATTAAATCTCATGTGATGAAATGAGCTGTTATCGCTCCATGTAAGTCTTCAGACGGATGTAATTATTTAAATCTCGAGCAACACTGGGGCATAACAGCTATAATTTATATAAATATTAACCTATATAATTTATATAAATACTTATGAAACAAATATCTAACAAATATTTAGAAAAATAATATTCAACAATTTACAACATTCAATGTTTCCACGCAAATAATGCACCAATCACAAATTTTCAGAAAACCTGTGAAATTATTGGATTCTCATGTTTTAAGATGACTCATTTTCTTCGAGTAAAGAAATTATATTCAAAAATTATTAAATTTTTTATATAAGTGATTATTTACATTTAAAAAGTGCATAAAGCACGTGTATGCGATTTACAATCAATAAATAGAATTGTAAACATAAAAATATGAACTCTTTGTATAACTTTTTTTTCTGCATGATTCTTTAATAATCTGAAAAGAATTATAATTTTATGAATTAATAAATTTAATATAAAAGTTTTTAATAATATATTTGTATTAGTGTTTTAAAAGTAAAATGTTAATGAAAATATTTCCTAGTTTTTAATATTTGATTTCTCAATCTCAAATAACAATGCAAATATGTTTGAACAATCCTTTCCTTCTGATCAAGAAATAAAATAACAGAAAGTCTACTTAGTCCTATCATATACTTTGATACATTTTCTGCTGATTGGTTTCAATGAATTGTTTTCAAAAAAACAGACTAAAACTATACATATTATTTTAAATTAAATGAATATTTTAAAATTCGGTTTCTTATATTAAAAAAGCTTGAAAAATATAAGCATACATGTTATAACTTTTTTATAAAATGATACATTTATCTTAGTATTAATCTTGATGCAGTCATGATTTTTTAATGAAGTGAGATGCATAATAATTAATTTCAATTAATTCAACCTCTTTCTTTTAAGTGGATTCTTTTTTATTTTCTTTTGTTAAGTCTTTGTTTTAATTTTTCCAAGAACAGATCTTGAATATACTCATGCATATTTAAGAATTTATAAATATTTATGAAAATTTAATGAACATTTTCCCAGAAATTTCAGCCTATGTTAAATTATAAAATTTTGTTTTGAATAATTGAGAAGTTTTAATATAATTTTACTTACGAGAAAATACCACTTGAAGAGCAAAACTTGTTAGGAAAGTCAACCAAACCAACAAACCATTCAAGTTTAATCAACATTGAAATTTCTCTCCTCGCATGAATTTGCAGTCATGGACATTTGCATTGAGTGTTTTTCTAATATAACCAATTCCATCAAAAATGAGACAACATTTAGTAGATTAATGTCTAACTACAATTTTGTCGATGTTCTTCTTTCAATTAATACAGTGTCAAGAAAAAGAAAATCTGGTTTTCAATTGGAATCAAATTATTTCATCTGCAAGGCATCTTTTTTCTAAGACAAGAGAGGTCTAATAATACTATGAAAAAATGTATTGTTCTTTATAGACTTATAGAAATTATATTTTTTACCTATTGATTATAATCTTGTAAATATAAGATCTTTTCATGCTTGTAAATATGAATTTTATATCTATTTTCATTCCCTTCATGTTGTTAGAGTTCAGAAATTTCGTACAGTTTCGTGTTTCTCGACGACATTATAAGTTTTCATATTTTCAGAACTTAATTTCAGTTAATGAATCGGTTTTAATTGAATTTTATACACATTTGAAGTCACCTGTAGTCAATTTCAGAAGAAATTGATTATATGATTGCATAATACTTATTGTCAATGAATTTGAAATTTATTAAACACAAAAATGAAAAAATAATAAAAATCAAAAAGTTTTTGAAAATACATTTTATTGGTTCACTAAGAATTTAAAATGGTTTTTAAATCAAAAATGGGAGATAAAACGCTGAAAGTAAAACATAGGGCACGGAAAGCAATACAATAAAGAAATTAGCTACAGTGAAAATTATAAGAATAAATTCCCTAAACCTTCATAAAATCAAAATACTAAATGTCATTATTCAATTTGCTTAGAGTATTTCTAATAGACTTAACGCTTTATGCTTTTTTATCTGGATTTCTGATAAAAAAATTTCATTTTTAGCCCTATTAAAAGTGGTTTTATAAACATTTTTTTTATTTTGTATTAGACTTAATTACTCTTAATATATAAGTAAGCATTTAAGATATACATTAAAAAATGATTTTTATAATAATTAAATATGCAGAAATGCTTTTTTACCTCATTGTGAAAAAAAAAGGTTAGCTTAAGTTACTACTCCAGAATCATTAATATGTATGCATATATAAAAACTAAAACAAAAATAAAAAAAATGACTTTAAAACATTTTATGGCTGTGGTATATTGTTGCGATATATTACTATTAAAGAAAAAAGATATCTGAAATATTTAATATTTTTAATATACATTACTTAGTCTTACCGGTTTTTTTTTATTTGCTGCTATTGGGATTTTTTAATGAATCTAATATTGTAAAAAGAAAGCCAAATTTCGTAAAAGAATGTTTTCGGAAAATTGTAGGCTTTTTATTTATTTATTCTGAGTAAATATATATCAAGACATTAAAATTGAAAACCAAAAGCTGAAAATTTCGTTTTATTGATGTTATATATCATTTTCCTTTTAAAACATTCTTTTTTACTCATGTTTGATTCGGGGAATTTTATATTAATTTACCTATGCACTATATTTTCCTTTTTTCAAAAATAATGACCTTTATAAAGCTGAACAACAAGTTTGTTTTGCTAATCAGATTATTGAGAGTTTGCATGAGAGATAATAGAAATAACATCTATAATGGCGAAAAGGCGCGCTGTTGCAGGTACGTTGAGTAAAAGAACTCGTCAAGTTGAGTTTCCGGAAACCAATCATTGGCTCAGTTGTAGAATGTAGTTTTTTATTCTGTTCTGGGATCATAATGTAGGGTCTATGCAAAATATTTCTAGTACTTAAACAGCGTATTAATGTAATAAATCAGTCCTCCTGAGCGATCTTAAGAATGATAATTGAGGTTGAAGGCTGTACGTAAAAATATTTTTAAAATAGAATCTTAATTGAGGAGTAAAATTCTGTGCGGTTTTGTATTTTTGTTTTAAATAAAGATTCGATTCCTTTGTAAAGCAGTTTTTAATCTGTGTCTTAGAAAATTCACCGACATTGGACGACTTGAAAGAATGGAAATTTCACCTACTCAGTAGTCATTGTCATTTTATATTGTAATAGTCAAGTGTGAATTGGCTATCCATCATAGAGTAATATATTCTTTCTGAAAAAAGGGTTATTAGTGTCCTAATACTATAAAAGGATTGAGATGCATTTGCTCTTCATGCATTTAGAATCACAGTTGACATTCTGTCAGTCGAAGAAATGCGAAAAGTTATTACGATGACAACTTTATAAAAATCGAAACCAAACCAAGGGTTGCAAATAATCACAGATTAAAATTTTGATTCTTCAGTATATATCTAGAGAATGGGAAGTTCTACGAGAAAATTCGCAAACCTTTCATGCTACTTTGTTTATAGTGATAGACACTAATAACCTTTGCAACTACTAGAAATACTCTAAACAAATTGAAATTTTAATGACATTTATAGTATATTTTTTGATTTTAATGAAGGTTTAAAGAAATTTCTTTCAATTATAATTTTCTTTAGCTTAATTTCTTTATTGCTTATTTGCTTTCCGTGCCTCATGTTTTACGTTTCAGTTTTTTATCTCCCAATTTTTGATTTAAAAAACCATTTTAAATTCTTGGTAATTCAATAAAATGTATTTTCAAAACTTTTGATTTTTTATTATTTTCATTTAGTGTTTAATAAATTTCATAATTCATTATAATAAATTATTAATGTAAATATATAATCACTTTCTTCTGAAATTGACTGATTGACTTCAAATGTGTATAAAATTCAATTAAAACCGATTTATTAATGACAATTAAGTTCTGAAAAAATATGAAAACATATAATGTCGTCAGAACACGAAACTTGTACAGAAATTTCTGAACTCTAACCCAACATGAAGGGGAATGAAAAACCGATTATAAAATTCCATGTTACAAGCATGAAAAGCATTCTATATTTACAGGATTATAATCAATAGGTAAAAATATATTTACCTTCTATAAGAAAGAACTAATACATTATTTCCATGGTATTATTAGACCTCTCTTGTCTTAGAAAAAGATGCCTTGCAGATGAAATAATTTGGACCAATTGAAAACTAGATTTTCTTTTTCTTTGACACTGTATTAATTGAAGGTAAGAACTTACTCTAATAAATAATTGTAGTTGAGCATTAATCTACCTAAATGTTGTCTCATTTTGATGGAATTGGCTTCTTATATTAGAAAAACACTCAATGCAAATGTCCATGACTACAGAGTCATACCGGAGGAGAGAAATTTCAATGTTGATTAAACTTGAATGGTTTTGCTTGGCTTGGTTGACTTTCTAACAACGTTTTTGCTCTTCAAAGTGGTATTTTCTCGTAAAGTAAATTATATTAAAACTTCTCAATCATTCAAAACAAAATTTATATAATTTAACATAGGCTGAAAGTTTCTGGGGAGGAAAATGTTCATTAAATTTTCATAAATATTTATAAATTCTGTAAATATGCATGGTATATTCAGATCTGGTGCTTGGAAAAATTAAAACAAGGCTTAACAAGAAAAATAAAGAATCCATAAAAGAAAGGGTTGAATTAGTGAAATTAATTATTAAAATTGCATCTCACTTCATTAAAAATCAATGACTGCAACAAGATTAGTTTTCGTACTAAGATAAATGTATCATTTTATAAAAGTTATAACATGTATTCTTATATTTTTCAAACTTTTTTTAATAGATCATAAGAAACCGGAATTTTAAAATATTCATTTAATTTTAAAATCATATGTATAGTTTAGTCTGCTTTTTGAAACTAATATTTCATTGAAATCAATCAGCGAAAATCTGCTTATTAGGTATATGATGGGACTAAGTAGACTTTCTGCGTACATTTCTTGATCAGAAGGAAAACGTTGGTATTTCAAACATCATTTGCATTGCTATTTGAAGTTGAAAATCAAATATTAAAAACCAGAATATTTTCATTAACATTTTACTTTTAAAACACTAATACAAATATATTATTAAAACTTTTTTTATATTAGACATTTTATTAATTCGCTTAAAATTATAATTCTTCAGACTATTCAAAAGAATCACAGAAAAAAGTTATACAAAAGAGGTTCATATTTTTATGTTTTACAATTCTATTTATTGATTGTAAATGCGCATAAACGTGCTTTTATGCACTTTTTAAATGTAAATAATCACTTAATTTATAAAAATTTAATAATTTTTGGAATATAATTTCTTTACTTCCGATAGAAAATGAGTCATCTTAAAACATGAGAATCCAATAATTTCCACAGGTTTTTCCGAAAATTTGTGATTGGTGCATTATTTGCGCGAAACATTGAATGTTGTAAATTGTTGAATATTATTTTTCTAAATATTTGTTAGATATTTGTTTCATAAGTATTTATATAAATTATATAGGTTAATATTTATATAAATTACTAGCTGTTATGCCCCGCGTTGCTCGAGATTAAAATACTTTTATGTCTAATATTTTTGGTGTAAAAAACTACTTTTGTATAGAAAATTACAATACTCAAAATTCTTTTATCGTCTGAAACGTTTTTTTAATTAAAATGAGAATATCAATTGAACCAGACGATTCTTAAAAACCGCCGATAGCTAATTTTCTCCATAAGTTATTAGTATTTGTTGCATAGGTACTTCAAATTTTGTTCATAAATCTTGTAGTATAAGAAAGATTTTAACGGATGTTTTGGAACAATTACATAGTAATTTTTTCATTAAAAAAAAGCGTTAAAATAAATATGATTAAAAAAAATTATAAAATGCGTCTTCATCCAAAATTCTTCTAATGTGATCTATCAACAGTTTTCTTATGTATCCTTGTTCTTCACCAATAAAAAAAGTGTTATAAATTTTATACACAATTTAATTTTTGAAAAATTATTAAAATGAGGGCAACGAATTGAAAGGAAATGAAACTGTCATGAAATGTTAATTTTTTAAACTTTTATTATGTGTAAAATTAGTTTTTGTGACATAATACATATTTTCGAAAAATTTCAAGGAAAATGCCAAAATCTTGCTTAATTTCCAATTAACTTAAATTTTAATAAGTTTCGGGATTTTAAAAGATGACTGTTGACTCTTCTTATATAAAATATATTTATAAACATAAGCAAAAATTTCAGAAATAAAGCTAAATTAGTCTAACCGTTGCATAGCAACGGAGTAGCTATAAATTTGCGTTATTTCAAAATCGTCTACACGTAATTAACAATTTATTAAACTTTGAAAAATTAATAAAAATTGAAGGAAAATGTCACAGATATAAAATTGGTATCATTGCAAATTTTTGAACTTTAAGGTGGTATAAAAATATTTTTTGTGTGACAAACTGCGCCGAACTTATTGCGGAAAAATGGTTTCGGTCAATTTCTAATTAACTGACTGTTTAATTTACTTTTGGGTTTCGAAAAGTTGCCAGCAATCTTCCTTTTGTCTTAAATAATAAGTGTGCAAAGTTTGATTGAAATCGTTCCAGTAGTTTAGGAGGAGATGTGGAACATACCCACATTCATACACACACACAGTGACTTTTATTTATACTAAGATATAGGTTCTGTATTACAAAAGAAGGTGAAACATTCAGAACCACACTTAGAAAAAAATTCCCAACAGAAGTTGACAGACAACACATAACCGATTTTTCATTCGAATCCTTATGTGCTAGAATTCTGAAATTTCGTGTAGTTGTGTATTTAATTTTTAAGATTTTTATGCGTTTTAATTTTACATGTTCTTACGTATTCAACCGTTGTTTGGTGTTTTTATGTGGGTCTGCATTCAATTTTTGCACTCTGAAATTGGTTTTTATCTCTCGTGTGCATTTTCTTCTTTAAACTTCTAAAGTCCTAATGTGTTTTTATGGATTTGGTGCTTGTATATATTTAACATTTTAATCCTTGCTTAAGAAATGGTCTTTTGATTTAATGTTTTAAATTTAAAAAAAAATTAATGCGTTTTTATGATACTAATATGACAGTACACGACGTTCAGAATCCTAGTGTGTCTTTTAATGTTTTGTGATTGTGTGTTTTCGTTTTAAATTATTTATACGTTTGTCAAATTTTTATGGATTTGTGTTTTGAACTTTTGTGTTCTCTGTATTCAACTTTTTATTTTTAGTGCGTTTTTTAATATCTTTATGATTCACTCATTGTGGCTTTTGTTCTTTATGTGTTTGCTGTTCATTGCACTTTGTAAATGGAATTGTCTCTGCAGTGTGCTTTTCTTTAAATAAATAAATTTCCGATGACATTAAAATAACTTGGTATTTTCTTGAACTTAATTTTCTATTAATTGCTAAGTTTGAAATAGTTTTGATTTATTACAAGAGGAACTATCTAGTAGTAAATTTAAGAAAAATTAATTACAGCATACCATAATTATTTTATCGAATTATGATCAAAGAGAAAAGTAGTAAATAACCTATAGAAAAAAAGTCTCTAAAAGCATGCTTTTATTGGCACACTAAAATGCGGAATTTTTTTTCGAAAACCTTGAAGTCCAAAAAAAATCTTGAAAACGTAAGTCTCTGAAAATAAAACAAGGAAATGAATCGACAATGAATACCAAAAGAAAGAAAATTAAACTTTATTATGAATTTTATTAAAAAACATTTCACATAAGCTCCTAAATGTTTAAAAATTTTTGCTTTCATCTCCAGTTTTTTGATAAAAAAGATTATTTTCTATATTTATTACACTAAAAGCGTAATTTCAAAAGGAAGGAACTTGAACTATTTAATTAGTTATCTACTTCTAAGTCCTAAATTTTGAATATTTTAAGGATGTTGTTTTCAAATGCAATTTTTTTGAAAAGAAATTCTTTTGGCAAAAGTGAAAATTTACTAGCCATGGGACATTGATAATGACCTAATTCGGATATATTATTGCTGTAATACCTCTGTTCAAACAATCGCTAAAAATATGAATGTTTTATAATTTTATTCATATCTATACAAAGATTCAATAATAATGTAAGTAAAACAGATGTAACAGAAAATTACCAAAATATTTTAATCGTATCTAGCAAATTAGGGTGAAAATACTTAACTTTAAATATCTAATCTTGCAAGAAGTTTCATTTGGAAATTCGTTAAATGGTATTTCAGCGAAAAACAGCAGTTCGAAAGCTAAAGAAATTATGAAATCCGGACACATACAGTGCACTCCCGATTATCCGGGTTAATCACCGGCAGGGATCGCACGGACAAAAGAGAAACACGGATAATCGGAAAATTCCCTTTTATTAAAGAAAAAATCAACATCAGTACAAAAATATAAAACTTATTTACATTTGCATGCTGTTTAACATCAAACTAGGAATTTTCCTTTTAACATTTACTGCTTTAAAAAATCTGTAATGCGTCTTTGCTTCTGCATCTCTTGTCGTATATCGACACATATTTTAATGTAATGCCACCGTAATCAAATGCTCTATGTCCCATATCATCTAACAAAGTTTCCACAGATTGTAGAGCAGCAGAATGAGAAACTGTATTTCCCTTATTTTGTACATCTTCTGCATCAGTACTAGCTGATCCTCCATTATCAAGTTTTTGAAGGATTTCTAATTTTTGTTTAACATTTAAAACGTTTCGTTTTCGTTTCGCACCACTCATTTTTACCAGTAGAAAATTTCACGCTACTAACAATTTGTGTGATAGAAAATATGAGAAAGGATTATTTAATTTTTATGCGTTGAAATGAAAAACATAAAATCGGAAATTAAATTTAATATATCAAATGTAAGGTGATGGAAATTTCGGCGCTGTCGATTTTAGATTGTTTAGATTGATAATATTTTCAAAACAATATGCACAATATTTTATTTTTAAATGAATTTTCAATTCGATGCTCCCAATTGGGAACATTGGTCTGTAAACGGTTAATTGCAATTTTCAAGATATATCTAAGAAAAAACAGTAGGTTCATGATCGTAAACCGAGTTAACACGCCCTGCCTTAGCATACGAGCCAAACTGAACGACAGCCGCTGCGATTGCTCAAGTACTGAAGCCGGAGTCCTAATGGTCATCAGAAACCACGGCCCGATCCCTTCCGAAGGAGATTACCGGCTGAAGGAACTCAACGCCATCTTTATTTTACCCACGTCCATGAGCGAGAACCCGCTTATTTATCCCGGGGCTTCTCATCCACGTACTGGTAGTGCCCCCAGGTGGAATACAGTATGGAGATAAACGCAAATCGTATTAACCCCGCCGTGCCTAAGAATCCGGGGTCCTGAATGACAGCCGCTGCAATAGCTCGAGTACTGAGGCCGGAGTCCTAGTAGCCCATCACCGGGCCACGGCCCGACCCCTCCCGAGGGAGGTACGTCTATCACTGGTGCGAGGTAACACAACCCCCACATTACTATACCCACAGGGGAAGCGACTTCCTGCTTGCTTATCCGGTAGCAAGTGATATCAGAAGCCAGGCCTTGAAAATAAGCCATCTTGCTTCATTTCCAGCAGATTGTTCATTGTCACCAAAATTAAAGAAGTAATAGTCCTTAAAGCAAAAATTTTTTGAATGGTAATCATAATGATCATGATGAGTTTACTACTGAATTAGAAAAAGTTAAATTCTGAAATCGGGAAACAAATCCAAATAAATCAATTTGACAATTTTCTGAGAACTATTAAAATTATAGTTATTTAATAAGTAAAATAACCAGCGGGAAAGTCTGCATAGTAAAAGATATCTTCTATCATTTGGAGCTAGTGGTCAGTGAAACATTTAATAAACTCCATTGCGTCAAATGTTCACTAAAAGAAATTAAACTAAAACTAATGAAAACTGAAATACTATGATAGAAACTAAATATATTTAGTATAAGCTTTAAGATGATCTAGTTATTTTTATGATACTTATAAAATATCCCTCACCAGAATAGCTTGAATTGAATCGTGTTTCAAGTTGTTAAATTTCTTGCTTGACAAACTCAAACTACTGCTGTGCGACTAACGATCTGACCTTTGTTTCGGAGGGAGGAGATTTCGATACATGATTCCGAAATTCCAATTATCTGCATTTTAGAAATAGATTAAGAAGATACTATTAAAAAATGAAGAAGAATAGATGTGCACACACTTACCCCGCCTTACCTTAAATATTTTGGTGGTCATAAAATTGATACTTTGGTTCAATGATCCAGTCATATTTAATTGCATTATTAACAGAAAGAAAAAAATGCATCCAATCTTCTACCAGCATGAAACTGGTCACTATGTTTCGCCCTACTTGCGTTTTAGTTTAGTTATATTAACGTCCCGTTTTAAAGCAACATGAGGGTTATTTTGGAACGGACCTCGTCATTTTGAACCTCGGTGGTCAGATGACTAGGACCACGCCTGAACTGGTACCCCCTCTCCAAACTTCCGCACCACACGACAGATCTTCAGTGGAATCGAGTTTCGAACCTGAAACCCTCCGGCTCAAAGTCGAGACCTTACCAATAGGCCACCGCAGCCTATCGACTTGTGTTTTAACCATGCTTAAGTTTTCAATAATTTTTGTTCTGCACTTTAGCAGAACAAAAATTACTTTCTGTCTTTCTGCATTTATAGCAGAAAGACAAAATTATTTATCTTATGTAAATGCCGAAGAAATGACATTAAATTATTTGAGATCGAAAAGTATCAAGAGGTAACTTTTTCACTACATTTGTTAAGGAAGTTGTTGATTTGAGTTATCTCTATGATAACAGTTTTCCAGAAGTTTTATTTTTTTTAGAAAATTAAATTGTTTGTCCTCCTTGCAGCTTGATCTCCACTGTTCATTTGGTGCAAAAAAATTATATCCTGTATTTTGGCTTCTTTTAATTTGGTTATTTTTCTAGCATTATTTTCCTTTATAACGAGGCTGAAATCCCAAATTTCAGATAAAAAACTGTCACGCTTCCGAGGAAAGGTCACGAAGGAAAGAATCATTAAATCAAACCAAAAAGAATATCATCGTATTTTGATAATTAAGATAAGTACTCAACTTACTCAAGAACTAGTTTCAGAAATTTAAAATTATAGACAACTGTTGCATTTTTAATTAAACTCATCGTTAGGTTGTTTCAGTCTTACTAACTCTCTATTATTCATAAATTTTAAAACGCTTATCCTTAATTGAATCTCCTCCTTCTAGAAACATTGCGTTCAAGAATTTTGGTAAAATCCCCATAGTTAACGAACTATTGTGACAGGCTTAAATAGGTGTATTATAATTATCATCTCCTAGCTTAGTGATCTCGATGATATCTAATAATGATTTTCATTAAGATCTTTTACCTTTTATTGCAATTAATGAAATTTTCATTTAATAGATGAAGCAAAAGATGTCAAAATTTGTGGCTACTGCTAACGTTTAGTTGCTAAAAATGTGACTCAAGTACTGTGTTGATTTCATTTTGAACATGTATTAAATATCTTAATGAGTTGTTGAGCCATCAAAGATATTTCAATGATTTGTTATATCGAATTTAAAGCTCAATAATTGATTTTAAGAAGAATGAAATATTTCATAATTGCGGTTTTTGAAATGGTTTTGGTCTAAAGAATAATTGAACCACTATATTTTTATTATTTAATGCCTTTTACCATTTTGAATTCATGAGTTTATCACATGCAAGAAAAAAATTGGAGAAATATTTAAAATTATGTATGAAATATTTTGCATGATTTTTGTCCCTTTTACTTATTTTTTGTTGAATATTATGTGTTCTTCTATTCGCAAACTGATTTTGAATTAAACTATGATTACTTAAAAAAACGAAAACAATTAAAATAAGAACATAAGAAATGGTATATAAGTCGGGATAGGAAAAAATTGGTGTTAAAGCTTTTAAGAGATAGGCACAAAAAATTGATATGGTGTAGGTTTATCCTTAATCGAATTACAAAATTTACAGCAATTTTCCATACTGTATTCAGGGATGTTTCAGGGTCAGGGATTGTTCCGGGGTGCCTGAGATGGCACATTGTATTCAGGATGAACAGAACCTTAAAGTTCCTAGAGAATGTTAGGTTGGGAATGCAATGATGCAAGTCTACGTCCTAGTGCGTTCGCCACATGTTCTCTCGGTTTAAAATCCGGTGAATATGTGGGTACACGCATTATTGTCCACTAAGAGGAAATTATTGCCGATTTAACATCTAAACAACATGAAATGATGACTAAGAACCTCCTTTCTCTATACTTCAGTTTTCATAGAAGCACCGGTAAAAATGCACTGATTTTTGAAGCTATTCAAAATTATGCCCATCTTTGTACCGATGACTTTAACGGATGTTTTCGATTTTGCGTATGTTCCGCTCCCTCCAGATTGTAACGCGTCTAGGATCTCTCGTTAAAAAAACAAGGCTCATGAGTAAAGACAATTCTGCACCATTCCGTTGTACTCCACTTACAATGATACCTACAACACTTCAATCTGGCTCAATTCTCAGGCCAAGTTAGTGGGAGACAAATAATAAATTGTCTTGCAAAAAACTCTCTTTTATACAGCCTGTTACTCACATATATATGAACAGTCGAGTTCCTGTAGCTGCAGTAAACACTATTACGATCTGGGCTGAAATCGCTAATCCATTTCTTTCAGAAATAATTACCAAATTACCGTCCTAAAGTGTCTGATGGAGGATGTTTCAGACCTTGTCTACATACATCACCAGTGTCATAAGCTATTTAAAGATTCTTGACATTAAGCTTTTACTATTAGATATTTACAGATCCATGCCAGGATCCGTTCTTCTAATTCTCCCAGTCAGACGCCATTTCTCACAATTTTTCTAATTCTTTCTTTACTTCCGTAGGCAAAAATTTTAAATAGCTACTCGTACAAGCCATGAAATTAAAATTACAAGCATCACTTGCACTCTTCTCATACCTACCTATAGAGAGAATGGGGCAAAACATTGCATATTTCTGAGTATCGAAAGGGAATCCCATTTGACTACGTGATAACATTGGCCTTGGGCGCCAACAAATTACCTTTCGTAGAACTTCACTTTATGGAATTAATATAAATACTTTTTATATGGCTGCTCTTTTAATTTTCTCCGCCGATGTGTTATAGTTCTTGTCAATTGTTTCACAGCTTTCTCTGTTTTAACGAAATTTAAATCAAGGGAAATGCGTAAAATACTAGATGTTACAAACTGTCGTAACTCATAATTCAATGCATTTCAGCACAGCTCCAGGCCAATATAATGAGAAATCATCTATAAAAATAATATTTTATCTGCAAAAGCTTAATCTTGCGTTCACTCATAAACATTAGAATTATTTTCATCATACTCCAAAATATGTAAATACTTGGAAACGTGATAGAAGTAAAAATCTTCTATGTTCTTTTTTGAACTTTGAGAGAGAACTACAATTGTATTTGAAGAACTGTCGTAAAACCTACCGTTAATGCAACATTTTCAAAGACGAAGGAAATCTGAAATATACTAGCACATCTTGAGAGGCAATAAAACAGCCATATATTTCACCTTCGAGAGCCATAAGAGCAATGAATTTAGTTCAATAAACAGTATTAATGGAAATGGCACAAATTATATAGTTTCATATTTTTTAAATAGCTCAGAAAACAGTATTAATAGAAGAAGCACAAATTCAACTTTATTAGTTCAGTCACCACGGGCAAATTAATTTTAAATTTTTAAATGATTCATTACATTTTCCAAAATACTTTACAGTCATAAATCGAAGTAAATTGCAACATGTTAATTAAGTGTCCATTCTATATTATCTTTAATTTGAATTAAAAGAACCCAATTTAAATTATCCACAACGATCGCTTCCATTTCACAAATATTAATTTCTTACTCACGTCAATTCAAATATTCGTATAAATATTGTCGTTTGAAATAACCAAAATGAGCTAAAAGTGGTTAAATGCTTTATTAAAAGATGTTTTACAGGCAATAAATTTCTGCAATTTAAAACAGTTTTGAGAACTGCACTTTCTAATTCAGATTATTAGTGTCTTTCTTTATTAATATACGTTAAGCAAAAAATAAAATAAAAGAATATATTTAATTCTAGGATTTATTTATTTGGATAAAACTTGAAGAATATTGGATAATAGGAATAACATTAGAGATTACGTATCAAAGATTTAAGAGTCTTCAGTAATGAATTATTTTTCTTCTAGGCAATTAGTCATAATGCAATCAGGTTTTTTTTGAAATGTGGAAACAGAATTATGTGAGAGAATTTGCTTCAACGTAAGTTAATATTTTATTTTAATTATTTTAATGTATGCATTTGTGTGGAAATTATGCCCAGCGTAATTTATATTTTAGTAAATTTGGCATTTCCTTTGACCATTGGCCTTTGTATACCAGTTACAGAATTTTGATCATGAAAATATATTCTTATATGAATAATGGAAAATTTTATGAACGCAGGAACATGCCAAATTCGAAGCTGATAGGAACACAATAAATATTAGACTTATCCAAATATTTATACAAAAAGTGATATACGAATTCAGTAAAACCGGGTCTATAAATAGGTACAGAGAGGAAAACGACAATTTTAAATTTTGCCATCTTTTTTCAACTTCCTTACCCCACATTCATATAATTTCTGGCCTGTATCACTGCAACATTATAATTGAAATATTTTCCATTCAAAGGGTTTTGCGAAACATAAATAATTTTTTTATATCGCAAAATCGGGGCTATATGATGGATGTAACTTCATTTCTCAATTAAACACCAATAATTTTTTACGATTTATTACAAATGTGTGTAGTCATCCGTTATCATGGAGAAATATGATCCTAAGCAATTTGCCAATTCAGGACTTTTTTCTTTGATTATCTATATAAGAGAAGAAATTTTCAACAGTACACATTTGAAATAATCGCTAGGTGGCTTGGGAGCAAATATAAATACACAATACCTGTGTAATTCCATCAAAATAATAGCATAATTTCCCATTGAAGTATTTTAGTTTTTATCTTGTGTATGCTAGTTCATCACGTTTTCTCCAGAATTGTTTCATTGGTGTTATGGCAAACAATCTATTTTTTGTCACTATTTAACCTTTGTTTTAAAAATCATAATTCTCAACAAGTTTGGAGTGTAAACCAGAGGTGTTGACATGCTGTGTTCATTGAATTTTTTTCAATTAATGTGGAATTCAAATATCAAGCTTTTCAACAAATCCCAACTTTTTTAATTGTCTGACGTTGGGTGAAAAGAAATCTGGATCCTTTCACCTATTTCATGTACTAAAATATAATGGTCTGAATCGGCTATGGCAATCTTTTGGTCATCATCAACTTTAGTTTTTCGACCAAAACGTTGGCCATCCTTTTGTGTAAAATCCTCAAAGCTAAATTTGGGAAACCAGTTCTAGCAAGATAGTTATATTATGCAATAAACCTCACATATCTCGTTGTGAGCATCAGCAGCATCTTTCTTGCCTTTGTGAAAAAAGTTAAAATATGATGAAAATTCCCTTTTCTCACTGCAAGGTAAAATCAAAAATATACAAATAGCTCTAAATAAAGTCATTTTTCAACTTGTGTCAAAAGGAAGTGACAGATAACTAATATCAAATGAATATAAATCGTATGACTGACAAAAATCATTCAAAAAGAACTAAACTATCTATTTGGAAATGCAGTCAAACTTCGATTAACCGTAACCGTCCGGACCAGAACTGAGACGGGAAACCGAATAGACGGATAACGGAAATCTGTTTACATTTACGAACAATAACGTGATTTCACCGTTGGCTTGGGACAAAAATGAAAATAAAATCCTTTAAAGTGAATAATACACACATGTTGTATTTAATTCTACAAAAAGATCAAACTAAACTTCAATATAAGAGTAGTATTGTGCAGAAATGTATTGCAATACTATAAATTTACGTCGTTTTTTACTTTTTAGACGATGAAGGACATCTGACGGTTAAACGAGTGACGTTTAATCGAAGTTTTATTGTAGTGCAATTATTTTTACAATAAAATGATACAATCAGCATTGTTTCCATGCATGATAAATGGCACAGTACAGATGTTTACTGTTCTCTCTTTCGCTTGAGCATGATGCCAAATAAATAAAAATCCACAAAAAAGTACATAGAGTCCCATCATAGTTATGATACTAATGAAATGATGTAACACGGATGTATCTTGGTTTAATCATATTTCAGATAAAAGCGCTTATGTCAGTAATTTCATAATCTTGAAAACTTAGTTTAATAAATCAGTATGAAAAATAAAATTATAAGGAAGTGAATCAAATAGTATATATTTTACTTTATTGCGGAGTCTTTTGAAAAATTTAAAAATAGTACTCTATATTTAAAGAAGAATAGCTGGAGAGAAAATAAGTCGATATTTCCTCTGAATCTCTTTTTTTCCCTTTCATTTATGGATATCGAACAATCCGGACAAAAGAATAATTCAGTATCACTGATTGAATTAGTATAATTTTGAGCGACTTGTTAAATAAAACACATTAATATTAGATAAAGCATTTTTTCATATTTCCTCCATTAAAATTGTGCTATAAAAAGAGATTTGTTAAAGATTTCAGAACTCATTTCTAGTTTTTGAAACACTTCTGGATAGAGTAACGTAATATTAAATTATTAAAATTTAAATCATTCTTTGTTAGGAATAAATCTGAAATATATTTCAAAATTAAAGTTCACTATAACTATAAAGTAGAGTCAGTTTGCATAAAAAAAATCATTCGAAAAATGAAATAAGACAACAAGTTATACACTTCTATTACAAACTTTTAAAACGAGCTTCGAAATCTGGAAATTCGTTTTGTTATCAAAAGCAGACGATTTCAATAAAAATAAACGATTATTTAAAAACAAATGTGATCAAGAATGAGTAGAAAATATTTATCTGGAAGTATAATGGTACCGAAAAAAAGAATTATTCAATCATTTGAAAGAAAATTAATGAAGTATCTTTATATCGATAGTTTCCAGTAATCAAATGGACAAAAGGCTTTTTAAACGTAACACGATAATTACATATTAAATGTCGTCTACATCAATATCTACTATTATTTATATATTTCTTTAGATTTTACTACTATACAAAGTGAAATCGGAAATGATTCGACACATCGACCTAGAAATCTAACATGAAAACAATTGCTTCATTCCTAGTTTCTATTTTGAAATTTCAGCTGAAAACAAAAAATGCTCATTTAAAAACAACTGCAAGATGAAAGAACATTAAATTATTTAGAGATTCTGCGAGAGTATCAGCTGATAAATTGCTAACCGTATTAGTCACGAACTTTCAATAAAATTGAATTCATTTTATTGTCTATTCGCAGTTCAATTCTTAAACAGCCAGTAAAGATAATTACCATTCTCCGCATGAAAGAGCTTGGGATATAGCACTTCTGCTCCAATTAAATAATGGTCCGTTATTCTATATTCAAAAATTGTCACTTTGATTCCCTGTTTATGAATTGATTATATTGGCACTAATGCTTCGATCAACGTAGCTTCATGTTACTCTAAATCAAATTAATAATCAGAAGTATGCGAGTTTCAAGCAATGCTTGAAATGGACTGCATGGACAATTAATGTTGCAGGTATACAATTTATTGATTCATAAGAACAATAATAAAGAGCAGAAAATAAATATTTCGTTCTCAAACGGAAATATATGGAAAATGTGTTTGTGTTATTTCCTATATAATTCATATCGAAATCACACCGACATGGCGCGAAGCCTTCCGTTGCATCTGAATGACAGTCGCTGCAATAGCTCGAGTTCTGAGGCCGGAGTCCTAGTAGCCCTCACCGGCCACAGCCCGACACCTCCCGTAGGAGGTATGCACTATCACCGGCATTGGGCAAGCCCAAGCCATTATTGAACGCACTAGGGAAGAGAGACCCGATAACTTTTCCCGCGGCTTCTCATGCACGTACTCATGGTGCCCCGCAGTAGGAGTATTACCTATATAAGGAACTACTCCTTCATTCAAAGGGACATATGATATAGCTGAATGACCGGACAGCCGAAAATAGCAATACGGATACAATGAACTATGCAAAATAGACATTATTATGAAAGTCTCCTGAGCAGAACCCTCACATAGAGGTATGTCCTATCATTAGTAGTAGGACCGTTATTGTCTCACCACGATTATTGTACCGCCAGGTTAACCGATAACTTGTTTACTCAATGTAATTTCTCATACTCAAGTTGTCCCTACTTGACTTGGCCCGGACTTTTATACTGCTTATAGTAAAAGAGGAAGTCAATGTAGAGTTGGAATCCCCTCGTTTTTCAACAAAAATTTGCAATCAACAAGAATAATATTTAGTACATATTTTAAGGAAATATATGTTTATGGAATATAAATCGTGAAGCATAAATAAGAAATTTTTAAATACCATTTGTTTTATTTTCGTAAGCATTTCTTGCCTGCTTATAAAAACATTGTAATACCTGTATCTCATGCTTTCTTTCTCTTTTTATTACTTTATTATTTTTAATGCGTCTAATAATAGTTCAGTAGCTAAAAACTGTAAAACGAACTGCAAAAATATATTTTTTTCCCTTCAGATAAATAGTGCAGAAAAAAATTGAAAAATTATTTTTAAGACAGAATTAAAACTGAAAATGAGTTGACGTTAAGGTCTTTCTCATTAAAAATTTGACATTATGCTGGTTGCAAAGTTGCTCCAATGCAGGATGCTTTGTACCAAAAACTGAGAAGGATGATACATACAGAATGTAAATAAAAGTATAGTTATAAGGCATAATGGTCAAAATTATTGTATCCTAATAGATTATATCGTAAGCATTTGATTTAATTTTCGTTTTGTAGATTAAGGTGCCACTTTGAAGCAAACAATGGCATTCGGAAACAATGGCAACGGAATTCGTAATTTTCTTGGATGGACACATTTTGAGAACTACATCTGGGTGGGAAGCTGAGCGTCAGAAGAAAAACACCTACCTGTCCATCTTCATCAATTTTCTTCACAGACAGTGTGATATATTTTTAATTCTATTAAATTGATTCAAAAGAATATTACCTCGCAGATAATGTTTATAATAGGGTATTTTGTTGCAGGAGTCTTTTATAATTAGGTTATAATTCGAGCAACTTTAGCTGCAAAGTAATAAAAGGTAAATTTCAAATTCAGCTTCGTATAATAACTTTTCTTATGAATAATTCATCTACGTCAATCTACTAATCTACATAAGTTCAATAAAGGCATATCATTTATAACTAGCTTCACAAAACCTAAATTTTGGTTAAAAAGCTTTAAAATCCTTCCATGACACGACTACTGTAAGTCATTTTTTTTTATCATATTACAAGTTACAGCAGAAATATCTTCTTAAAGATATCTAATGCTGAAGGCATTACAAAATTTGATTATTTAACTTTATCCATGAGTTTTTGAAATGCCCCATAGGTATAAATGCCCTCCTATTGCTAACCAAGTACGCCTTGGAAGCACTAGTACATATCATTGAAACTTGAGAACTACATGCTACATAGAAAAAAAGCTGAAAATCTAAAACGTAAAATAAATCGAATCTTGTGATGAAAAAAATGATGTTATTTCGTTTTTGTTCTTGAAAAAAGAATGGCTTTCTACCTGCTTGATGCTTATCTGAAGGAAAAAAAGCCTGAAAGGAGGAGGGAAAAAATGACTGAATCTTGCTTTCGGAGATTGGTTTTTATAAGGAGTAAAATCTTAAATTTCTTCCGAAATAAAACTTTAAGTTCCGTGGATGTATATAAAAAATTCGATTTTCGAATTTGAAAAGGACTTGAAGGGTTACTGAAAGCACTTTAAAGAAAAGAAAAAAATCCAATACATCGTTCCTTTCATTTTTTATACTTCTCTGTTCTCCAGTCAACTCAGACTGAACGTTTGTAATTAAAGTTTTCCTATCAGAGAGTTTTAAGCAGGTTTCTTCAATGTCATTTTAATAAAAAATAAAGAAATATTCCATCCCTCAGTATTCCTATTCAGTTAATAGAGACACGTAGGCAAAAAGAGATTCAGACGAAAACGTGATAATTTTGTTTTAGTGCTATTTTTATATAGCAATTGTTTGGTTATTGTTTTTATTACAATGCTTTGGCTACTGAGAAGTTTTGCCATTGATGACCTTCAAAATGATTTATTAAATAATACATATGCATGTAATAAAAATGCAAAATATACTTAACGAACGGTGTTTAATAAATAAATGGATAAAGTTTGAATACAAATTTTATAAATTAGGTGTGGACTTACACAAATATCTCAACAATCCTCCATCTTTAATTTCTAAACTGGCGAATAAATAAAGAATTAATAATTAACGAATTAAATAATTATAATTCATGCCATTTAACAGATGACATTGGTCTTCAAGAGCCTGCATTTAAAAATCCTTGTGATAAATAAATGAAAGTTGTGAAACTAAACCATATAGCATAAGAATATGTTTAAACCGTCTAGTACACAATAATTTCAGTTAATAAAAACATTTAACTATAACGAAAATGCATTTGATGCAACAAATTCGATAGATTTTGGAACTTGTCGTTGATTTCATCGTAATATATAAACAATGTTTCTTGACCTAGAAATAACCAGAATTTTTTTAATGATTGTTCGATTCAGATTCAAATTTTCATGTTTTATTTTCCAAACATTTTTATAAACATTTGATTTTGGGAATGTGGATACTTGCGAAGTAAATTTTTTAAAAAAATCAGCGAAAATCTGAGTACGCAAATAATTACAGTCTATATTACAGTCTCTATAATAATTATTTCTGTTGCTAAGTAAACTTGCTAAAGTGTTCCTCCTATAATAATATATTGACTCAAAATCAAAAATTATTAAAATTCAATAGAAAATAAACAGAAAATAGCTTGCAGAATTTCATAAATGTAAAAGAAATATTGGAAAAATGCGAGAAGGATCAGAAAAATCTTTAAAGGCACTATCTTTGATATAAGAAATGCTTGTAATAAAAAATTATTCAAATTTGTATGATATATAATTAAATTTGTATTTGTAGATATATATATATGGGCTATGTCTTTTTTTCCTTAAAATTAATGAACATATAAAAACATATTAACTTTCTTATAAATGTGTTCATCATTTTTACATTTAAATGGTTACTCCTTTAATACTTAGATTAATTTGAGATTTTTCATTAAATTCAATATTGAATTTTTTTTATGTCGGCATAAACACATCATTGATGTTAAACATGTTCTTCAGTAATGATTATTTTTTAGATAACGAATTTGTTGTTATAGGTATTTTCTTTCTGCTTTAATATAAGTATCACTGTATCTCAACTGGTGATGTCAAAATAAATATGATTAAAAACTTCGCATGAACCGAATATTTCAGTCTATAAAACGTTTTACAGAAGATTTAGCAGGAAAATTCAGCCGCTTTTAATAATTACAAACATTGATGTCTACGTGTTATATGTAAATACTTTAAGTGGGAAAAATATTCTTATGTGAAAACAACTCCTAAAGGATGGACCAGGAATACATCTAAGATATTCTCAGCCAATAATTTAGAGCAGAGAAAAAAAATTTAGAATGAAAATTGTTCATAACTTGCCCAAGATTATGTCAGAAATTTTAGATTTGTGTTTTAAATGAGGATGTGGCGAATCTTCTATAAAAGAGAATAAATTAAAAGCTTATGCCTAATTACATTAGTAACAATTTGTAACTGGATTGTAAACTGAATTAGTACAAGACAAAAACAGATTCGAATACGTAATTATTCATATTATTATGCTAATGCATCGTTATGAGTTTTTCCACTTAGTTGGGTTCTAAAATATTATGAAATGATTAAAGAATTTATCATGCTTATTAAACACAATAGTTAAAAAAACATCAGTCGAAGAATTAAAAATAAGCCTTTTATTTCTAGAAGTGAAACTGTGATAGAGTTCTTAAAATAATTGTTTTCTAGCATTGAATTGCATGTTTTGACTGCAGCTATTTAACAATCTCTTTGGGCATTATTTCTAACTATACCTAGGTCAGGTTAACAGAACTGCATTTCACCATTTTTCCAAATCACAAGGATAGTTAGGAAGTCAATATGTTTAGTATGAATTTCAAGAATATCTTATTGCACTTTTTGGGAAACCTGGTTAACAGGTACCTTAGTTGACGGTTCCAAGCATACGGGTTATCTGTGGAATTGCTTTACGAGACACGATATAATGATTCCAGTTTCACAGGTAGCACAGAGACCCTTCCATGTCAGGTGGTATACGCAGTGTTTATTAGCATAGACAATATAGTGGTTCAAGTTCTTCTGTCTGAATTATGTTCGAAAGAAAGTTAAGTTCCAGCACTTTTCAAACTATTCCGCAGCATGTCGAGGAACGTTATCAATTAAACTCTGCAAATCAATTGGGCCGGGGCTATTTTATAAACTTATTATGTTACAGAAGAAAGCAGAAATCCAAAGACATTTTAAACTTTTCTACATGGTGTTGCAAACCGTTTGAGCTAAAAAGACATGTAGCGCTCAGTAAAACAAACAATTTTTGCCATATAAAGAAGGGTCACAATCCACTTCTACGTTCAGAAAATGAAACGTTAATTCGTCCTGTCTGATTCAATTCTGATCATTAGGTTAGTTTGCTGAGTTTAATGGTGCAAGGATATATTGGGTCATAATACTTCAAACATAATGTGTAAGATACATTATTAGGGAATAAAAATAGATCGAATCAGCAAATCCGTGACATTGTTCGTGAGCAGCTGGCAGGCCTTAACTTTTGTCCTGAACGCTTGACGGGTACTGTGTGATTAGTGTTTACAGAACGTGGACTGCCTGGTTTATTTCAGGGTGTTCCTCTCGCTTCTATACGTGCCATTTTATTCATGCATAATGAGGTTCCGAAACCTCATTCCACTGTCATTAAAGAATCTTAGTAAGACACATCTTCAGCTATTATTTCGATATAGATGACATGTGGTTTCGTATCCGAGATTTTTGGACATGATACTAATGGGAAATTTATTCTGGGACACATGAAGAAATAATGCTGTTGTATTTTGTGTACTCGGACAAAAATCTCTAGAATCTCAATAGTTGAAGAATTTAAACGCCAGTGGAAAATTCATGTAAAGGAGGCGACAATTCTTCACCTATATTTAATGTGGAATTAAGCCCAGGTTCACCCTTTCCACATCTCTTTTAAGTACTTAGGTTGTGCGAACAGACTTTTGTCCTCCCCTGCTCTCTAATACGGGATAAAAGTGACGATCAGAGTTTTCTTTTGCTACCATCATCGGTGTTATATCTATCCAAGACTGTAGGAAAATACTGTTATTTCAGCTGCGTCGTATCAGCCCTCTGTTTTATTGCCCATTACGATAATCCTTAACCCTTTGTTAGGCTCGACTATCACATGCCGCTTATTAGGCGCAGTGATCTCTCAGAAAACATCACCTTTCTTATTCAATTTAATTTTATTATTATATACCTAACTTTTCAACATTTATTTATTTATTCTTTTACCCACGCAGACACAGCCTACTCAAAGAGCGTAAAGTACTGATTACTTTTGTACATATTACTGCATTCCCAGAACATTGTAAAATTATCACTCGGACTTTTCGTAAATAATTCTCAGTATATACATTTTTGAGGCCATTGTGAAACAAAAATAAATAAATAAATAAAAATAAAAACTGCAATATTAGTAGGTAATATTTTAGACTATCATTCAAAATGTATAAAGAAAATTCTCTCACTCCGTTAAAACTTTGGCTGCCATTCACGCACTTTGACTCACGCCTATGATTCACATCTACTATCTAATTAAATGGCAACCTTCTCTACTATAGTCAAGCGATAGGAGAGTAGGAGTCATCTAATTAGATAGAAGGTTCGAATCTCTGTCGTGAGTCATGGCAGTGAACGTGTTAAATCAGTTTTCGTTATACGTCTACTATGGTATACAACTTATAATGCATAGAATAATTTTGAAAATAAGGAAAAAATAACTTTTGTGCGTGGATCTGAGAGATCATAATTGTATATGCCGGCCTTTGCCGATGGCTGATTAAAGCAGAAACGCCGTTAATACACACACCTTGAAGGTCTTTGAAAATAGCTTAATGGCCGAGATTATTTTTAAAATTATTTCTCGGTTGTTTCAAAGAAATTTTTTTGTTCGGCCACTTGGGAATTAAATCAGAAGAAAAAGTCGTATCGTCGAAACAAACAGCAAATCATACATTCAGTTACACGATTTACTTAACAACTCTACTTGACATGAGATCACATTCGAATTCAAAAACTTAAATAAATCAATAATAAATATTATTTTCTTACAAGTGTCTATTAGTTATTAGCATAAAAATATTGTATTTGTCAAATGAATATAATATTTAGAATATGGTAATGCACACTACTAGACTAATTAATCTAGTACTAGTCAACAACTAGTCAAATTTAATCCTAAAATGTCCAAGTTATCTTTTTTCTACTTGGACATCAAAACTCATACTTTTTTAAAGTGACATTTCGAGAAAGAAATCTCTCCTAGTCACAGAAGTTACGTTTACACACCCATAGGTAATGTTTTATAAATGCATTTTGACGTGGCGGATTATTAATATATGAGATTCTCTCTGATCCCACTGCTTTAAAAAAAGCGAAGATATAGGATTGTTTTCCTAAGCAAAGAGTTGTTATCGTCCATGGTACTTTTTTGTTGTTTACGAACTCTTAAAACGACTGGAAGAAAGCCTTTATTGTTTTAAATTTATCATTCTGGAAACAAAGATGTTTTATTTATTTTTGAACTTATCGAAAACTTTCTTGAAACACAACAACAAAAAAAGTACGGTTCATAAAGAAAGGATACTGTTTACCTTTATTTTTCTGAGATTCTTTTATGGGATAAAATGTTCCAAATTCGAACGAGACTTTACTAAAAAGAAACGGTCGATTGACCATAACAAGCATTTTCTTCTACACTATCGATAAAATATTTGCTGATCTTTTCCCCCATGATCCACAAAAATAAACTCCATTATTTACTGTTGCATGGTCCTTCTCCTGTTGCGTTTGTCTTTATGTTCTTGTTTCTTCAGTCATATATCGTTAGTTGACTTATTCGCCTGCCGTCAGACCTACAAAATTAGAGATTCATTAAATGACTGATGCTTCTGCGGGACCTACTGGGACAAATATACACAATTTTATCCCGTAATTCATATTGGTAAGGTTAACGACAAAACTGTTATCCAGAATGTTCTACAATAGCAAGAACTGTAACAAAATACATTTGCCATAAATGTTTATTTATGTACTTAATTTTATTTTGTGCTTGTCATAATTTTTTATTTCTGTTGCTTATTCCCAAAAATTATTTAACATTTATCTTTTATGCCATCCATTTAAATTACTCGTAAATATAGACATCGCAAAAACGATAATAGTTTTCAATTACCGAAAAATTATTTGCCTTACAATTCTGTTAAATATCAAACACACTGATTGTGACTTTCTATCTAATTGCAACTTTTCTTTTGTGAAAAAACTCGAATGATGCAATAAGCTTAAAGGAAAAAACCCATGGACCTTTGGCTAGAAAGATTGTCTACCTTTAGAAAAGGTAGAGTTATTAGGGAATTTTTTGATGAAGTTGACCTAAAGAGATTAAAAGGAGGCTATTTCATTCACAAGGTTTATACTAGACATGGAATCTTCAAAGCTTACCACAAGAGATTCTTTGATAAGGGCGTAGAGTGCAAGTTCGGAGCAGACAAGGGAGGTGCTAAACATATTCCTTTGTAATGTGGGGGATGTGGAAACAAAGAGAAGAGCTGAGATTGGATTGGAAGGATCCTTTGAAATCTCTCCTTTTTTCCCCCAGAATTTCCAAAACTTTTTAAAGACAGTTCTTCGCAAACCGTAAATTCTGCAATTTCAGAGATTTTGATTGGCTTATATATATGCCACCGTTAAAGTGTATAAATCAGTTATTCTATAGAATAACTGTTCAAGTCAGTTAAAGTGTAAAATAGATTATTTATTTCATACTTTACCTAGTTATTCTATGAAATAATTAGGTATTCTATATAATAACCATTTTAGCTATATTTAGTAATATTCTATTGAATAACCATAATAGCCATTTCAAATGTGAAATGCTGGTACATTAATAACCGGTGTAACCGCAGAATTTTGAATGCAAGCATGCAAACGTGCATCATTGTGTCGTACAGGTGCCTGATGTCAGTTTGTGGGATGGAGTTCCATGCCTGTTACACTTGGTCGGTAAGTACAGGGACGATTAATTCTGGGTGTGGATGACGCTGGAGTTGTCGTCCAAAGATTTCCCATACGTGCTCGATTGGAGAAAGATCTGGTGATCTAGCAGGTCAAGGCAACATGTCGACACTCTCTAGAGCATGTTGGATTAGAACAGAGGTATGAGGGCGAAAGTTATCGTGTTGGAAAACACCCCCTTGAATGCTGTTCATGAGTGGCAGCACAACAGGTTGAATCACCAGACTGACGTACAAATTTGCAGTCAGGGTGCGGGTGATAACCACGAGAGTGCTCCTGCTGTCATAGGAAATTGTTCCACAGACCATAACTCCAGGTGTAGGTCGAGTGTGTCTAGGCCGCAGACAGGTTGGATGCAGGCCTCACCTGGCCTCCTTCTTGTTGCATATATGTGTTTTTCCAGAATAAGAAACTATAACAACTCTTCTGTACGCCAACAGATGGCATCGCTTAAACTCCGGTCTGAACTCTGGACTCCATACCTCTACTTGAACTTCCTTGTAACTCTGCTTAATTGTATTCTGTATTCTGTTCCTTTCGTGTGTATGTGCCGTGATGTGCTTCGCTTAATAAATTTCATTATCTCTCAAAAGGCAGTGCTCTGGTTCCCACTCAGTGGTCAAAAATGCATTAAATAGTATGCCTTTTATTTAGATGACTTGAATCTGCTATGCAGACGCACTTCGCATTCTACCGAGAAATGAGGTAAGTGAAATGTTTCACTTACACTTTTTAATTAGAATATAATTAATTTTCCAACACTTCTAACCAACACACGGTCATTACTGGTACCAAGGCAGAACCGACTTTCATCAGAAAACACAACAGATATCCACTCCGTCCTCCAATAAGCTCTAGCTTGACACCACTCACGTCGCAAACGGCAGTGGTTTGGAGTCAGTGGAATACACGCTACAAGGCGTCTGGCTCGAAGCTGTCCTTGAAGTAACCGATGTATAACAGTTCGTTGTGTCACTGTGGTGCCAACTGCAGCTCGAATTTCTGCCGCAGACGCAGTACGATGCGCCACAACCATACGACGAACACGGCGGTCTTCTCTCTCGGTAGTGCCACGTAGCCGCCCGGAACCCGGTCTTCTTGAGTCAGTACCTTCCCTTGACCACTGCTACCAACAATCATGCACAGTGGATACATTCCTGCCAAGTCTTTCTGCAATATCGCGGAAAGAAAATCCACCTTCTCGTAGTCCTACTACACGACCTCGTTCAACTCAATGATGATAATGGCTTCTTCGTCTTCTTAAAGGCATTTTTGACTAACATCAATTCAGTACGTCAAATCTCAACGATAAATAACGCTCACGAACTTTACAGTGCGTATTTAAAGCAAACCTGATTTGCATGTTCATAGTGGCGCTACTAGAGCCATACTTATGCGCCCGGCGTGAAATTTGAATAGACGTCATTTTTCAGATGTATAAACACGCCTATCAAATTTCCTTTGTCTAGCATAACTCTTTCTTGCTGTTGGGATTTTTTTCCGTCAATGTACATTTTCATGTATATTTTTGAAATGTTCATTTATTATTCAGTGCATTTTGTTAAATTATGTAACATGCAGGCTGTATGTTTTATGACATGTTATATGATACGATTTGTTTTATAATAGTTATGAAATGTATGTTTTGTGAATCAACCCTTCCGACTTTCATGCGCCGTGAACCCTTTCAGTATGTAGGTGAAGCCCACGTTAAATAAATGAAATACTTAAGGAATGGATTTGGCAATGCTAATTTTCTTTTTGCTTTCATATCGCCAGAACGAACTTTGGGCCGCCTATCTATTCCATTATAAGAACTATAATATTCCAAAATCATGTTCTTTTCACACAGTGCTTTTATCGAAAATATTGTTTCTATTTGATCAGATCTATATTTTCCGAGCCAAATTTTATAAATCAACGACTTTCAGAGAAAAATGTAAAGTAATGTTTTCACTGATTTCATAGAGCGATCCTATTATAAACATGCGTTCAGTACATTTACATTACTTACTTTTCCTATTACGTATCATTTGCATCAAGATTAAATTTTCTGGAGCCTGGGTAAATCTGTTATTGAAAAAGAAATTAATATTAAAAAGCGCACATTTTTACACAAAAATTGTTTGGTTTTTACGAATCTCAAGTAAGATTTAATATTTTATTAATTCTATTTAAATAAGAATTGTGGTTATTATTAATTAGTTTTGAACTCATATTCTAAAGTTAACCTCTGGTACTAAATTTCAAAATATCGAGTAGTCAGATAAATCCTAAGCATTTTAGAACATGCTCTCACTAACGAATCGCTTTCTTTAGTTAAATACCTCACAGAAATCAAACATAGATATTACCCATTATTTACTTCTAAAAAGTAGTTCAGAAGTTTTCTTATATTTTCTGTACTTAATACATTTCTGTACTTGATGCATTCATGTTAACAGTATCAGTGTTTTGTTTGGTTTATTGCTTGAATATATTACGTTTTCCCTCGAAATAGACCTTTAGATATTATTTAAGTACAATCCAAAAACCCAAAAATTTCATTGTCACAACTCGGAAATTTTCTTATTTCTTTCTTCTTATTATTTTAGTAAAGAAAAATATCCAAACCTACTCTAGTATTAACTAAAGTTAGCGATGCATAGAAATTCCGGGTAAAGTTCGATTCTTCTGGGAGAGAGAAAAAAAACACAATGTTCCTGCTCTGTTAATTACCGTTATCCAGTCTCATTTCTGGCATGTTTCTACTCTTAAATGCTAGTCAAGCTTTTGAATGAAGCGCCTTCAACTGACATTCCATATCACTGTAGCAAATTTCAGTTCTTTTTAAATCTCATATATTTAAACATGCAGAATTTTAAATTTGAGAACTGGCTATGAGCTGGTATCAAGACCTTTCCGTATCAGAAACAAATTACAACTCTCATATTTATCTATTTAAAATAATTTGTCAAAACCATAAGACAGTCTCACAGCACCAACCACTGAGCCTATTTCAACAATTTTTATTTCATATGAAAGCTTATGACGTTTAGATATGTAATCATTGTTCGCCTACTCCCCACCAACCTCCATTTTTGTGAGAAATCGAAAAAACACTATTCTACTATACATTCTCTATGGGAAAAAACATTGGCAGAGTCTCCCAACCCCAACCACTGGACCGATTTCAATAAATTTTATTTAATATGAAAGCCTATGACCCCTAGATATGCTATCAATGGTTGCCTGCTACCCACCACACTCTAGCTTTGAGATATATCTCAAAATAAAACCTTGGCAGAGTCCCTCAGCGTCTACAACCGCCAATTTATTTCGCCAAGTTGCAAGCATAGCCACAAGCCATTAACATTAAAAGGCGAACAACTGGTCGCCGAAGGCGGCTAGTCGTGATAATAAAATTAATTGATTTGATTTGTTAAGTTAATACCCGCAATGTCATCAGACGATTGCTTTTGGGAAAAGACCTTGTGATTCTAATATCTGGTTATGAAAGGAGGACCGCATTTTTAAATGATAAACACTTCTTCTAACTTCTAAGCCACATCAACATGAGGATGTTTGATTTCAAATAAGATTTAATATACGCGATACCCGCATATACATTAGAGCTTAAGTAGTTTTCGCATCCTTAATTCTCTTACCCAGTAGCACAAGATTCTGTACAATATTGTTACGATATCTTCGCGAACTTGCATGGCTTTCAGAATTTTGTGGTAATAGGGTTGGCTTGAAGCTAAGACTAAACTGGTTCACGATTTGGAAAATTAATGTAGAGTACGTTATTCTAATAGACTTGGCAGTGGAGCTCCAAAGTGATTTCACTATTATTTAACCCTTTGCGGTCGTTGCCGCCACAGTGGTGGCATTCGCAAGTCGTCGTAGAAGTCGTTTTTTTTAGACCTACAGCGACCAGCCTACCTAAACGGTGGGGTTCACGGTGTAGTTCTAAAACAAAACAAAACAGAAAACCGACTTCTACGACGACTTGCGAATGCCGCCACTATGGCGGCATCGGCCGCAATTTAGACCCACACCGACCAGCCCAACTGTTTGGGTAGGCTGGTCGCTGTGGATCTAAAACAAAACAAAAATACCCGCCTTCTACGACGACTTGCGAATGCCGCCACTGTGGCGTCATTGACCGCAAAGGGTTAACTCCTCCAGAGACACATATGTTTTGTTTTTCCTTTTTATTTTCTCGTATATAAGACATAAAGTTCTATAATTGTCCAATGATTCAACCTCTAGATTTTGATGACTCTGCAAGTTTTAGATCTCCCCGACTCTGAAAAAATCATTTTAAAATTTGTCTGTCTGTATGTCCGTCGGTGTGTATGTGAGCAAGATAAATCAAAACCAAAAAAATCTAGATGGATGACACTTAACATGCAATCTTTGTATTAAATTGTAAATGTAACTGTGTCTGACCGTGTGTATATAGCACAATAAATCAACCTAGAATAATGAAATTTTGGTATAAAACCTTTACAACAAAATTGTGGATCAGAATAAAATTTGGACCATATTTATAGTAGGGAAGACTATCTACCTGTTTATCCATCAGTGTGCATAAGTACTCGATCAATCAAAAACGCTAAGAGCTAGATTTATAAAAAGTGATATGTGGTTTTTACCTTAAAAGTGAGAATCAGTTTCAGGTTTTGGAAGAAATTCGTCAAGCGGAAGACTGTTTGTCTGTCTGTCCTACCATGTGCATGTCAGCGCGTTAATTCAATTCTATTTAATCTTTAAAATTTTCGAGCTTTCTTTCTCACAGACAGACTGACAAACAGATTTAATCCCTAAAAGGATTTTTTATGATTTAGAGAGTTCTAAAATATGGAGATTCATCAAAATCTCAAGATGGAATTTTTTGACGGTTACAGTGGCATCTCTTTGTATCCTTCACACACAAGGAAGTGAAAATTTAAATTAATCTTTTCACAGTCCTGTTGAAATGATTTTCCTTCGCTATATCCGAGAACAACATGCCTCTATAGTGTCCTAAATGTAAACAAGTTTTACCACAGAGAGTAGTTTACACCGTTATTCGGATACAATAATGCCATCCTCTTCCTTTGGGAGGCAATAAATGGACTAGAAAAACATTACAATGTTGTTATTTCAGTCATAAACGCCCAGTTTCTTAATCCAACATTGGCACTATTTTCACGCTTCAAATATAAGACTTTGGATAATGTTGTTTCTTTCTACACTATTTACTTTGGATCACGTTTTTAAAAATCTAGATTTCTCTTTAGTTACAGTTGGTTATTTCACTTTATCTTATTTTCCAAAAAGAATATTGAGTTAAACCTGAAATATTTAATTATATGTTTTTAACACTTTGCACTCGAAATGCATCTCCGATGTAGCAGGATAATTTCTGATTATTCCAAGTACTTTTCTTAAATATATGTAATTCAGTACACCAAATTTTCCAGTTGCTGTCTAAATATGTTCATGAAAACTGTTGTAAAATATATTATTGAATAAACAACTGGGTAATTAAAATCTATAAACTTAGAGAAATGGGTTTATTTACCGCTTTCCAATTGCAGTATTAATGTGGTTCAGCTAAATGTCCGGTTTTAGAGTTAAACAACTATTCTATGACACATTCAATAACTTTCATGCAACATTGATTGAAATATATGGTTATGTTTCCTTAGATAGGCAAGACAGTATCAAAAATGACAACAAGCGTAAAAAAATTAGCTTTAGAATATTTTTTTAAAGAAAAAAGGAAAATCTAGCGATTTTCACACCTTAAAAATAATTTAGCTGGACATCAAAAATCTTTATTCAAAGCATTTTTTTAAAGTTTTTTCTTCAAATTCATTTAAACTCTTTATGCGTCACGTAACAGAATAGCAGAATGTTGGTGTTACTTGGCTCGTTCTATTATTTCAGAACTCTGCTTTTTTCAGTTGGTATATTCTTTAAGCAAATTTTGTATTATATGCAGATTCTAGCTTAGTTTAACTACATTAACATTTCAGTTTGAAGCAACACGAGGGCTATTTTGGGATAGATCTCATAATTTTGAACTGCTGTCAGATGACGAGGACGACACCTGAGATGGCACCATCCAACAAACTTCCGCACCACACCAGAGGGAATGCCTTTGGTCGATAAACTGTGGATCTTCTGTTGAATTGAGTTTCGAACCTTTAACCCTCCGGCCCTAAAGTCGGGATCGAACCTCTAGGCTACCGCGTCCTCATGACGATTTTAATATCGCAATCTTAGTTACAAAGAGATATTGCGCAAATAAAAAATAAATCTTTTTGTTTATTCATTATGATAAAATCAAATTCAAAGTAGGAATGAATTGTTTTTGTTTCAGTTTTTTATATATATTCTGGAGGTGTTATTAAGCTATTTTTACATGTTACAAACCTTTCTGTAGTATTTAGTCTGTATCTGCAGTTTTGTATGTTGATATCTCTAGAAAATAAATACAGGATGAATTTGTATTAACCCTCTAAGCTTGTGGTTATTTTGATCTAATATCTTTAAAATCTTAAAAATTATTAAAGTGAACATTTCGATCTTTTTTGTGTTTAATCAAGTCTCTGAAATCTTAAGAACATTTTGTCTAAGGTAGTTTAAGAAATTATATTGTTGCAAAAATTATCCTGTTGGTGTGTGGCGGAAACAGTCCAAGAAGCAGGATAATGGAGAAAGACGCTTTATTCTCAAATATTCCGGAAAACGCGAAGTGCTGGTAACGGGAAAAACAGCACTAGCACAGATTAGCGACAAAAACAGATAGCAATTCACTAATAAGAACAGTAACAGCACTTTCAATACCGATCGGTGTCTAACAGCTTACTAACTCGCACAGTGGCCAAAACTCCAAAGACGTTCTCATTCCAAAGGCGAGCCCAGTCTATCAACACGTCCAAAGTCGATCACCCTGCTCCGTGATCCGAGCACGGTCTATTTAAAGTCTCCCGGCAGGCTGTGATGCCATATAGAAGCATCTGGATAAATCCAGATCTCGGCCCCTAATAGAGATATCAAGAAAATTCCAGTTATTTTGAGATCCCACATTCCGTCGCCAAAGTAGCCAAATTTGCCGCCAAGTCGTTAAAATGGTCGCCAAGTTCGGGGATCGATGGCTCCATTCCCCGGCATTCCCCATACATACCCCTGTAGAACTGTCTTCCTAATAATAAGATTAACATTTCTGGGAAGCGACATTCCATGTTCATAACAATATACACTGGCATACAAAAGTTAAGGAACATTTCGTAAAATGCGAGAAATTTACAATTAATACGGAAGCTATGTTTCGAAATCAGTTTTAGAGAATCGTGTGACATTCAATAGAGTATCATATACATATTACAGTGAAGATTCAGTCACGAGGGCAATTAGGGGGACCACCAGAAAGGGATGAAGGCGAAAATGGAGTTTTACCCATCCTGTTTCACAGAAAACTGATAACGTGATGGTTAATGGTATAATAATGGTTTAATGTGTATAATATTCACGTGCATTTTCGTAAGCATAGCACAAATATTCGGGAAGATATAAATGTTTCTTTAAAAAATCCCAAATTTTTCCGCATGTGTTTTGCTTATAACATGCAGAGTTTTCATTCAAATTATTCGAAATTTGCTGAACACTTGACAATATGTTACAGAAGTATTTTATTAAACTTTGAAGTAAATACGTTGAATATTAGAGGAACTATAAGTGTTTGTACTAAATAATTTTTTACTGCGCATGTGCGAGACGCAGCGGGATTTTTCTTTTATAAATTCAAATCCAGATATATAGAGCAACTTTAAAACAAATTCCAGTTTAATCCCATTAAAATTCAGAAAGCTGTCGGCATTTCACTGAGGTGAATTTCAATTTCTCTTTAAGAGAAGCTAAATGATGAGGGTTCTTGCACAAACTGATATTTTTTAAACTTTAATCTTCGAATAGTATTCGAGAAAATGCAATTTAAATAATGTATTTAATTTATAAGTGTTCATGGTATTCAGGATATTCAATTTTACTAAAATTCAGTGTTACTGTTCGAAGATTCAAATTGAAAAAATATCAGTTTGTACAAGAACCCTCTTCATTTAGCTTCTCTTAAGGAGAAATTTTAATTCACCTCACTGAAATGCCAACAGCTTTCTGAATTTTAATGGGATTCAACTGGAATTTTTCTTAAAGTTGCTCTATCTATCTAGCGTTGAAGTTATGAAAGAAAAATTCTGCTGCGTCTAGCACATGCGCAGTAAAAAATTATTTAGTACAAACACTCATATTTCCTCTAATATTCAACGTATTTACTTCAAATTTTAATACAATACTTCTGTAACATATTGTCAAGTGTTACGCAAATTTCAAATAATTCGAATGAAAACTCTACATGTTATAAGCAAAACACATGCGAAAAATCTGGGATTTTTTAAAGAAACATTTATATCTTCCCAAATATTTGAGGGTTTTTATTCGGTGTAATTACAATCGCATCTCAACTTCAGTCCTGAATGTAAAATTTGTTTTCTTTTTCTTTTTGTCAAAATACCATTTTTAAGCAAGAAAGTTGCATCAACTTACACTATTTTTCTTCCTTTCTCAATAAAAAGAGGAAGAGATCGAATTTTCAAGAAAAAATAGTGTGAGCTAGTGCACTTTTTTGCATAAAAACTGTATTTTGAACGAAAAAAGACTTTATGTTGAAAACTGTTTTTAGTTAAACTGAAAAAGAAAATCAAATGAACTCTTGAATTTTGCTTCAGTAATAAAATAGATTTGCAAAATTCACTTCAGATATTCAGATCAGAGCCACCTGTAAACGAATCTCTTTTTTTTCGAATTTCCTAGAGCACATTATTTATTCTACATGCTAGTGAAATTTTATTTCATTTGGAGCCCTCGAACCGGCTCTAGGGCTTTCTCAATAGGAGAAATTTAATTGTAACAACCCTGTATTTGAAATTTTCACGCAGTCCTTTCTTGAAAGATAATACGAATTCTTTCATGTCATCTAAATACGAGTATTTTTCATTCCTGCATGAAAACACAATTCATAGAAATTTCCACATGTATAATAGGATTCGATTTCAAAGGACATTGGCATAAGTGTGATTGTATGTTTCCGTAGGGAATGGAAAAGACTCCTGCATAAAGTAGTTGGTATAAATGGTTAACTCAATTTAAGATGCATCTGAGACGGAATATCAGACAATGGGCGAAATAGCTAACTTTCCCGGAGGATGTATGAGCCATGACGCGGGGTTGCATTTTCCGGATTGATACGAATATTGAATAGGGGCTACAGAATCATAGCAAGCGATTGATTAATGCCATTTCAAAGACGTAAAGAATCTGAGATATACTCTGTTTAAGAAGAAGTATTATAAAAAAAGCTGTAATTTTTCTTGAAGAGGTTTTATCTAAAAAAAAATGGTTTGAAAGTTTCATGTCATCTAAATATAGTTATAGTTTAAAGTTTACTAATAGTTATAGTTTACTAATACTATAATTAACCTTCGGAAATTTGGAAGCAAAATTTCCTTGTAAGACGAAAGATAATTACTGTGACAGAATGCAAATTCCATATGCTGGTGTCTTCATTATTTAACGCGGTCACAACATAAAAATTACTACCATGTTGTTCTAAGACGTATTTCATCCTTATTTTTTCTAAAATGAATATTATCTGGATATTTTTGATATAGCAAATCTATATTAAATAGCTATGTATATAGTTTGTAGAGACATCTTGAACAAAGAAGCAGTCGTAGTAATATCAAAACCCTCTTTATTATCGACAAAATATTTCATTTGAATTAACTCAACATTTTAAATAGTTAAATGATATGATCCTCCAATTCACGATGAAGGACGACGCATATCACCGGTGAAGCGTCAGAACAGCAAAAGCTAGAGAGCCTGAGAGCAGAGTAGGCGAAGCTCGGTTGAGCATCAAATCATTTTATACTATCGAAAAGGGCTCGCGATGCGAACTCCCACTTCCGACTCACGCTAAAATCGTTCCAGTTCCTATTTTCTGAGATACTCGGGAAAGAATAAAAGTCCACGCGGCTTCGAAGTCAACGTAAAAATGTTAATAGTTCGAATTCAAGTAGATAGTAAAAGAACTAACCTAAAAAAGTTTGAGAAATCTATCCATATATATATATGTAATAATCTCACTTAATTTTGCATTAAATTCTAATATTATATATTTTAAAGTCTTAATGTATTCCAAAATCACTTTTCTTAAACTCCAGTTTCGTTTTATTTCCCGCTGGAGGTATATTAAATCTCGCGTTTTGGCATATTTTTTATTAAAAGAATATTCTAATTACTTTCACGCGCCCACATAAATCGCGAAATCAGCGACTTGTTGGCACCATACTTTTCCCTAAAACACTGACGTAATTTACTAAACATAGCTAATATTCCCTTCACTTTGATCACGTGTCTATATGTTAAATCCCTACCTGAGAAAATTCAGGGATCTTCTGTTCTCTTTTGGCTTGAAACCTTAAACTAAGATGCACGTATGTCCGCCACTCCCCTTAAAAATGACTTCAATATTTGGATAATAAAAGAAAATTAGTTAATAGCTCGGTTCGTTAATGACTACAACCACGAAGACATTATATATATATATATATATATATAAGCAAAAAGTCATGATAGGATTCAATTAATTTCTTTCTTGTAATATGTTACAATATTAAAAGTACTAAAGTTTCAATTTTACTAGCTCATTTCTTAAAATAATAACAGGAAGAAGTAATATTTTCTTAAATTAAGGAAAGTTCATTGACATGAGCATTCAGAATACAAAATAATAAGCTTTGTCTCTGCATTCAATGAAATTACTAAACTAAATAAGAAAATACAGATTCTGAAAACCCAACATGGAAAGACCATTTAAAGGTTATCATATTCTTTAAAAGTATTCTAATTAGCAATATGAAGAGGGATTTAAATCCCGCTGTTGAGCATTAAGTTGAATGCAAATAATTGAAATAGCATCACTAATTTAATCTAAATGAAATAGAAACCTCATTAAAATAAAAACTTCTGATTTTAATTTCCTTACCTTAATTTTTGCTTTGTCATTTCATTATTAAAAAGATCACCTCTCTTTATACGAGTCAAGATTAATTAAACATGTTTACAGAAATTTATTTTCGGGATAGGAAGTCTTACGCGTGAGGGATTCTGTTATTCTCATCGGATTCGGATTATTTTTATTAGTTCATCAAAGTTATTCTAAGGCTGCGAAAAATTTAATCAGATATGTATAAAATATGTTCTACTAACATTCTTTACTATATATTTTTCTGCTCAAATTCACTAGCAAAGTATAATTTGAATTAAGATTTAATTTCCTCTTAACACTTTTTTAAGTAGAAAAGTATAAAATCGTTTTATTCCAATCTCAATACTAGCAATTTATGCCAAAAATTTGACTTATAAAGAAGTGTGAAAAATTTAACCCATTTATAGTCTACAATAACGTCATCTATCAGATATCATCATGTGAAACTATAATTTACACATATTTTTCGATAACTAGCATATTTAAAACACTTGGAACCATTATCTAAACATATGGACTTACATCTAATCTTAATCGATCAAAAGTTTTTTTAATTATTATTTTCCTTTTCATCTATGTGATTTACACACCAGTAAGTATGGCACAAGATATTATAAAAATTTTGCCAGATGTTTTTCTAATACTTTTTATGTATTGCATCAGGTAGTGTCATCCTTGCCTTCCACCTGAACATATATTTTCAACAGAGGGTAGCAATTCAAGTAAATTAATTTCATCTTTTCAAAGTTGAAAAATTGACTGCGACAGAAAATTTTCTTTGATGTCACTCTTGATCTGCATCTTTTGTTTTTCAACTTGCTCTCGAGGATTATTGGAAAGACTCTTTCCTTTCATTTCACGGGTGGGACTTCTCGAGGTAGACCAAACAAATTTACAGAAATGTCCCAAGGGGATAGATAGTTTCTTGAACGGAAGCTATATTTTCAGGAAATATTTTTTGAAATAAGTGCCAGCGGAAACGAACATGCTATAATTACATCAGCCTCAGATTTTTATTTAGATGTTAGTTTGTTTTATAGTTAGTTTTATTTATATGTTAGTTATGTTTTTTGCGAGCTGTTTTTAATGCTTTAGAGGCAGTAAAAGGCACTTTGACATAATCGTGAAACAAAGCACGGAGTCGACTATAACTGTTGCTTTCTTGTTGTACGTGTTTTGCAATTCACAAATTACCATCAGATGTAGATTGCAAGTAAGACGCCCTAGGATCTCTTTAAGGCCATTGAGATGGAAAAAATCCCGAAAAATTTGGGTTTTTTTAATATTTTCATTCTGCTATTTAGGTAAGTCTCAAGTACTCCTATAAAGTCAGAAATTATAATAACATTTTAAAAATAAATCATCACAAGAGGATTGTTCAGAAATTAAATTTTTTTGTGAAGATAAGGTTTTAAGAAATAAGTTTAAGGAATGTGTTCATATTACATAATTGTTTATATTAAGAATAAAAATGTTTTAATATTTGTAGAAAGTATGGCTTGTTGAAATATTAAAGCATTAAATTCATGATTAATTTGAAAATCACCCGCAAAGCTAACTTACCCTGGGAAGCTAAACGTATTCCTAAACACTTTGGAAGCGGGGTATCGTAAGAATACGTTTTTCTCGAATTTTCCAACGTCAAAATTTTAATTCAAGGATTTGGCTTGCGTATTAGTTTATATATTTATTGCATTGGTAAAGAGGAGGTATAAAAGTCCCCCTAATTTTTTTTTTCCTTTTACCATAATGTGCAAGTATACCAAATATTTATTCAGTATATAAAGGTTAACCCGTGCCGCATTGAACTTGATTAATCCTTTGCCGACAGGTACGGCGTATAGAGTGCGCAAGTGGGTATGTACCATAAGCTGAATAAAACTTACAGAAGATGGAGAGGTCACCACCCCTCTAATATCGTATTAGCATTCCTCCTACTTCCTCCGTCACTTCCACTGACATTGAATCAGTCAGTTTCGTCTGATCGCGCTTGAAGGTTCATGAAACGTTCTCAATAACCCAACCTGGCTATCACGAAACTGCGGTTAATTATCCCTATCGAGAAATATTCGGTTCTTTGGGAAGAATTAAGCAAGAAAATACTAGCTGAGGACAAATCGAATACATTATATCTCGATGGAGATGTGACTGAGTTCAGCGACCAAGAATCTAATTCTGAGACTGACGTGGAAGACATTCCAGTTCACGAAGAATTATAGCGAATCAAACTCGAAGACAAATGTTTGTACCATAATCCATTCAACCTCTAATCTTATTGTACCATAAAAAATAAAGTTGAAAAAACGGGACGGTGCATAAAGTTCGCCAATCTGATCTGAGTGATCTGAAAAAAGTCACCAGTCCACAAAGGATTAAATAAAAATGTAGGAGAAAAAAATTGCTAAAAAACAAGAATTTAAAATTAGATATCTGTTATTGATATAAAGAAATCGTATTAGTTTGCTATGATTAATTACAGTTTTAATAATACAATTTTTGATAATATATTAAAAAATAAAATCTATACAGCTGTTAATAAAATATTGAAATAAATTTTCGCGTTTAGGAATAGACTTCTTGTACAGTCTGTGGATACTGCTTTCTGTGGTGTTGAAAATGCTTTTAAGAGTCAAAGCTTACATAAATTTTACCCCTCTTTCGGCACTATCATTGAAAATATTTAGTTTCCCCGGAATGTTTCTTTTGACTTTAACCCTTTCTAAGACCGTGGGAAGTATACTTCCTACCAAATTTATCAATTTTTAAATGCGGTTTTTGAGGTTGGCGTATGTTCTCGACAAAACTTTTCGATGAAACAATATCCTAGATGTTCCAATTCCTTATCTCAACCCATAACGAATTGTCTTGGCATGCTAATTAATTATTAATAAATAAAATTAACAAAAAATAATGCCATCCACTAAGCTAGATGAATTTATTTTCTTAAATTAATCTCAATCCCAAAGTTATTTTAATATACTACTACTAGATAAAAATGCCCCTTTAAAGGGTTAAATAAGAATCGTCCCTGCCCCAAAGATCTGAAGTGAAATTCAGAAATTCAATTTCTCCACGTCCAATTTCTTTAATAAATTCTAACTTTTCTGAGAATGAAGTCTGCTAATGCAATGATGAACTATTTTTTGATGTCATATCTAAATTCTGAATGACTAAAATTTTAAATATTCATTAGAAAATCATGTTAAAATTTAAAAAATTATAAAAATTTACTTTCTTTATAATTCAACGAGCTCCCTTTAATCGGCTTCAATTTTTCGTTTTTTAAGTGCATTAGAAAGATATTTTATATCACTCAGTATTTCGCTATTACTACATATTTCGTTCTAGAATTTATTCCAAATTATTCCATTTTTCTCTGATTTTTTTAAAGAAAATAATATCTGGACTACTAGCCAGTTGAGGTAACTGTTAATACCCGGATTCAGCCAATGCTCATGTGACTCCAAGTACGTGTAGTGGGCGGCTGCGAGTCTAACTCTCGCCAGATCACGAAGTTCCGTAGCCGAACTGTGATGTACTCGTATTTACTGTCTTGATGTTTTTGTCCTGTGTCTGTGTTGAATAAATGTTTGTTTGATAATCCCTGATCTTATTCTTCCACCTGCGCCTCTGCCCCACTCATTTAACCTAACAGGTTATGGCTCCAGAGTCACGGAAGAAACGTTTTGAAAGGGGTTTCAAACACTAAACATTTTGGACAAAACGGAACTGCTAGACCTAATCTCAGAATGGCGGAAAGCCAAACGAGAATCGAAGCGCTAAGTAAGACAATTTCGAAACATGGAAACTGCAGATGGAGGCCGTGCTGATCAAAAATGACAGATTCAAATATCTTTCGGAAGTCGCACCTCCGCCTGAGCCGAAGGAAGCTTATGACAGTTGGAAGATTGAAGACAGCAAAACAACTGATCCTATGCATTCAGCCAAGCGAGTTGAAGCTGGTAAAGAACTGTCTAACGGCGAAAGATATGTGGGAAAAGCTCGAGAGCACTTACCAATCAAAAGGCCCTGCGAAAAAAGCTAAACTCCTAAAAAGCCTTCTGCAACTTAAAATGGAGACTGGTAGTGATGTGCGCGACAACATTCGAAAATGTTTTGACTTTATCGACAAACTACAAGATTTGTATATTGTCATCGACGAAGATTTGAAGAGTGTAATGTTGCTGTATAGTTTGCCTGCTAATTTTGAAACATTCAGAGTCGCGATAGAATCTCGTGATGAACTGCCGAAATTGGATACATTAGGAATAAAAATAATCGACGAGAGGCAAAGTCGAGCAGACCAGTTCTTATCCAAAGATGACAGGCCCTATCCGTTTCTCCGTTGCACGAGACCATAGCCAGTGGATCTTGGACTCCGGATGCACAACGCATATGTGCAATAATGAGTCTTTCTTCGAGTACATAGAGCCATCCAATGAAAAATGTGTCAAGTTGGCTAACAAAAGTGATTCTAAAGTGCAAGGACATGGAAAAACCAATTTTCCTGCTATCGTGAATGGCCAACGCTCATATGTGCACTCAAACGAAACTTTGTGCCAAGTTTATCTTACAACTTGCTCAGTGTCGCAAAATTGACTAACCTTGGATTGACTGTGCAATTCAACGGACAATCAGCAGACATCGTGAACCCCTTGAAAGACAAGAAACTGAAAGCTGATCGTGTCGGTGATTTATATTATTTACGCACCGAAGAAAAGAAGAAGAATACTGCTTCCACGGTAAGTACTTCTATATATACCCCCAGTTCTGGTGACTTAAATAAAAGGTCATTTAAATAAAATTGACATGATGAATGCAATTAAAAATTGATCATTTGAAGGTTTAAAGTGTTCAAATTTAAAATGTTCAAATATAGATATTTCTAATTTTGATTGTGAAATTTGTATAAAAGGTAAACTTACTAAAAGTCCATTTAAAAATGTGCATAGCAGAAGTAATGTCAAACTGAAAATTTTGCATACCGATTTGTGTGGGCCAATGAAAGTGAAGTCTATCGGGAACGCGCGATACTTTATAACTTTTATTGATGATAAAACTGGTTGGACTGAGGTCAGATTTCTCAAAATAAATCTGAGGCCTGGGAAAAATTTAAAGAAGTTAAAAATCTCCTGGAACGGCAATCTGGTTGTAAAGTAAAATTTCTGCAATCAGATAGAGGGGGCGAATATATTGGGGAAATTTTTGATGATTATCTTAAAGAACTTGGAATACAAAGACGCTTAACACTCAAAAATACACCCAATCAAAACGAGATCGCGGAGAGGAAAAATCGAACTCTTTTAGATATTGCTAGATGTTCTTTAATCTAATCCAAACTTCCACTTAGTTTTTGGGCTAAAGCAATTGCGAATGCTAATTATACCAAAAATCGATTACCATCAAAATCGTTGCAAGGAAAAAGTCCTTACGAATTATGGCATGGTAAAGTTCCGAATATTGGTTACTTTAAAACTTTCGGTTGTGAAGCATTTGTTTGGAACAATAAGAAAAATAGAGAAAAACTTGAGCCCCTAGGTCTAAAAGGTATTTTTCTTGGATATAGCGATAATTCAAAAGCTTATCGTATTTGGCAAAAAGAAGCGAAACAGGTGGAAATATCCCGTAGTGTAAAATTTTTGGAAAATAACTCGTTAACTCCTTTGAAAGAGTACATTGATTTTAATCCCTATGACTATGAAGTGATTAAAACAGATAAAGAATGTCATACCCTCAGTATTCCCGCTCCTATCAACAGCGAAAAACGAAACACACCGGAGAGCGATGATGACGTAAACCCTTGAACTTGAACCTGAGCTGCCGATCTCTGAAAAACCCATAAATTCGGAGCATAGTTCCAAACAAGGCGTGGCCGACCGAAGTTGGTTCGAAGCGCGCGAGGGAGACCGAAAAAGATATATGCAACTCCTAAAGAAGAAACAAACGAAAATAATTCCCAGAATTCAGTTGATTCCACTAATTGCACAATTTTCGCAATGGAAGAGATAGCTATGGAAAGTGCATTAAAAGGTGAATCCTCACAGGATTGGTTAAAAGCCTTAGCTTCTGAAGTGAAATCTAGTTTAAAACATGACATCTTTCATGTTAAGAGGACGGAAAACATGGAATTAATTGGGAGTAGATTTATATTAAGAAATAAACGTGGGTCTGATGGAAAAATAAAATAAAAAAAGGCTAGATTAGTAGCACAAGGATTTGGTCAAATACCCGAAGTAAATTATTGCCAAAATCAAACATTTTCACCCGTAGCGAGATTGAGTTCGATCAGGATGCTATCTTCTTTAGCTGCCAAATTTAAAGCAAAAATATATCAGTTCGATATTACAACTGCTTATCTTAATGGTATTTTAGAAGATGAGGTCTATATGAATATTCCAAAATATTTTGATCTGGCACTTGAGACTCTAATTGAAAGTGAAAATGATGAAGACTTATGCAAAAGAGCAAAGCAAATACTTGTAAACATTAAAACGAATACCATGGTTTGTAAACTAAAAAAATCTCTTTATGGACTCAAACAAAGTGGCCGTTGTTGGTTTTCTAGATTAAATGAAATTTTGCATGATTTTGTATTAAATAATACTAAGAGTGATCCATGTGTATTTCATATGAAAAATAATAATATGTTAACAATTTTAACTGTTTACGTGGATGATATTTTGATGTTTAGAGAAGATACTAAAATGGTTGATTTGTTACATAATCATTTTTCAACGTGCCTTTTAATAATACTATTAAATATTGGATATTCGTGTACACGATCGCATTGAGAGGGATGTTAATTCCCGGATGCAGTCAATGGTCATGCGACTCCAAGTACGTGTAGCGGGCGGCTGCGAGTCTAACTCTCGCCAGATCACGAAGTTCCGTAGCCGAACTGTGATGTGCTCGTATTTACTGTCTTGATGTTTTTGTCCTGTATCTGTGTTGAATAAATGTTTGTTTGATAATCCCTGGTCTTATTCTTCCACCTGCGCCTCTGCCCCACTTTTTCGTATATCTGATGCAGAGATGGAAAATATTCCATCTCTCGATCTGCGTACTGCTTTAGAAATGTAATCGCACTATTGATACGAACTGTATTGAAACTATTTGTGTCAGAACAGAGAATTTGAGCCTTGTATTCCAACCCTAAATCTTTTAGAATAATCCAGAAAGCAATAGTTTGCTCCTTCCCTGAAAATTTTTTTAAATTTTGTCACCCGCCAATTTTTCTTGATCTTTATATGTAACAATGTGACAGGTGGCCTTTCACTTTTTAAATCTCGCTCATTTAAAAGAGGTAGCAATTTACCTTCCCAAAGAAATAATACGAAACTAGATTCATTCCCTTTAAATTATTCTTTAATCTTAGTATCTTTCTTCTAATGAAAGTCTTCCAGATGTCTTTGGATCTTGTTTCGAATGATTGCCAGTTCATATATGTTATGCCTTAAAGACCCATCTACGGTTTCGAGAACATAAACGACATTTTACTGACTAATGTATCATCGCTCGAATATAGCAATTAATTTTGGAATTAAAATCATTTCCTCCTAAGTACATTTTTTATCCCTAATCCTTTCTGCGCATTTTTGTTTCTCTCAAGAGACGTCTGGGTAATTAATTGATGAAGGCCCAGCTTGGTCAGAAATATCCTTTATGCCTGATGATTCTTGTGATGAATCCATGCAATTGTCAGCGATCTTCGAACTACGTTGAGCCTTAGTCAGTGTGATTTCTTGTTCTCTGACTTTCAATAATGCCTTTTCTTCACGCTTTGCAAGCTTCATATCGATTCCCATAAACACATCCCCTTCACCCTGGCTCTCTTTGACTCAATAAAAATGTTCTGTCTCCAATTTTTATAATTTCCAAAGTTTTAGCGACAGCAGTGTCAAATAAATTATTTAAATCTGATGTAAATTTGCTTTCTTGTTCTCTCTGCGTTTCTGTCCTCCATTTTTAAAGACTGCGTCATTAAGAGTACATCTTCATGATTTTTTTCTATACAATGATGTGTCGCTCTTTTAGGAAACCTTGCCTTCTCACAAAAATCAGGCATTCGCGCACAACTGAATTTGTGCTTTCACTTAGAGACAGTTTAATCTCATGTAAATTATAAAATAACATCGATAGTACTTCCCGGTTGGATTGAAGTTTGATTCCATTTATTCGGTGACACTCTCTACCATTTAAATAGATATTTTGATCACCACTTCTCGAATTAGAAGCCATAAGTGCACTCATACTAGAACAGACTGAGGGCCGGCGGTGGATGGAGCACACTGCCTGCACCCACTTCTACCGCGATGCGGCACGTGATCCCAACCTCTGATTTCAACAAATGAGATATCTAATTGTTTCTTGGAATAAAAGGAAAAAAACTGGAGGGTGTGCGAGCTGAAATCAAAACATCAAAAAATAAGGGCCCCACCCTATTGGACATGTTGATAGATATCTGCAGAATACGTTCACTTTTTCTTTTATGGTATATAAATTGTCTAGAGTAAGCCCAGGTAAGGTTTGTATTTTTATTTGAGCCTGAATCTAATTCGTATCCTGCACGCAATGTGTTAACCCCTTCTTGGTCGGATTTTTTTTATCGAATTTCCGACCCCAAAAAAAGACATTTTTTTTCTTATAGCTGAAAATTAATATTTGTTCTAATCTAAATTCGAAAATACAAAATATTTTTTATCAATAAACAGTTTTTGTTTGACCTACTGGTGGTCCTACATGTGATATCCCGTTTACTGATCTACAGTTTTCCCTGCAATGCATCCAGGTTTTAAATTAAAGCAAAATACTCTCCGATAATATATTTACGTAGCAATACTCAAAAATACAAAAAATAATCGCGGAATATAAGGAGACGCTTAAGTAGCAACAAATTCACTTTCAACTACGCAGTTTTTCTCTTCGTCAAATGGCATGAGACGGTTACCATACGGAAAAAAAAACGAACGTATGGGACACCAACCAAGAATGGGTTAATGCTTTCACATCGTTATCAACTAATCATTGTTAATGTTCTGTGAAGTTATTAAGAATAAAAAGAAGTGAATAAAGGTCATTTCTTATGACTACTTACTGTACACGTTTTTCTTGATATTTTTATGCAACATCTTTAATTTCCGTCGCTGGAGCAAATGAACATGTTGAACTTTAACACTCTTTTAAAATAAATAAAACACTGTACCTATGAGAGATGAAAACAAATACATAAATGTGACAATATTTCGAATAAAACCACATTTTATTGATAAGATTTTAAAAAATATTTTAAATAGGATATTAAAATTAATGCATGTATAATACAAAACTTAGAAATTAAAATATCTTTATTTTTGTATTCGATATAGCAGCGTTACGGCTTGAATGCAACACTCCACTTTATATTCATTTATTATATATTTACAAGATTTCACAATACATTAATAAGATTTTATCGAATACAAAGAAATCTTGAGGGCCGCGGTGGCCTGGTGGCAAGGTCCCGACCTCGGGACCGGAGGGTTCCATGCTCGAAACCCGATTTCACCGAAGAACCGCCGTGTAAGCGACTCTGACGCTCGCTAAATCCGTCGGGGCCAAACGTCCTCCCGTTGGTGTGATACGGAAGCTTGGAGAGGGAGCTGCCAGCTCAGGTGTCGTCCTCGTCATCTCACCGCGGTCCAAAATTATGAGATCTATCCCAAAATAGCCCTCGTGTTTCTGCAAAACGGGAAATAAATATAACTAAACCTAAGCTAAACAAAAAAATCCTGTTAAACTCGATACATTTATTTTGGTATCAGATCACATTTCTTACCAAATTTAAAGTGGGAAAAATAAAAAATGCCTATTTTTTATTTCTCCCATTTGGTATGGATATGTTTTCATCGAACTCGTACGTAGGAGTTGTACAGACAAGGATAGGAATAAAAACCCCAGTTTTAGAATTCTTGGAATATATTTGAAAAGAAAGCCCCTTTCTACATTCTATTCAAATCAGCTTGTATGTGAAACGAGAATCTGAAGTAGAACTGGGAATTCATCTTACGCTTAGAGAAATCATTCAGATAAAAATGTACTCGTAAGTTTTATCAATAGTAACATTCTGGAATTAACAGTTTGGTATTACTCTAATAACATAAAAACGTTTTGTTTTATTCACTATAGGAAAACGAGATTATTGAACGGATTTGTAATTACATTTACTAAACTAAGTTGTTAAATTAGATATCATAATATTCATTTTTATACTTGCTCGTAATAACGTAAGTCCTCTTACTCCTTATAACGTATTAACACGTTGATCGCCGTACGAATCAAATACGATTCATACGTCATTCTAATTCGATAACTCCTCTTCTATTGTAGTTATGAGACAGCAGAGTAGAAGTCATCTAATTCAATAGATGATTTGAATCTCAGGAATGAATCATGGCTGCGAACGTGTTAATATGGCTATTTGTACTAAAGATAACATTATAAAAATGATTTAAAATTAAATTGCCTCTACTTATAATGCCCATTTAGATTTCAATGATATGCCAAACAGTGTTATTAAAAAGATGTTTTGTGGCATAAATAAGCCGAAACATCGGAGTCTGAGTATTTTACATTTTTGGTTTGAATTTCCTTTTAACCTTCCAGCGGGCGCACCTACACAAATTTTACGACATATCGTGTATCGTATTACATAAATACATCGTGTTGTTTTACAAAAATAAATCCAGCTTTTATTTAAGTTATCAGAATTTATTAGCTTAATAGTAAACAAAGATTTTATAAATTAAAAATTGCACTGAAGTTTATAAAAGGATATAAATATGTAATACGATGCGCAATGCAAGTATCTCTTGAAAGCGCGTGCCCGCTGGAGGGTTAAATTCCAAAAAAAATTAATGTTTTGGCAAATTTATTGTAAATTAGTTAGCCCTAATTATATTTTAGGGCTCTTTTTAAAATTAGAGTTACTTTTATATGGAAAAGAAATTATTTATCTATTTTTGCTTTATAAATAAAAGATTTGTGAATTTTTTTTTATGAAAAAAAGGTTGTATCTCAAATTCGAATTATGTTTAAATGTTCCGATAACTAATTATGTTTTTTAAAATATAAATGAGACGATTATCTTATCTTTCGGTTTTATTTAAAAGGTGTGAAAACTGAAAGATTAAAATGCAATTTTGTTGTTACTTGTGTATAAAATATAAAAATTATGTTCAGTTTTCTAATCACTCTTACTTTTTTAAAATGAGAAGAGAAGCGGTTTAAAATTCACTGTTGATCATGATTGTATCAGTCATTCATTTAGGGCCGCGGTGGTAAGTCTCGGTGGTAAGGTCTCGGCTTTGGGGCCGGAGGGTTCCAGGTTCGAGACCCGGAAGTTTGGAGAGGGGGGTGCCAGCTCAGGTGCCGTCCTCGTCATCTGACCGAGGTTCAAAATTACGAGGTCCGTCCCAAAATAGCCCTCGTGTTGCTTCAAAACGGGACGTTAATATAAATAAACTGAACTGTATCAGTCATTTAACATATAATATCGGGATTAAAACAATCAGTAATATTTACTTGATCAGTAATATTTACCCAAGTCCCCTTAAATGCAAAAAAAGATTTCAATTATAATCATAAACCCCATCATGATTTATTTTTATGATCTAGTAGCGCAGTTTTGTGTGGATACTACATAATCAACTGCTTTTAAGACTTGTTACCGTTTTTCATGGAACGGTGAATACAATGTCATTAAAAACATCTTTTCCCAAAAAGTAAAAAAAAAGGGATAGATTAAAATAGTGAAAAATCTCTCTCGTTTTTATGGTCCAATAAGTCAAATAAAGATAAAAGAGCACTTAGATCATTGTTCAAGAAATAATTCGTTTTTACTGTATTTTAAGAAAAATAATTCCTGAATAAATCTTTTTTCTTTCATCGATATATTCATTACAAAATGTTCTTCACGGATACGCAATTTTTTATAATTAATCTCTTTTGTTTGCTCTCGCTGTTTAATGTCTTTTGATTTTTTAAAGATTTTAAATCGTCTTTTTTTCATGAAAAGGGTTTATTTTTCATTATAATATATTGATTTTATGGTTTCAAATCTATTTATTAAGTTTGAAGCTAAGGATGCTAAATGCTTTGTAAAAATTGAATATTTCAGACTTTAACATAAAAATTCTATTAGAATAATTTTTTTCTTTTAAATACTTGAAATGTGATTAAATCAATTTTAAAATTTTCATTTAGATTATTTTCTGTCTATTTAAAACCTTTTATTCTTATTCTATGCAAATAGGAAGTAGGTCACTTGGAGGAACCTAAACGAAGTTGTAGGCCATCCCTGACAGTGGCGTCATTGCCGTGCATCTTGTAACGAAGAATATGGTAATTCAACCATCTACTGGGAATATCAGTGCTCGTGAAGCGGTTCAAATAGTGGTTTTTTTTTCATATCCACACCGACCAGCCTACCCAATCGGGTGTAAGGCCTACAACAAGCTAGTGGGTTGCCTGAATCATCGGTTCGATGCGATCTTGTATTTATAGCTGTACAAAATTTGCAGTCACTGCACCATTTATTACCGCCAGATATTTCCAATAGAGAATTATTTGCCACGTGAGCTCTGGCAAAAGTTGAACAAGAGCCATAAAGGTTATTAATGTTTTGTGTACTGATGAAGCCCACTTTGCATTGTAGACGGATGCTAACAAGTCTCTGCATTCATCTTTTGCGACAATTTATTGTGTTTTCAACCCATTTATATTATCGGTCATTTCTTCTTTGAGGAGCGTTGTCCAGCGTTATGCTCGAAAGCTTACACAGTGAAAGGATAACGGTATCTCGCTCTTTTGCGTGAATACGGTCTGTCAGTTTAGTAGGAAACAGATGCGCTGTCTGCAGTTACCTTCATGCAGGGCGGCCACATTTGAAGTTCAGTGAAGGCTTTCCTTTCAGATAATTTCGTGAAGATCGAGTGATAAGTTGAGGCTGTAAGATCATATGGCTCCCACTATCACCTGACTTGACTCTGGCAGTTTTTTGCCTGTAGGGTTTCTTAAATTGCTTTGTATATGTGTCTTCCCTTACCACATTGGCAGAACTCAACGATGTCATTCGGCAGGCCGTTTGTGGAATCCACCTAGACATGCAGCACTCAGTTGGCACAGGTGTTGTGATTGGTCTCACTTATGGCAGGCCGTGGTGGCCTGGTGGTAAAGTCTTAGCTTTGGGGCCGGAGTGTTCCGGGTTCGAAACCGATTCCTTTGAAGATCCCACGTGTATATGGATCTGGTGTACGCTAAATCTGACGTCATGGTCCAAACGTTCTACCTCGGGGTGGTGCAAAAGCTTAGAGGGGGGGACAGCTCAGTTGTCGCCCTCGCAACCTGACCGATGTTCAAAATTACGAGGTCCTTCCCAAAATAGCACTAGCATTGCTTTGAAAGCGGGACGTTATTAAATATAACTTTATCTATCTCCTTACTTGTGCCATATAATGTTGTGGAGGTTACTTTGAGAAATTATTGCTTAGATAAATCTATGTAAGTCGTACCGTTATTGCCCTCCAGCTCCCTCTTTTGGCGACGCTTTGAATTACTTCATTTTTATAATAAACCCGATCCCATTCATGCAAACCTCAATTCTTTAGGAATCGAAGTTTTCATAATGATGACGCACCATCTGATATTTGTCTATTTCTAGCAAATAGCAAAATTGCAGATGATATTACAAGAGAATTACACTAAACAATGTTTAACAGTTTTAAGCAAGTAACTAATAACAAATTTAGCATCAAATTAAGGAAAATGAATTCCATAAATGAACTTCTAATATTTTAAGAAGACATTTCCTCAATCAGAGAAAAATCAGTTTAAAATACTAACACTGTAGGAGTAAAAGTTTAATAAGAGAAATTAATTATCATTCATGGGAATTAATTCATCATTCTAATTTTGAAAGTTCACGGAATGTTTGCAGATATATCGCTTATTTCTTGTTCATGATAAAATTTACTTAATTTTTTTTAGTTTGCAAGTCTTATATAAAAAAATTATAAAGAAATGTTTTGAATGGAAAGACAAAATAATACAGGTTTTATTGTTAATTGTTAATATAAGATTAATTTTGATAATTTACACTAAAAAGAAAACATGCTTCAGCTTAGTCTATTTCATGCTACATTTAATTTTTTAACAGTTTCTGCAATTTAGAGCTAAACTTTGTTCATTTTCTGTTTGCAATTAAAGAAGTTATAAAATTATCATCTAAAAGGAAAATGTTATATTAGAATGTAAAGTGCCGTATAAAATTATGTGCTATAAACAGACTCTATCCATAAATATATTGGCCAAAGTAGAAAATAATTTATTATTTTATTAGTTTGAACAAATTCAAATGAAGGCTCATGGATATTTTTTTCAGTGAAAGTTAGTAAAATTAAAAGAAAAATTGATTCCTTATTAATGTTCTGTCGGTTAAAAATTGTAAAAGAATTTTTCCCCGTAAAAATATACATAAAATCTGTCGCAATACGAATTAAAATTGGAACATTCTACAACCATTTTCGTTTAAGATATTTAATTTTCATTCCTTTATTCGTAATAAATTTCTCATTTCAAAATTCGTTAGAAAATAATGGAAACTTATATAATATAATGAGAAACTTCTTAAAATATTGTTTGATTAATTTTCATTATTTTTACATTATATATTTATATTAATTTAACAGTACATAAATTCATACTAAACATAACAAATACTTCTAATGCTTTACGAATTCAAACGTTCACAAACACTTAAAGCAGCAATTGCTTATTTCAAGAAATAACAAATCTCTGATTATTAGTACCGAGAGGATCACTAATCACTTGAAACAGACATTAAATTTGCAGGTAAATTACCTGTAAATCACTCAACTATTCTCATCTCGCGGGATCAGGATCTCTTTGAAGCTAACGTTTCTTATATTCTCTGATTGATACGAAAAGTCTGTCGGAATAGCTTCCCATTTATCGTTTATAATGATTGCCAGTATTCTAATAATATACAAACATCTATTATGCAGCTTACCTGAAAAGCATGAAATTGGGAATTCTATAGAATGTCTCGACTTTGTATAGAATTTCTAAAATGAGATGGCAAAGCATGAAATGCTAAATATCTCGTATGTTTAAGACGTAATATATTCAATATTGAAACACAAACGAAGGAAGTATACATATTCTCAGAGATGCTTTTATCATGTGTCATGTGAAAATTGCCAAAATATTGCGTTTCAGTTATATTAACATCCATTTTAAAGCAACAAGAGGGCTATTTTGGACCTCGTAAGTTTGAACCTTAGTCGGATAACGAGGACAACACCTGAGCTGACGCCCCTTCTACAAACTTCCGTACCACACCAGCGGAAGGACGTTTAACCCACTAGGTATGATTTAAATCGCAGCTGGCCCGCATACCCGGCTCATCTTTGGAGGAATCGGGTTTTGGGCCAGGAACCCTCCGGGTCCGAAGCCGAAACCTTACCATTAGGGCACCGCGGCCCCTACCAAAGTATTGCGAATACGTAAAATCGTGAAACGCTGATAGAAATATCTAACTTAATTGGAATTTAAGACACATTCGTGATATATTTAAATTTTTAATGAATGTGTTATCTATCTGATAAGGGAAGAAAGAGAACTATCAATCTTTTTGATATCCATTTGGCTTAATTTTCTTATCGTGTGATTTTCAACGTCTCAAGCTTTTACGAGCATTGCTTTGACATCCACATTTTTGATAAAACAATATCTTTTGCATTTTAGTACTCTAATAAATGCCAGTCTTTAAAAAACTTTTATATTTATTATTTTCTACCTTTTAGTCTTTAATATATTTCATTATTTGTCATTATAATTATTACGGAATCTTTCAATTAATTCTTCTTAGATTCACTACCTGATGGTACCTTCCGTATCAAAGTAAAATTAACTAAATTAAGCATCGACTTCAAAATTCTGTCTTTATAAAAATAAAATAAGTCAAGCTAAATTAAAGCATGCGTGAAACAAGTTTTTGTTTTGTCTCCATCACCAATTTCTAGATAATATAACAAACATGATCACCAAAGGAAATAAAACTAAAATATAAATTCGAAAAATTGTAGAAACAAAAATTTTAAAGTTTAAAGGGCAAATAAGAGCAAATATTAAAAAAGAATACACAATTCTTAAAAAATACATCTTAAAAGTGGCGCTCAAATGCAGAAGCAATCAAATCAATGTAGAGAACAGAACAAAGAAAGCAAGACAACATAATGGCGGAAACCCTCTTCTCGTACGTCGTCAGGGGTCAAACCGATGAAACAAAGTTTTAAAAAGGATTTTTTTCTGTATAAGGGCAGGACTTTAGTTAAAAATAGCCCAAATTTTCACCCGAAAAGTCCGAAAGTGGAATGGAAAAGAACATCCTTCAGAAATAAAAGTGAAAAAAATACTCTTAAAAAACAAAAAGAACAAAAATTATCCAACCTTACTTCGCCATTTTAGGAGTCCACCCTAAACAAATGCAAAACCAAATATGAAGGGAGAAGAAAAAAAAATTAGCCCGGTGAGAAAGAGAGTAAAGCGCCGTCTATTGAAGCAGGAAAAAACAGAAGATAATTTTTTTTATTTTTTTATTATTAGTTAATAATAATTAGTTAATTATTATTATTAGTTAATAATTTGAAGTTGCATTAATTAAAATATTAATATTGCAATAATTATAGGGAAATTCATTTTGCTGAAGGAATTTTAATAAACTTAGTGGCTTTTCAGAAGGAGTCTCTGTTGTTAAATACTTTTATCCTATAAATTAGGGCAAAAATAATGTTTTTAAGAATTTTTGAGTATATGTTGAAATGATAATGACTGAGAAAGTTAATTTTAAGCTTGAAATCTTCTCTTTTGTCATAAATCCCAGTCGGGACCTCATACCAAACATGAATCATTTTGATGCATTAGCCAGTAATATATGTATTTATGAGCTAAAATAAATACTGCTTTTAAATATATAGCATTTCATTCATAAAATTTCAATTTAATTTAATGCAATCTTCGCTATATTCTATTAATTTACTTTTCCTTTAGCATTAGAGATCATGAAGTATTAGAGATAATATAGAAAAATGTTTCATTTAAATGGAACCCTTACAAAAAAGCATTAAGGTAATTTTTTGAATTGTATGCATTCGTGTTTGCCTCTGAAAAAGATAAAAAGAAATTTATGACAAATTCAACACGACTGTCCCTAGTACTACTTAAATATAGGCTTAGTTTTATAGTTCGTATCAAGGTTTTTCGGTTCTGATGAATTGCAAGAATATTTAAATTCTTTACTTAATTAAACCTCTTATTTAATACAGAACTTTCTTTTATTAAATAGATGGCATACAAGGTAAAGTGCTCCTGCAATTTATAGACAATTTTTAATCACTAATAAATTCAATATACATTGCATTTTTATACTTTTTAAAACCAGCCTTAAGGCATTTAAAGAAATACAAAATAAAGTCCGAAACCAACTATAAGATGATAATCATATCATTCAAAGGCTCTAGCGGGTCTATTCTGGTACCCCTGGTTGGGTTGAGAGACATCACTTTTCCCGTTGTTAACGTGCGGAAAAAGTCTCCCAACGCAACCGGGAGTACCAGAATAGACCCGTTAAACAGTGGTTCCCAAACTTTTTGGATGAGCGGAACACCTGTTGTGTAAAAAAATATTTTGAGGCCCACTAACTAAATATACAAGTAAAAATATACAAACACATGTATTTATATACTTATTATATGCACGTATGGGACAGTAATTAGTAAAGCTTACTATAAAAGGATTAAAAATATATTGTTTTATGAAGCAAAAAAAGAGTGAAGACTTTTGAATCACCCATGACTTCGACTCTTGACTAGCATGCAGCGGCCCACTAATAAACTATCCGAGGCCCACAAGTGGGCCGGGACCCAAGGTTTGGGAACCACTGCTCTAGAACACAAGTCTTTCAGCATGATAAAAAATTAATGTTATTCGTTATATCAAATGGGCAAGCATTAAATATAACAAACCAAATTTCTAAAAGGAAAGAATGTTTCAAATTTAGTTATATTAACGTTCCTTTTTTGAAGCAACACAAGGGCTATTTTGTCGGTCAGATTACAAAGACGACACCCGAGATGGTACCCCCTCTCATTTTTATATAAAACTAGACAACGCTCTCTATAAAACGTGGTTGTTCCTATCAAATGCTATTCTTATTTAATAAATAATTTCCAATTACATATTGTCATATACGATTTCAATTTAATTGATTTACTCGGTTTGTCCAAATACAAAACTTATGCATTTCAGATTAAGCATATTTCATTGCTGATGTTTCTAGTTCAAAAAAAAACGCTGATATCAGTATTATGTTTTGCATAAGAAATGTTATTAAGTGTATTCTTAATATCAAAATCACCAGAAGATTTATTTTTCCTTCGGTATATACGAAAGAAATATGAAAAGTTTGCATTTGGAAATCAAATATTTTGTCCTGAAAAAGGGAATGAATGCGCCAAGATATTATATTTTATGTTCAAAAAAGAAGTAAAAACTATTACTGTTTTTATACTCGAAACTTAATTGTCTGTCATTTTTACTACACTTTTAGATTAGATTTAGATGCTTTGTAGTAGAATATAAAAGGTTGAATTTTTATCATAAATCTACTAGCCAATAATGTGAAGGAATGAAATACGAATTTGAATCCAAGGAAACAACAAAATTTTTTGCAGTATTATTTATTATATGGAGTACTCCAGTTGATGTTATGTTATTCACAGTTATTGGTAAACTAATTAACCCTCACATAATAATGGGCAATGAAAACGTACTTTTGTGTTAAGTGCCTGGGTCTTGGAGCAGAGACCACATCGTAGTTAGAACAACAAGGTTTATTGAACACAGCTGAATGGGAACATAGCGAGCATGCTCTGTACAGCCTTTATATATCATGTCGTGCATGAATACACTACATGATCCTTTCTTTGAAACAAAGAAGATTTCAAACAATTTCATAGAATAAATTATTAATGAACAAATCTATATTAGTATGAATTATACTCTAAACTTAAAACTTGTCTACATAACAGCTAGGTGGTTTTACAACTCTGCCTTATCTGGTTCGATACGGACCTTTAACTGGAATTCTGGAACTAGGTTCTTGGTTAGACTGGGAATCCGATGCAGGCTCATTAACTGGATCTTGAGGTCTTACTGCAAGTATAGACTCTGGAATAGTATCACTGGTAGAGTAGTCCTCGGAACCTGTAAAATTCTTAAAAGGTGCCAAGTCAGAACATTTATTTTGTCTCAAATGTATCTGATTTCTTGTTTTAACTTCTACTTTATATGTTCGAATATGATAAGAATTAGGAATTTAGTTCTGGCGTAAAACCTCTGCAGGTTCCTATTGACGAACTCTATTTTTCACGAACACAGAACTTCCAGGTTGAAATTCGTGCAAAGTTCTATGATGAGATTTAGACATAGCACGTCTATCTCTCTGCCTTTTCTGATAGTTGTAATAACTCTCATTTTGGACTCCTTTCGGTATCGACAAACTTGTAAGATAGTAGAAAGTTTGCGATTCATTAAGAGCTCTGCAGGAGAGTAAATAGATCCTAGAACTGGAGTAGCTCAGTATAACAACAAAGTCAAATAGGGATCTTTAGAGTCTGCAAACGTTTATCTAAAAAAAATGTTTCACAGTCTGAATGGTCCTTTCTACTTTACCATTGGTTATAGGATACTTAGCATTAACCTTTACATGCTTAGATGTCCAACTTTTAGCAAAACAATCAAAGTCTCGGGAATTGAACGGCGGTCCACCATCACTTATTAACTCTAAGAGTATACCGTATCTCGCAAAAATGGATTTCATTACGGGAATTACAACTGTAGCTTGTAAACTGCTAATTAGCTGCACTTCAATAAATTTTGAATAGTAGTATACAACCTCTACATAATTTCTACCATTGAAATAGAAGAAGTCTATAGCCACCTTGACCCAAGGTGAAGTAAGAAATTCATGTGGCAGTTCAGACTCCGGTGCATTACTAATTTGAAACTTAGCGCAAACCGGACATTTCTCTATCATTTCCTTGATATCTTTAGATATCCCTGGCCAAAACACACATGTTCGAGCCAAACTTAGAGTTTTAACGATACCGAACTGTCCTTCGTGCATTCTATTCAAAATCTCTCTCCGCATACTTTCCGATACAACTATTAAATCGAGCTTGAACAGTAAATCGTCAGCAAAATGCAGCTCATCTTGGTTAAATTTTACTCTTCGGTGCCCACTTACTTCGTTCCTCTTAGGATCGCCAACACTTTTCCGCTAAGAATGGAGAGGAGAGAACATTTGTTTTGGTTGCGCAATGATGATTTTAACGAGTGAGATGTGCGCATGCGCGAAAATTGATCTTTTCATCGGTGTTGTGCGCATGGCGCGATATTACGATTCGTTTTGATTGGCTTGTTCCGTTGATCTGTTTCATGTGATTGGTCGATTCGATTTTTGTCTGATTTTATCATTTCGTTACGTGATCTTCGTACAGCTGTTGTGTTGGAATTCAAATGAACTTCAGTCACTGAATGAAGCATCTCATTGGTTAATTTTCATGACGTAGCCGAAGTTACGGCACTAGTCGAAGTTGATTGGTTGTTACAATCTATATATATTGTTCATTTGTGTTTTTAAGCTATCAGGGAAGTAGCAGTAAGTCAGTCGAATGGATGGCTGTCAGTGAGCGTGTAAGCTGCAAGACAGCAGCATGTCTTTATGTTTTTAAAGTAAACTGGATTAAAGCTCTTTTGTATTTTAAACTGCCTGGTATCTGCGTTACTCTGCAAATTACACTCACAACATGCCAACAGTGGTTATGGGCCGTGCGATCTCATACTGATGATTGCCAGATGCAGTTTTAATCCCTACTGTTTAAAGTAAACGGAAAGAATTGTGCCTGTTTGTTGTGAAGTCTATAAAGCAGATCGGAAGATGAATATGCCGGCGGAGTCTTCGCCATTTGCATTCCCGAAGTTGGATGGTTCCAATTATACCTCATGGAAAGAAGACATGAAGATCGTGCTGATGGATCGTGGTTGTTGGAGCTTCATAATTGAAGATAAGCCATGTCCTGAACAAGCTACTGAGAAAGAAAAGTTCGAGTATGATTGGAGAAAGCAGAGATGTTACACTACAATTTACCAAGGCATCGAAAGAAAATTCCTTCCGTTAATCCGACACACAACGGATGGTAAAGAAGCATGGAACATTTTAAAAACAAATTTCGAACCAACCTCCAAAGCCCGATTGGCAGTTCTTATTGATGAATTTTTCGAGCTCAAGTTTAATCCAGTAGAAGAAACCATTGGAATCTTTTGCAAGCGAATCGATGAGAAGAAAACTCAAGTTAAGGAAGCGGGTTTCTTACAGTACCAAAGAAGGCAACCTACAGTACCAACAAAGAATTGTTCGGCTGGATACTTAGTTATTTGCGGAATTGGTAAATTCTCCTGGGCTATTTCAGAATACACGGTTGGCTGATTTTGACTTACAAGCACGAGAAAAAATTATTTTGCTTCCCGCAGCTCCGGCACTGTTTACCATAAGCTGGACATCTACCTGGAACTTGACGGCTCCCACAGTACTGACATTTTCTTCCGCTACATTTCTTGTCTTTTTGCAGGTTGTCGAAACTTATTTTCTTGACCGTTAACTCTAGATTTCACCTCCGGCGATGGTTTGAACCTTTTCATGGCGTCGATACTTCGCTCTTCCATAAATTAAACTTGAGTTAATTTATGGCTTGGAAGTTTCAGCAGCACTGCATATGTCCAACACTTTAATATCCAAGTGAGATACTCGTAAAAGGCGTTATCGAAGTTTTGCTTCACGCAGCCTTCGTAGAAGTTGATCTACCAAAACGAAATTGCTGAAAGAACAATAATCAGTTTTTAAGCTACTTTCGAAGCTCTGTAATAAAATCATCAACAGATTGTTCTTCCCGCTGCACGAGCAAAAATAACTTCTGGCGTTCATAAGTAATATTGCGCTGAGGGACAAAGTAAGCTTCAAATTTAGCAAGAATTTCACTCATCGAAGCAGAAGAAACTTTACTGAACGTGTTGTAAATTTTTAGGCAATCCTCGCCACTTACACGCAACAAAATTGCAACCTTTTGACTTTCAAGCTTCAAATTCAGCGATGTCTCATCCATATAATGTTGAAACCTCTGCTTCCATAATTTCCATAATTCTACTGGATTAGAATTCAACTTTAAGGGCGGAGGCGGTGCTAGGCTTTCCATGATTCAACTATAATTCAAAGTTTCAATTTACTCCTGGCAACATCTTATGTGCCTGGGTCTTGAAGCAGAGGCCACACCTTAGTTAGAACAACAACAAGGTTTATTGAACACAGCTAAATGGGAAGAGAGCGAGCATGCTCATCACAGCCTTTATATATCATGTCGCGCATGAATACACTACACATACCACCCTAGATAATGTCATTTTATATACGAGGCTGATTGCAGTGGCAAAAACGGTGATGTATTAATACGTTCTTTTTTGCAGTCCGACCACAAATACCGTCTTTTGAACAGCAGTGATTGCCTAATTTTAATTTATAACGTCATAACCATAAAACATGTAAATGATACGTTTTCACTGGCCACTGATGTACACTTCAACACTGGTATTTATTAAGAAGTACATTTGTATAGTTTCAAATTGCATCTCATAAAACTCACAAAAGATAGTATAAGAACAAAAAGAACGCAGAAAAAAGCTTAATGAAGAATTGTATTATATTGAAAAAGAGTTTTTAAATATTATATTTAGCAAAAATCTGTTTATAGTTTTTATTGCGCCTGTATCTTAAATATCGGTTATTCTGAATATAAGAAACTCTGATTATCTGCTTTTAGATGATATTTAACAAGAAAATCACAATAAGTAAGCCTTAAGAGGTTGAAACAAGAAAAGAGATGTGCCAAAGAAAACACTTTTGATAAGTAATATATTACAGAGTGAAATATGTTAATTTTGTATCTGTTTCAGTGTGTCAATTTTGTATGTGTTTCTGTTACAATATGTCAATTTTGTATGTCTATTTGTTTCAAAAATTACTCGCAACCGTTATCAGTTCACTGAAATAGTATACAACATGAATATAGTTATCTCTTTAGATACTGTAAATATATCATCATAATACATTTGTCTTTTCACTTCCTTTGAATGTTTTTTATCGTAATACATGGCTAATGAGTTGTTATGAGATCCGTCTAGACTAAGATTCTTGTCATTAGATGAAAATATTCTGCAACTGAGAAAGGATTTACAATGTAAAAAAATACATGCACTAAAAATATTTTTATGACGATCATCGATAGAAAATGGAAAGCGTATTAGAATAAAAACGAATTCATAATTCGGTCCACGTGTATTTCTAACTTGATAGTCTGCTCATTAAAAGTTAAGGGGAAAACACATAGGGGAGAGAGAGGAGCACCTTTCAACAGTTAGAATTTCTCTCCAATGGAAATGCTATTTGATCGGGTGATAGGTGGCAAATAAAGTTTGAGAAGAGAACATATTCTGGCAATAAGATTCATTCCATTTCTCAAACCACGTGCTTTGCTATGGAATGAGATATGTTTTGTGACCTGCTAAGTAAAAATTGAAATTTCTGTTCATCACTGAATTTTTCTTACTCTATATCCATTGAGATAAGTTGGATTTATTCACCAAGTTAATTAAGATCTTCTGCATCTATAACAATACTATTTGCATCTAGAAATTCCTGTTCTAAAGAGAGTTATAACACTTTAAACTTAATGTCAGCACGTGTGGCACCTTTCAACAAACATCAGGGGGCACATTTCAACACTGGTAAAATGTATCCCTGATATTAAGGAAGAATTAATTTAACTAAATAACTTTGAGACTTGGGCAAGATGGCTTGAACTTGCATAAATTAGCATAATAAAGCCAGAAGAAAAAGCGATTTCAAAGGCCATGCAAGCAGTTCAAGATGTCATGTCTCTTGGAACAGCTTCAGACTTATTGGGAATACCTAATTCTACCTTAATTTATAGATTTAAAATAAAGTAAAACAGCTGGTCTTGATGATAACTTTACATTGAATATTTCATCCAATTGTTTTAACTCCAAGTATACATGCCGACAAGTTTTTACCACAGATAAAAAAAAGCATGCTCTGTGATTTTATTATTAAAAGTTCAAATATGAACAGTGGTCTGACTTACAAGCAAGTACGACAGCTTGCATATTATTATTCAAAATACCTGGGTTCAAGAACTCCAAGTATTTGGAATGAAAATAATATTGCTGGAATTCACTGGGTCAGTGGCGAATACGGGGGGCTATCGGGCTGCAGCCCCTCCCCAGAGCTAAACCAAAATTCTTGATTTTATTTAAAATCACTTCAACTGTTTTTTCTTAATTTTCGTTTTAAAAAAATAATAAAATCTTGACAACATTGCTTTCTGGCTTGACAGGTTCGAAACTTTTCCTACTTTTGTAGTCATTCCACTTGTAGCGTTGACGCGGTCGAAAACATTTTTTTGCCAATTATTTCATCGTATTTCTTATTAAATTATTGAAAGTATTGTAGTGTTCTTTATGATTCTTATTGTCCGGCGAGTAAAGTCTGTAAAGTTAAAGTGTTTTGGTTCACATAAGCCATGAAGTTTGACGTTCGTCACGACTATACAAAATGTTTATGACCTCAGCCCCCCCTCCCCAGACCCGAATCCTGATTCGCCACTGCACTGGGTTAAGGGTCCGAGTTGGTCCGAAAAGTCCAAAAATGTTAAATTGGTACCTTTTCTCAAAATCCATTTTCGATTCATGTTTGAAATTTTGTATGCAAGTAAAGTACACCTTTCTCATTGTACTGAAATGAGCTTTGTTAATTTTTAATTTCTTATAAATAGACACAATGAAATTTTATCCTATTTTAACAGAAAATATTGTAAAAAAAAAAGTCGAGTTTTTTTAAAAAGCTCATTTCAGTATAATGAGAATGATGTACTTTACTTGTATAAAAAGTTTCAAACATGTATCTATAACAAATTCAGAAAAGGTACATCGAAGTAACAGGGTTAGGGTTAACGGACTTGGGATTCCAACTCCCCTTAAGGATTTTATGAATTGTCGGAATAATTGGGCCATTTTAGTCGAAACTGAAAGTAACAAACGGACTGGAACGAAGAATTAAACAAGAAAAAACTAAATTAACCTAAAACCAGATAAATTTTCTTAGGTCACTGTATTTTTCTGTACATTTGTTATATTTCAATAAAATTTGTTCATTTCTGTGAAACGAGTTATTATAAGTGTAATGAGTCATTTGTTGAGAGGTGGGTGGGGGTACCTTTCAACAAATTTAGGCTTCATTTGAAATGCATAATTTCACCTTTTATTTATGACGTGGAATTCTGATACCAAGTGAGTAGCTGCCCAAGATTCTGTTGCAACTAATGATGCCAAATATTAAAATAAAAATATAAACTTTCTTCAAAAATGAGGTTATACTAAAAATTGTTAAAAGGTGCCCCCTCTCCCCTACTTGCAGCCAATATTTCAGAGTATTATCACAAATCAGAAAAAATTTACACTGCTTTTTAAGCGATTTACAAAATTGGGTGACATGGCAGTGAAAGTAACGTGAAATCGATATTATTCCACGCAATCAGGAAAAAACTATTTCGACTTTCGGACTCATTATTGCAAACTAATCTTAACTGCGTTTCTTTTCTTAGGCAGAAATCAACCAATTCCAGACTGCTTATAATGCAACAATTTTAGAAGATGCAGAATTTCAATTTTTACTGTAATGTTATGGAAAAAATGCTTTATTTCAAAATGTGTATTTAGGAGGTTGTTTTGCATCAGATAATTGCATCCAATTCACATTCCTTAAACATTATCCAAGCCATAACTACCAAAACTAAAATGACTTGAGAAACTATATATATATACTCGCATGCCTTTTTCGGTGGTGCTTTATTCGCTCCCTTAGAAACGTTGCTCCAGTTTAAATAGCTATCCGCCCTAGCTATACCCAGATCCGCCCCATAAGTTATTGCACGTTCAACGTGTGGTCTTTGTTCACATTGATGCTTTGCAAATGATTGAAGGATGCAGATTCTTGAAGGATGGAATTATCAGAACACGACTTTCATCTAAGAAAATGAAGGTACCTCTTATCCTAAAATATTGATGTTTAATCCCTAGTTTATGTGCATTTATTCTCCAGAAAACTTTTTCAAGCATGCTGACGTTTCTCGAAATGTTTTACTTTTTAATCAATCATCTTTTTTCATATTTAGAAGATTTTCCCCCTTTAAAACGTCTGAAGGTAGAAGGTTAGCGTCCTCAAGATAATGGGCCTAATCAAACTGATAAAGATGTATCTGCTCCAATTGATGACGATGAACAAGCTTCCCAGGAAACTTCATAATCTTCTATAACGTCCTTCCACATTTTGGGTGAAGCCATTGCTGGATCAGAAACTTCAAAGAATCCACTTATTTTCTCTCGGGATCGCTTCTAAAAATTTGTTTGAGCTCCGATACGGATGATAGACCAAGCAACGGGCATATATCTGTAAAAATCAAGGAACATTTAAGCGAAATCGTGGTTGAATGCATTTTATATTAGTGACAAATACCAAGCTAAAGCACGAAAGTGAAGCAGTTAATCGCAATGATTTAAATATTTAATCCTCAGATCAGGCTATACTCAGGCTTCAGAATTTAAAATCTTTCCAAAAGGTGTTCAGGTATTTAGTTCGATTAATCAATACACACGATAAGTTTTTAAAACATTTATGTTCATTAAACACTGTAATCAGTTCAATTTGATTTCTGTTATTTTCAACGTTTGTCTAAACCCGACAATAGCAAACAATCAGAAAAGAATGGAGCCCGATTAGTTAGCTTTGCAGTTTCATTTTTCTAAGTGGTTTCTAAGTTTTCTTTCTTTGATTGCCCTTGAAAAGCCTGCTATGCAACTGTTTACAATATTTTCTAAGTTTATTTCGTCTTTGTAATTAGATTCAGCAAGATTTAATTTGATAGCAAGATTTTACTTGTGTAACAAGTTTTCAGAGTCACAGTATCCCGTTTTATGCAGATGCGAGAAGCCACAAATGACCGATTTAGGAAATTATTTTTACTACGAATAACCTTGGGTTTCACGATCCTATTGCTTTTGTTTAAACTTCATTAATCTAGTTTCTTAAGGAACCGAAAACTAAGCTATGATCGACGAGTCGTAACATCAAGTTATGAGTGGGGTCGATACATGGAACACACTGTTATATGGCAAGTGAAGGACTGCCTGTATAAATAGTACCGTTTTTAAAGAAGCCTTTCCCTTGGATTGCAGTTTTTAGATTAACTCTTCCAAGACCGGAGGTTTAATTTTTTGAACAAAATTCTTTTTATGCATGCCTCTTTTGTATCACCTTTACCATAAAAATTATATACCTTGCGTTTCTAAGTTATTTTTACTTGACTAGCTTCATGTTTAAAGATATGCGATTGAAAAGTCGATTGAAAATTCCATCTTGATGAACTAGAGTTTTGAAATTAATTTCCTACTCCCGATTACAATGCAATATTTGTAGAATATTAATTCAAATTAATCGACAATTCTGATTCAATACGAGTGGCGCCAACCGGAACAAATGAGAAAAAAATTCATTTAGGATTTATCTTGTTTATAATAATGAATTATGAAGTATTTTAAGAATTAAAAAATAAAAAATAGTTTTAAAATCGTGCTTATATTAGTCTACTAAAAACAATTTTTTCCTTCAATAATGTAGACTAAACTAAATTGTAAAAGCAGAGGCGCTGAGAATACTATAAATGAGCCACAACGAAGAAAGTATAAGAAAATTCTTAAACATTCATTAAAAATTAATATGCATTTATAAAAGTTAATTTGGCTTTAAGATATAGTAGAGTAGGAGTCGTCTAATTAGATAGGTCCTAATCACAGGTGTAAGTCATGGCAGCGAACGTGTTAAAATTCCAATCGGGGGTCTCAAACTTCTACTCTTTAATTTTCACGTCAAAATATTTGATAAAGAAACTATTTCCTACTTAATCCACTAAAATTAAACATTTTCAAATATGTTTAATTTTTATTCCCAAATGCGGTCAGACGAAGCCAACACCAGAACTGTGACTTATTCACTTTTAAAAAGTTTCCACTGAAACACGGACATTTAATACACGGAAACAAATTTCATATTGACCGATTCAACATACTAGGCAGTCGAGAGCAGAGAGTGCTCTCACAACTTCAATCTTGATGGGAAGACCGACACCAGGTAACCGAGGCTTTATTCTGGAAGGTGGTAGAGCGCCCAGAGACCCATTGGAATTACAGAGAATCGAAATCGGAAACTTTGCGTTTTCCACAGCTGTCTCATGCCAGCGGGTAAAAAACGCGAGAAATAACATAATTGACCACGCGTTTTATCAATAGCTTTGAGATGTACACGCATCTCTGGATCTACGAAATTGATGCCACTCTTTGTAAGATGTCGTTGTCAGCACATGGAATCGCGAACATCCTAGAGTGTTTGTGTGTAACGTTTCCTACCTTGCACATTATACGATTCCGATTTGTCCCCGGTCATTACCTCATTCAGAAGCTTGCATAGGCGATAGTGAAACATCCTGTATATCAAGCGTTGCTTGCAGAACCCGAAATATTATAGAAAGTCCTATAGGTGTCCTCTATAGGTAAGTGCCTCTAAGCTATATTTTTCGTAACATTCTTTCAATATCTGCGCCAAAAGAAGATTTGTATAGAATGAAAACTTCGTAAATGCCAGGTCAGTCTTTTCAATCTTCCACTCTGATCCAAAACAATGAATGGCAATGAATATTAATAGCGCTGAATGCTACCGAAAAGAGCTCCAATGCAGCCTTTTGAAGCAGTCTATATACTCGGTAATATTTGAAAATCATAATTTAAAGCCTCAAAAACGCGATGACGAACTACACAGGTTTTGGCGAAATATGCATGTTGTATCGTTATTCGTATGGTCTATCAAGTTATCTACTATTTTCCATTCGCTGTCAACTACGAGATGTCTCCTAATAAGGGTAAGGTAAGGGCGAGGCAAGTTCGAAGCTTTATGGCATAAAGTCAAATGCAGGGAAAATTTCTCCAAAACTTGAGTGAATTCCTAAAATATTTGAGAAAAAATCTACACAAATATGGACGGTTTAGAATTAAAGTGGGCCAACTCCACGAGTTTCATTTTTGAGAAAACAGCTCTAAAAGTTGAACCTGCATTTAAAATAGCAGTGTTCTAATTTTTCTTACTGCCTGGTGAATAACAAATGAACTATGAACTTAAATCCTTGTTACAAAGAAAATATAACATTTCTACACTACAGAGGCAGTGTTAACGCAAAATGAGCAAAACATGGACGTGGTCCACTTTAACACTGAAACTTCCATATAAGAAATAGATTCATCTGCAAGAGCATAAAATTTGGTGGAAAGACAGTTTGAAACCAAGCTGGACGCAGGTTGTTAAAAATTCGAACTAGAAGGAGCAAATATCACCGCTCTATAAAACAGAAATAATTACTTTTGGAAATTGTTTCCTATTACAATTTCCGATTTTAAATCATAACCATGAAAAGAATTTACTCATTTATCTTAATAATTCACTATGAGTGCTGGCTACAAAATATCGTCATTTGCACTACAAGTAGAAATTAAACGATAATTCTTGTAAATAAGTACCATTGCAAGAAGAAGGAAATGGACAAGACAGCAATTTAAGTAAGCTTAAGTTGCTTTAGAAAAATAGATTCAGGTCAACTTATGAAACCAACAGCTTAATAATTGGTTTAATTCATTACAATTGTTCGACGCAGTATAGATATTTCTCAGTGAGGACGATTTGCACACATAAATCAAAGATAGTAGCCATATTTGATTACTGCCATTGCAGTTTCAAGCAGAATGAATATATTTATGCACCTAAACGGCTTCAAATATTGATATTATGAGATTTTATTCTCAACAATCTCTATATGCATTTTGCTATGAAAGATATTTTGCTTTTTTTCTAATTTTGAATACCACCTGAAGCACTATATCTGAAACTAAATATAAAGTCCACTGTGAAATCTTAAAGACACCGGCAGTAAAATTAAGATAGACACTACCGTCAAATATCCCAAAATAATGTATAAAAATAATTAAAATCAGTTTTAATATTCACTATATCTTATCGAAAAATGAACACACCATCCACTGGACGTCAACTATGAAAAAAAGATCTAAAATCAAACTTGCCACACTCCGATACGAGTGCAGCAAACTCATTCACAGGAAAGACGTGTCACCTTTGAGATGGCTGGAAAAGCCATAAGATACCAACGGTCTAAAACGCTTGTCAACAGTCTAATACTCTTACCAACAGTCTAATACGCTTGCCAACATTCTGAAATAAATTGCACTAAAACTCTTACATCAGTCTCGAAGTATCTGACACTCAAATCTTCATTTCCAAATCAGATTTAGTAAATTGAAAAGTTAAAATGCCAGACACCTACAAATTACTTTAAATCGTTCATGTATCTACTTTTAAAGCAGATAAATGAACACGTCATCTTCAATTCCCCCCTCCCCCGTCTTGTGCAAACCTTTTCCGTACAGCTCGATTCCATCAGATAGAACTTCAGGACAGTATAAGTATGAGTAAGCCGATTCCCCGACCTGGTCGAAGCCGTGCGGTCCAAATTGAGAGGCCGCCGCAGAGCAACCCCACCCAGCACAGCGGCTCAAGACGACACTTCTCGACATCGGAGACGGGCAGCTGACTCGTTCACGTCAAGACCCAACTGAATATGGCACGCCTGTCCAGGTGCCCCAAGTACCAGAACCTCCACCACCCAAAAGACCCAAGTTCCAACGGAAAACCCGTCAGCCACTACGGTAGAGCTTTTTTTCCGTACAGAACACATGATTCCGGGACAGTATAAATTTTTACTGAAAGCTTTATATGTATTAGCCATTAGGAATAGATCAAAAAAATTAATTCAATGCAAAGTAACAAGTAAACAGTGTAATTTATTATAAGGATGGTTTTCTCTCTAGTACTTGAACTGACAATTTTAATCAAGTACGTCAAAGTTCCGGTCTATATCGAATATTCTTGTAGCCTAGAAAATTTAGGACTGTTCAGCTCCTATTAAGAACATAATGAATATCAGCAGAGCATCGACAATTTAGTTTTACAATTCATTGCGCATCTTGCAGGTGGGAAAAGGCATGACATCACAACGCAAGAAAAAGTCCAGTTAGATGGCATTTACCACTTGTTTGTGACGACACGTAAATTGACCCTATGAATTCCTTGAATACGACAAGTGGCGTCGCTTTTCCAATACGGTAATTTAAGTTCCCTCACAGGGCCTCAGTGTACGGAGTGCGATGGTTCAATCTTTAATTCCATTAAAGATCCGACGTGAGTCCTGGTGCAAGTTCAATCCATCCACGGTCTATAGATGCTCTCATCTCCCTATTGGAAAAAATTCAAAATACCGGTATCAAAATGATACCGGAACAAGTAAAAATGATACCGGCACCAGTAAAAACATACTGGAAATTTTAAAGCCGGTATGAAATCATACTGGAAATTTTGAAACCGGTATGAAACCATACTGGAAATTCTGAAACCGGTATGAAACCATACTGGAAATTTTGAAGCCGGTATGAAACCATACTGGAAATCTTGAAGCCAGTATGAGACCATACTGGAAATTTTGAAGCCGGTATGATACCACACTGGAAATTAAGAAGCCGGTATGATACCATACTGGAAATTTTGATACCAGTATGAAAACTACTGGAAATTTTGAACCAGTATAAAAATATACTGGAAGTAATTAAGACAGTATACTGGTTTAAATACTTGTAATAAGTGCGTAACTATAACTTAAATACTTGTAATATAAAAAGTTTGATTAACCATATATGTGTATGGAAGTGTATCCGCGGAGGGAGAGAGATAAGCCCCCTAAAGTAGGCGTAATCTAATTTTTTAAAACTAAAATTAGTTATTACTAGGGGGCTCTGCCCCTGCTCGCGAAAGCTCGTCAATCCCATGGAGGATTGCAATCCTCCCGCGTTTGCTACACACCTTGCTCTCTTCGCTTCCTACAAATAAAACACTGCGTGTCTTAGCAAAAAACTTGTGATAATCGACTTTAACTGTTTAATCCGGCACAGGCTAAGAACTTTGTTTCTGGAGAAAACGCCGGTGACATACCCTCACCCTTCCTTCTTAGCAAAAAAATTGTAAAATTTATATATATATATATGAATCAGCTTTATTTTGCTTCTGATGCTTTAATTTAAATCAGCACAGAATAAAATATTTTAGCCTCAAAAAGATATTTTTCTTCAAATAAAATTTACAAAGAAAATTATGAAAGTAATAAACAAATGAATAAGAGGTGCAAATTAAAACAATATAATTATTCTAAAAACTAACTCTAGAAACAAATTAGATTTAATATTATTAATAAAGAGATTGTGGTCTTACATCTTATCACTATGAACATAAAAAAGAGAGTATTATGAATAAATAAAAGTCGTAAGCTGATTTCCTTTTAATGATTTCACCTTAGTCAAGAAAGATTAAAATTTTTTGGCCCTGAAAAGGACCGTTTTTTATGCAGTGAAAGCATCAGGAAGTGAAATTCAACAGGCATTGATGTACCAGAGAATTCTCTTAAACATTTTTTAAAAAAATGATTCAACTCTATTCCATGATATATACAAGCACATACATAAAATCATGAATATATGCATTGTAAATACAATATATTGCCCTTCTGAAAATTACAAAAAATTTCATTCCTGTATATACAAAACATTGCACTTCTGAAGACGACAAAAATTTCATTCCTGGATATAAAAAACATGATTTGAAAAATTTCCATTATTATTCACCGTAAAAGTCAGACATCCTTGCATAAGACACTTAATAAATGAGCAAATTTGCACTAAATCATTACACTAGAAAAAGAATTCTCTTAAACAATTGATATACATTTTTAAAAAAATTAATACTGTATTGCAGGTCAAAATTTAAATTATATACAAAATATAAGCTACATATATATAAAAGCGTTATGTTAATGTTCACGGTATTTCTCTGTAAACACAATTACATACCTCTTTGGTCAAAGAGATAATTGAAACACTATCAAATGACCTGGCTCTAGACAAACTAACATAAAGTTGGCCATGTGTAAAAACAGGATTAGTTAATACCAAGCACACTTTATTAGAAGTTTGGCCTTAGGACTTATTAATGGTCATAGAAAATGCCAAACGTACAGAGAATTGTTTTCTTTTAAAACTAAAAGGGATATTATTGTCCGATGGGATGAGCGGTATTCTGGGAATTAAAAATGTTTCTTTTGAACTTGACCCAATCATTTTTGCTTCAATAACGTTACGCTGTAGTTTTGTCACTATTAGTCTTGTTGTACAGCCCGTTGCACAGGCCTTTTGAAGGCATCAAATTTTGAAGTAGCATTATCACTGCATTCTTTTTTACTACTTGCTGTTGGTTTGGCAAGTGAACGGCCAACCTCATGATTACCTACATGAGATTTTTCTGAGAGAGAAAATTCCTCTTCTATTTCTGAATGGAGAATGCGGTTGGAATTCCAACTTGTTGAAGAAAGAAGATCTGCAAAACGTGTTAGGGATACATAGTTGCAATATTATTCCTACAGGTTTGCTGTTTGTAATGCAGATATGTAATGTAAGTAATGTAGATATGTAAGTGCTCCTGAAGCGATGTGGAGACTCATTGAATTTTCTCTCTCAGAAAAATCTCATGGAGGTATTCATGAGGTTGGCCGTTCACTTGCCAAACCAACAGCAAGTAGTAACAAAATGCAGTGATAATGCTACTTCAAAATTTGATGCCTTCAAAAGGCCTGTGCAATGGGCTGTACAACAAGGCTAATAGTGACAAAACTACAGCGTAACGTTATTGAAGCAGAAATGATTGAGTCAAGCTCAAAAGAAACATTTTTAATTCCCAGAATACCGCTCATCCCATCGGACAATAATATTCCTCTTAGTTTTAAAGGAAAACAATTCCCTGTACGTTTGGCATTTTCTATGACCATTAATAAATCCAATGACCAAACTTCTAATAAAGTGTACTTGATATTAACTACAGTGAAAACTTAACTAACCGGCATGCTCGGGAAACGCCAATTTCTGGATAGCTGAGTGTGATGGGAAAAATGGGGGAGAATGTAGCCTTTTTTTTACCGATTGCAATTCTATCCCTTAACAATTTATTTTTCGTTGTCGATTTTGCGTTTTCAGCGGAAGGTGAGGAACTTTTTTCCCCTTTGATTTTTGCTTTTGAACCCCTCCCCCCGTAAAAACAAGTCTGTGTACGTCACTGTACTGTATATTGCTTTTTTTCCTTCTACGACACTCCGTGCGGAGCGGCTGTTGCATTCCAGAAATAAATTGCCCATGTGAATGGAACAGTTCGGGCGCGCTATTAAATTCTGGCACTCTGATGTAAAATTTTTAGAAAAACTCATTTCCTAATTTTTCCTGTTAGTTGAACTTTCCGGATACTTGAATGCTGGATAATCAAGAATTTACTGTACTGGTTTTACACATGCCCAACTTTATGTTGGTTTGTCTAGAGTCAGGTTTGATATTGTTTCAGTGATCTCTTCGACCAAAGAGGTATATAGTTGTGTTTATAGAGAAATACCGTGAACAGTAACATAACGCTTTTATATCTATGTAGCATATATTTTGTATATAATTTAAATTTTGACCTGCAATACAGTATTAATTTTTTTAAAAATGTATATCAATTGTTTAATTTTTTTTCCAATAGGGCTTGCTGCGGCATGGGTGGCTGAAGAATGATACCGTCCTTTTAATTCTTATTAACTTAATAAATTTTGTAATATATTAATGATAGAATTTAAAAGAAAATATGAAATATAAAAATAAGATTATTCAGTTAAATTTTAAGGAATTCTGAAAGATTAGGACAGAAATAAGAAGTTATGACCCATTTAATGATTAATACGATAACATTTCTAACTTTCATTCCCCTTAATTAAAAATATTAAGAGAAATTACATTTATGGTGTCAATTTCTATACTCAATATAAACTATTTTTAAAATAAAAGGATAACAATAATATTAAGCAAACACGTCAGCATTATTTTAAATAAAGACTTGCACAAGTTACTCAAATAATATAATATAAAGCACAAAACTTTACCCCTTCATTAAATTTTAGAAATGAAAAAAAAAATATTATTGCTAAATATATATTCAGTTCAAAAGAAACTACAGGGCGTGTCAGAATTCGCGGCCTTAACGGCAGGGTTGGTTAGAACACATCGAATTTAACAACAATCTGCATAGAACACGTTGTCGGAAAACAAACATAATTTTGTTATCGCAATCTCAAAGATAGTGGGGTCTATTCTGGTACCCCCAGTTGGGTTGGGTTCTGCACGTTAACAACGGAACCCAACCCAACCGGCGTTACCAGAATAGACCCCAGTATCTCCGGGATTTCAGGAACTCCTGATTGCATCTGATAACAAGACTATGTTTGATTTCCGACTATGGTCTGCACTTTCGACCACATATTCTACGTAGGATATTTTTAGATTCATTGTGTTTGATCACCGCCTAACGTTTGGGTCTTAGATTCTGGGACATACTGTAGACCTCAAGCAGCTTCAAAACGGGATCTGAATCAAACAAATAAATAATCCATTCTTATCTCTTGCCTTATTCTAGCTTTGAGGCTTCGGGTGGTCAATACATAAAATCTGTCTATAGGTAGATTTTATCAAATGTTTCGAGGGGTGCTTATCAATTTGAACTCGGACTTTGACACAGGCAGTGAGCATATGCTATTGACCTAGAGTAATAACTGGGCAATCCATTGTTGATGTTGCACAATGCTGACACACTCTCTTGTGTACTGAAGTGAACGGGTGTAAACCGCGAGTCTTTTGGAAAAGGCCTTACGTCGTGAATCACTTTGTTAGGCTTTCCTGTGCCAAAAGCAACTCTGTTCATTTTTAAAGGTGTAGTATTTTTCGAGTTCCTACAAGGGAATCAACTAATAAGGGTCCCATCACAGCAATCATACATAAGTGCGATCACTAATAAAATATTATTAAAATTTGGATATGTTTTAATTCACCATGCTCGTCTCACTTGGCATGTCAGATTTTCGGTTGTTCCAATCTTTCTGCCTCTCCTTGCATTAGACAGTGCAATCTTTCGTAACTGGCTTCCAGTTAACCATCAGTAACAAAAGAACGGCATTTTTGAAGGTACTAATTGAATTCCAAAATTTAGATCTATGTGGTAAAAAAAATGTAATGGTTACTGACGAGGAGATGAAGGCTTGAATAGATGTTGACCACTCTGTTCCCTTCCCACACTGTCTTGATGAAGACGAAATAATCTAACATATGCTAGGAAAGAAGAAATCTAATGAGATGAAGAGAGACGATGAAAATGAAGTCGACTCACAGACTGAGAAGGTTACCTGAAAAAACACAGACTAGAAATTGCACATTTTCATAAGATTTACCAAGCAATGTTCATCTATGTCAGCGCATGATGTTATGAAGCTCCATTGTATAACTCAGTGAATTTTTTAAACTCCGCCGATAATCTTGTGAGCTGGTTAATAATCGAAGTTATAAGTCGTCACACTGAAAGATGTGCATCTTTCAGATAATATATGTGGTAATTTTAAAATACTGTTTAATTTTGTTTTTTGAAATATAAAATTGCGTATGTGTGTTTATATTCTAAACTATCTGTACTGTATTGTATAATATTGCGGCCGATACATCGGAAAGCATGATCAACGAATTGCGTATACCGCAGTTTTTACAGATGGCGTCACAATGCATAAACAAGTAAATTCTAGGAACATGTATTCAACTACCTAGAAAAATATTTTATCCGGCACGATGGGTCCCTTTGTTGCCGGTTAAGAGAGGTTCTATTGTATAACACTCAATTCCAATCAATATGCAAATTTCAACATTGTTAAATTTTTATCGAGTATGATGAGTTTTTTATGTATTTAGTTTAACTATGGATTTAGATGTATTAAACTTACTGTTTTGAAGCAACACAAAGGGTATTTTGGGACAGACCTCGTAATTTTGAACCGCAGTCAGATGAAGAGCAAGACACCTGAGATGGCACCCTCACTCCAAATTTCTGTACCACACCTGCGGGAGAACGTTTGTTTCCCTATGTATTATTTATCATGCATCAGGCCTACATACTCGGTGGATCTTCAGTGGAATCGGATTTCAAACTTGGACCCCTTCAACTTCGAACCGAGATCTTACAACTAAGCCATCACGGCCCTAGGACCTTTTACGAAAAATAGCAACTGTTTATCGAACAAACAGGCTAAATATCAAAACTAGATTTTTCTTCTCCTTGTTTATATCAATACATGACCTTTGAAGTACAGAGAAAAAATACGTCCTGACCTTTCCGAGAACCCAGTAAGAGTTTGGGCTTTCTTAATATGCTTCTTAATATGTCGCTGATGGCTTAAGATAACCTTCAAAGTCATTCCACTTTTTTCCTTATTTGCAAGATTATGTTAAAAAGAAATGGAGTTCCTTTTTATCTTAATTAAACACAGAAGAGACACTGGAAGGTGTCTCAGGTTGAACTTGCAAAATTAAAAAGTAAATTCGAAGATAGTGGCAAATCTCATTACTTAAATGCCACTCTTTTATGTTAAAAGTACTCTTTGTTATTTTCTTCTCATGTCAAATATATTAAATTATTAGTGGGTGTCATTCTTACTTGAACAAAGAATTGTTTTTTTATTAGTCTTTTCAATAACTGTGAGCAATACTAGTAATAGTTTCAATTATATCTTAAAATATCAAAACTACGCAGTTACTCTTGGTTTGAAATTTCATCCTCTGAAATAGATTCAGTTTTTTAAACTTTACGGCCTTTAAATAGATTGAGCTGTTTCTGCTCCAATTTCTTCGTAAGAAGCGCTATCTACAAACATCTAGTTCAAAGGAAAAAGTTGCTGGTAAGGCAATATACAGTAACCTCTCACTTGTACGCGCTCTCTTTTATGCGCGTTTTTCACTTATGCGGGTTTTTTTCGCGGTCCAGGGATATAGGAAAACAATGATAACTCTTATTCTTTTATGCGTCGTACTAAAAAAGCACCTCTCACTTATGCGCGTCGCAAAAATTTTCTTGGTTCAAAAAGTTTTTTTTTTCAGCAGAACTAAAACCCTTTTTGCTCTGCTTCTAGGAATGCATTCCCTCGCCCTTTCTCTATTGTTCAGATTCCAGGAACACATTCCTCTAACTTATGCACAAGGGTGTACGCAGGGGTGGCGCCAGTGGGGGGACCGGGGGGCCAAGGCCCCCTGTCGGAGAAAATTTTTGTACGGGGTTTTCTATATTGATAAATATAGATCTGGCGAAAATCTGAGATCAATTTCATTGCACTTGTCCCCCCCGTACAGCAGGTAGTGCCCCCCATCGGGAAGACCGTGCCCCCTGTCGGGCAGACCTTGCCCCCCCCCCGTCGGGCAAATTATAGCGCCACTGCTGGGTGTACGTGGGGTTCTTGTGATTGACGTCAGTAAAAGTCGCATTTATTCAGTAGCCAATTAAAGAGGTTAGTACTGTACGTATCAAGTAACAGTGATCGCTAAAGAAAGAACCATCTTTGGAGTTTTGTTTAGATGGTTACGTTTTAAAATGGCAAAAAAAAAAACGAAATGGTCGCTTTCGTTTAAAATGGATGTTATTAAAAAATTCGAAGAAAATCCTTGCACCTCGAAGAAAGCTTTAGCGGAGCATTTTAATGTCCCAGAATCGACATTGAGAGATATTTTTTAAAAATCGGGAGCATTTCCATTTTCTTTGTGTTCTTAAAAAATAATTAACGGAAGTTATACACGTATTTGCATTTTGAAACTAATGTTATTTACATTTTTCAATAGTATATACATAGTATTAGTTAACAATATATGCACACTGTATTGATGTTTCACTTTTAAGCTCCCTTTTGTGGTTTTTCACTTATGCGCGTTTTTTTTTTTTTTTTGCTGTCCCCTGCGCCAGCGTATAAGTGAGAGATCACTGTATGTGATTTTAAGGAATGTAATATAGATCCTTACGACTCAATAAATTAATAAATTGATACTTTCCTATAAAATTATGTTCTCATAGAATCTTTACTTTCGATAAATTAGACATAAAAAAAAACCCCAAAAAATGAAATTTTCATGTGTATTTAAGACAAAGGTTTTTATCATTTCTCTTGTCACATTCAATCTAGTCTTAGATACGCAGATGGCATAGTTCACCATTTGCTTAATTTTACCTAGGTATTATTTTATTTGCATTACTACAAAACTGTCGCAATTACCGGGCATAAATTTTTGTACTACCACATCGAAATAAATTCACGCTTACGGCAAAAAAATTTTTTCATTATCAGGCCAGTTCCCAACTCATTCTGATATTCATTTTCAGAATTATATATAAATTCTAATCAATACTATTTAGTCGAGCTAATATTTCTTTCAAAATTTAACTGGAACTCGAATTTAGAAATAAATGTTTAATAATTTAAATAAATAATAATAGTTCAAATATATTTTTAGAGCATTATATCACATTTTTCTTAATGAATTAAACATTTTATTCTACAATTTATCAAATCAGATATTATGCATGAAAACTTTTTCCATTTTTCACATCGTGTTTATCCTGGGCTCAATTTTTCAAATCGTTATCTAGTTCTGAAAAAAGTCCGCTCCAAGAACCCGAAAGCGAAGATAGACTCTGTCCTGTCGAGGTTAAGGTTAGAATAATACATGCGATCCTTATAGAAGAACAGTTAAGTACTGTATTATCTTGAATGAGATACGGACAACAAAAGTGAATGTACATTGTGGTTTTCTTATGATTAGGGTATCGACCCCTAACTTCTAAGAGATTTGGATATGAAAAATTATTTAGCAGAGAAGTTATTCGGTATCATGAGGCAATAATTCGTCAAATATGAATCATCCTTCTATCTTCAATAGTAAGAGATATATAGGGCAATGAAAATTTCGACCCCCTCCTTTTACACGTCCTTTGAGCTGGATGGGCCATCTACGAACTCGGTCGAGATTTTCACCCTTCCTACAACATATCATTCGCCGGTTCAAATCCAATCAAAATTAATCTAGCTACCGTGTTCACAAGATAGCAACACAACCAAAGAGTTACACACCCACACTCACATATATATACAAAATTCTAAACGAGGGCTTGTTTTGGGTTCTAGAGATAATGATTGGAGAAACGATGCAGGGATTTTCTCTACATCATATTACGATAACCACTGCAGTAGGTACTCTTCCTGTAAGGAATGTACAAAAAATTATACATATTTAATTTTTTTTCTAACAGAGATATAAGAAAGGGATATCTTCTCTGACAGATTTTAAATAATTAAATAGGAGTAAGTCTTCATGTGTATGACAAGGACACGAACTTTGGACAAACAATCAGGTAAGCAAGTGAGCTTCAGTGAAATAATTTTTGCTGATATGAACATCCGAGTAAGGAATTGCGTCAGCTTTCCTTATCTCAAGATCTTTCCTTAAATAAAGTCGTATCACAAAAACTGTTTAAAAAGTGGGCTCTTAAACTAGATTTATAGTTGGCCAGACTCCCCCAGTGGGCACCAAGAGTGCGTGGATCGTGGATGAAAAGCCGCCTAATCAGTAAGCGAGTTCTCGCTTCTCCTGGGAGTATAGTAAAGGTGTGGGATTTAGTTACCTCCACTTGGATAACGGGATATACTTCCTTTGGGTGGAGTTAGGCTGTGGCCGTTAATGGCTGTTAGGACTCCGACTTCAATTTCCGACAGCTGTCGTGACGACCGTTCTTCACTTACCCCGATCGCTTCGGCAGGCCTTTTGCCTCCATCTTTAATTCTTTATAAACAATTTTCATTGAAATCAACCGCAAGTATTTTAAAGCTTTGTTTTTCAACCAAGTTACAGTCTCTTAATTTAAATATTGTCATAACCGATTGAAAATACAGTAGAACCTGAATTAACCGAAGTTTTCGGGACCGGACCTCCGTCGGTAAATCGAAAATTCCGGATAAAAGAGAGCACTTAAAAAATGGCCGTCAGGAGCCCGAAAAAATTTTAACACTGGATTTTAAACACGTACACAAGTACGAAATAACTAAATGTGATGTTTTTAATTATATTACTATAATTATAAACAACAAATTTGTTCAATAGATGTCACACAAGTCAGAAACTGCAATGTAAATGTTTATATGACATACGATACATACTTTACATTGGCTTAAACGGAAATTTGCTCTGCCGTAAGCAAGACTGACATCGTTTAGCCGCTCTGTCCCGAAGATATTTTAGCAGCATAAGTTCTGTTTAAGCAGAGTCAGTCTGTTGCTCCAACCACATCAGTCCTTTAGCAAAACATTTCAAAAGCATTGGAGTTGCTTATTTTAGAAGTTTCGATCACCTCATCTTCATCCCTTTCGCTGTTATCGTCATCGCTATTGGGTTTTCGTACTTAGGCGATGATTTCGCCATCGCTCATCAATTGAAATCCTGCATCTTCAGCATCACAATCTAACCACGAACTAACGTCATCCTTTTCGCAATTGCCAGAGCTTGGAATTTGTTTCAAAAGTCCGTTTAATTCAGTCACGGTGACAGAGTCACTGTCATTTGATTGGTCTACATTTTCGAGATAGGGCGCCACTTTTCGCCAGAACCGTTTTAAGGTATGCTCTGGCACAGACTCCCAGGCTTCGTTAATCATGTAGACACGGTCTTTCAGCGTTAATGCTTTCCAAAATTGAACAACGGAACATGCAGCCTCCTCCTCATCGTCATCCTTTTCAAAAAGTAATTTGCTTAGGAGCTACTTTCTATAACGCCTTTTTTTAGATTCAATCACGCCCTGGTCCATCGGCTGCAAAATGGCGGTTTTTTTCGGGAGCATGAATATGCAAGCGATGTTTTCGGCCTTGAGTGTTTCAACATCTGGGTGGGCATTATTAGCATTATCCATCAATAAAATCGCTTTTTTGAGTTTTAGTTTCTTTATTTTTTCCTTCACTTCTGGAATGAAGCAGTCATGAAACCATTCCGAAAATAAGCTAGAATTCATCTAAGCGCTTTTTTGATACATGTAGTGAACAGGAAGAGCAGTCTTATTGATGTTCTTAAAACAGCGTTGTTTTTTACGTTTTCCCACCAAAGTCAGCTTTACAATATGTGAGCTAGAAGCATTGGCACATCTCAGAATCGTCACACGATCCTTCATCTTTTTCCAGCCTGGAGCAACAGCTTCATTTTCTGCATCCAAGGTTTTCGTTGGAAGTGCTCTCCAATATAACCCAGTTTCATCGCAGTTGCATATTTGGTCTGCAGTCAATTTTTCTTTCACAATCAAGTCCTGCGATTCGGCAATAAAACTGTTTCCTGCTTCAATCTCAGACGATAGTTTTTTTCTCCTACGATGCTCAGCTGGCGAATTCCGTGGCCATTCTTGAACTTTTCTAGCCAACCACTGCTAGCTTGGCATTCCTTGCATCCTCAGAGTTTAGAATTGAAATTCAGAGTTTTCTGTTGGATCATTATCTAGCATATTTTGGCACTCCTTCACACATTTTCTAAATAAACCATTTGTAAAGAACGTTATCCAGTTCTTAATCATCAATTTAGCTGATATGCCATTGGACGTTGCATAAAAGTTTTTGATTTTCTTGTATCCCCGACTGTTCATACTCCAACACCAAATTCTTTTGGCAATTTGGTTAAAGTTTCGCCTGCTTCAATTCTGCTCGCAATTTGGAACTTCTGTTCCACTGTTAACAAAACGCGTTTTCGTTCATTGGGCTCCATGACAAAAATGAATGTTCTACATTTCGGTAAAGCCAACGCTTCTGAGTCGGACAGAAAGTAGCCAATAGAAAGGCAGAAGGTAGATGGTCTTGGAGACGACTGGAATTTCCGACAGGAGGGGGGATGGGGGAGAAAGAGATAAGATGTCCGCATGTCGGCACTGCCTGCAGTAGGAATGAATGGCGCCGAAGGTGACCTTGAAGTGAAGAAAGAGTTTCGGATAATCTAGGTTTTACTGTAACTTGAACCCACAATGAACATTTGGACATATTTCTCTAGTTACACTAAAGTTAGAAATACCAGCAACATAAAAAGATTCGCTTTCGCTAAAAAGTATGAAGGTCTATGTTTACTGAGATCTTTGTTTAACTAGAACCATATAACAACAAAAAAGAATGATAACTAAATCGAAAAGTGTGTAATAAATCCCAGCTCTAAACGTGTTCCCCATGGTTGGATGGAAATGAAAGATATCCTCTCTAATACACTTCCTTTTAGTAGTATTTCTTTCTTCAGTTTAATAAACAATTTAAAGCCCCCATTGAACCAGCGACATACCCAAACGTACATCTTATCAGTTTTCCATTCCATGAAAGGAAGTATCAAGTACTTTCAAAGGGTGTTAAAGTTCCTCCGCACCTGACATATTCTTAGAATATTGAAATCAATATCTTTTCAGACTACTCTATAAGCTCACAAAATGGTCTTAAACGCCATTCTTTTATTTTTATGACTGTTCTTGGTAGACTCACTGGAAGTTTAGCCTTTATTTTTCTTATCTACAAAAGTTTTGCATCTGTGTTTGATCAGTGTGATTTAAACTTACTTGAATGCGAAATTTTATAAAAATCCAGAAATTTTTTGCGTGTTCTTTTTATTACTGCAAACGTCCTAAAACTGGCTTGAAGCATCAATGTGTGAGCGAAATGCGATTTAATACATCAGAAAGGTTTTCATATCATTTGCATACAGGGATGTTTTAGAATATAAAACATTATGTAGTGTAAATCTCGAGGAATATGGGATTCGATTTACTTTATTTTGAGCTCAGAATTGGGGTACTTTGTTCAATGCTATCTTTTATTAAGTTAAATATGTATTTAGTTCATGTTTGTTAGGAAATGTACGTTCTTTATTTTTTCTGCATAAACCATTTATCCTAATCAGAAAGTTTTATAGCTGACTTGGTGAAAATGGAATCAGCATGTGGTTGATAATAAAAAAGTTTTACTTCTGGTTAAAGAGTGTATAGTTTCTGAAATATTAGTTTAAATTCTAATTTAATTTGTTCAATGTTGAAATATGGACTTAGGATTTTGAAAATGCTTGTAAAGGAAATACAACAGACTCAAAATATAATTTCATAAAAGGGATGCTGCACTTCTTAAGCTTTAAAGTTTCAAGATTCTCCGTCTTGCAACATACAAAGAGTAGCTTTTCAGATTATATGTTACACCATGAAAGCGACATTTTGCACAGCACCAGGCAAGAAATCTGTTTGATTTATTTCTAAATTTAAGACAAATAAAATTTTTTAGACACAACCTTCACACGATGCATCTAAATTTGACGTTTCTTAATATTTCGAAAGGCTTTTGACTGTGATTTGCTCTTGGAGTATTAAATTTATGCAGCCTGCTGTATACATGAATAATTCACTAGTTTTATAGTTATAAATCCTTTAAATTTGTTTTTCGGCTAGTAAAGATCTATTCCAGTGATTGAGTTCTTGCTTGCCTGATTTTACTAGCAAATAGTACGGTTCAGATCACTAGTCCAAGTACTCTTGAAATAGGAAATCGCCTTTGTTTCATCACAAGAAAAAAACCTGAACTATCTCGAGAATAAATATTAGGACAAAATGTTTCCCTGCATGACTTATGGAGTTAATCTCCTCTGCATTTGCATTTCACTGAAAAGAATCAAGAAAACCACCACACGACCACATCAAACGCAGAGCAGAAATTCCGCTAAAACAAGCGCAAATCATTTCTGTAGATATCTTAACGGGCCTAGATAACATGATAATGGTCCGACACAAACCCTCAGCTGTCTCCTTCCAGCATTTCCAGTGCTGTCTTTTCATCTTTTAAGGCAAACATTTAGAGTCCATAGAGCTTGCCTAAGAGCGTCGTGAAGATGCGATTGCACGAGGCTTCGTGATCGTGCATAATTCTTCTTTTGCAAGATTTGAAAACTGAAAATTGTATTATTTGCAACTGTTCACTACATTTTATTTTTCAGACAGAGAATCTACAATTAGTTTCTTCCGGGTGGTTCATTTTCCCAAAGAAAGAACAGGTCTTGAACAAACTATGAATATTCTCAATTCATTCCAATTAGTAAAAAAAAAAAATCAAAATTCGCTCGTACCTGTCAGAAAAGGAATCGAAGGTAACAGTAAGCCATTTTCCATACTTTTATAGGCCTAGAAACATATAAGAACACGAATATACAACAGTATCACATAGCAAAGAAAATATATATAACACGGAAGTAGTGCGCAGCGCCACCAGGCGGCACCCTTGCAGTTTCAACAAGTCTGTCATATGATATGCGCTCACCTTAATTAAGGAGAAGCTAGGGAGGCTTGACCCTAGATGTTTTTTCCCAATTGTAAGAAGGTTGATAATTTGTGAATCTCATTCCTATTTGGCCTTTGGTCAAATGGTGTATCGGAAACGGTTTCCATTCCACTCAGAAAAACCATAGTAATGGTGGGAAAGTGAATTTGTTTTAGGAGCTCCGAAATGCCTTCTGAATGCGCTAGTGACGATCCTAGGTTCCCAGTTCCATTGGTATTATTTTTATTATTTTAAATATTTATTTAATTTTGCGTTGTAACTAGATTCTTATTAATAGCAATTGCGGTTTATATTTACTATAATATTTAATTTTTAAAATTAGTTTAATAAATATTTTGATAATTAAATTCAGTAGTTTTAACTCAAAATCTGAATTTCTTATACATTATAGACAGAATCTAAGTATTCTTTGCATGTACGATTAAGTATCTGTAGACCTAGGGTTAGGTAACCCTTCACTTAGTGATACTTGACAGTAGATAATTTCATGAAATATATTTATTTTCTGTTTAAATGAGATATCAGTTTAGCATAAGTACATTTCTCATTTTTAACAACTAATGCTTTTATGATGCTAACATTCAGAATATTCTTGAAATAAAAGGAAAATTAAATCTAGGGTCAAGTATCCCTAATTTCCCTTATTTTCATTGGCATGGTATTATGTCACATGTTTGCAGTGGCGAATCCAGGGGGGCTTGGGGCTTCCGCCCCCCCCCCCCAGAGCTAAACCAGAATTCTTGATTTTATTTGAAATCACTACAACTGTTTGTTCTTAACTTCCATTTTTAAAAAAATAATAATAAAAACGTGACAACAATTCTTTCTGGCTTGACAGGGTCGAAACTTTTCCTACTTTTCTAGTCATTCCACTTGTGCTTGTAGCGTTGACGCGGTCGAAAACATTTTTTGGCTTGTTATTTCATTGTATTTTTTATTAAATTATCGAAAGTATTGTAGTGTTCTTTATGATTCTTATTATCAGGTGAGGAAAGTCTGTAAAGCTAAAGTATTTTGGTTTACATAAGCCATGAGGTTTGACATTCGTCACGACGATACAAAATTTTTATGACCGCAGCCAGCCCCCCAGACACAAATCCTGTATTCGCCACTGCCTCTTTCTGTTTGTAATAACAGTCAAATATTATTTTATTTCAGTTTAATTATCATTTAATAGGTGATTCTTATATTATCCTATTTCTTTCAATGAGAGGGAGAAACATTTGTCAAAAGCGCCATTAATTTTTTAAAAAAGATGTTTTTAACATCACCTAAGATAATTTTCTATTGGAATTCTAAATAATAAAAGCATTCTTTTCTCTACATCTGCATTTTTGGTTGATTTATTTTCCTTTTCCTTGTTTTTTTAATATTTTTAAGGTTTCTACATATGTATGATGCATAATTTCCTGAAATTCTTGAGTTGACGGTTAATTTACAGAATAGCAGCTAATGTATGAAATAGCTATACACTCCAAATATGAATCAGAATGATTAGGAAGAACAATAAAATTTATAAATTAATTTCAAGGCATTACCTTAATTATCAATAACAGTTTGCAGTACTTGACAGCAGTTGAGCTTTTTCACTATCGCATTACCAATTTTGCATTTGATTAATTTTCGAATATAAATATTTTGAATTATCTTTCACTTTCTTTTAGTATGAAAGAAACTTATTCCAGATAATATCCACAAGGAAAACTAGCTAAACTAACACATTTGCGAGCTTATATGCCGCTTTATTCTATCAATAGGAATATATTTCACCAGAGTCAGCCTTAACTTAAAAGTATCCCACATGCGTAAACAAAGAATGGAGTCTTGATCTGAAATCGTCTTACATCGGGAATTGCCATCAGAACACCAAGTCCCCTTTTCTTTGTTCCACAGAATGCAAAATTTGTGTACTGATGAACTGAAAAACATAACTGAATTTCTGAAAACAGTAATAAGATTCTTTATAAAACTTTACGCATGCTTTCAGAGAGAAAAAGTTTCTACTACTAAAAGTTGAAATTACTAATCGACTCAATATGAACTAATGCAAATAAAATTGCAAAATATTAATAATTTGAATGTAGTTATATATAATTGGTTTATTTTTGATGACATGGCGATAAATGTAATTTTAATCTTCCATTGACATTAATGAAAAAATTCATTTCAATACAATAATTATAAAATAGGTTTAATTGTTGATACGAAGAAATTCTTCCGTGAATTAACGAATGTCTTTCCCTTTTAAAAATTTAAAATAATTGAAAGAAAAAACAAAAATGTAAAAGACATTAAAATGTAACAAAATTAACGACATACGATTGAAATAAGCCAAGGAAGAAAGAATCCATCCGTGAGAACGTCATCGGAGGTCACTCTCCATTTTGGATACTAATTGGAATAGGTTTTCTGTCGAGAAAAATAACTCAAAATTAAAATTTTCCCCTGTGACCGAAACATATCCCGGAAATTGGAAATAAAAAAAAGAAAAACACATTTCACAAGAAAAGAAATCAAAACAGTCTTGACCAGTAAAGTCTACCTGTCATCATGGCAAAAAACAGGCGCTAACAAAACAAATTCCCATTTTTCTATTTTAAATATGCATAAAACATAGATTGAAGATGTTCTTCCTCCAAAACATATTAATTCTGGTTTTACACTATTTCCCAAAATGAAAGAAATTCATCTGTAACTTAGAAAGTAATTTTCTGCATCGTTGATTTATCACCAAAAATTTGTCCAACTTTGATTGTATATGCCACAATTAATAAAATACTTAAATTCACGTAAGAATACATTGCAAGTCGAGAAAAGTTTTTGGTCTTTTGCAATATATCGATTAATTATAATTTCTCTTCGATATGTTTGTAATTTTTCAATCAAGCAAAGTTTCGTACAGTTGATAGTTTGTTTGTTCAAAATTGTTTCATTAAATAATTTAAATGAAATTAAACCATATGTTCAAACTTATGTATTAAAATTCAATTTTAACAAGATTATCAACGATTTTTAAAGTTCTTTCTTGGCTAACAGCTGTGGGGCACTTGAAATTATTCAATTTAATTCATTTTACATATTTATATCTCGATGAATGCAACTAAAATAGTAATGAGTGTCAGTCATACTGTCAGTCACACGAAAGAAGAAACAAAATTTATTAAGAAATTGTTCTTATTTGTCAGAAAAGAATGTACATTTTTATCAAAAACAAACATTCACACGAAAGAAGAAAAAAGAAATTACAAAATTAACAGCTTTCATCGACAATTTTCTTTAAGTTTCAACATTCCAAGTAAGCTTAAAAAATTACTGCAAAACTTAATCAACAATCATTTCAAGAAAATGACTACAGACAAATAAATTAAAACTCATTAAAAAATAATGTTTTGCGGTCGTTAATTAAATTATATTCGAGAAATTATTTTGCTTGAAGTGATTAAGCTCATGTTGAATATGAATTAATTATTTTTCGAAAATCTTACTTATTTCACCTTTAGAAACATAATCAAACGTAATAAAGGGATTTCTAATCAATGCTGTCCGCATAAATACTTATAATAATGGAAGCAAAAATTTGTTTCCCTATTTTCCAAAACCATGAAGAAATGCCAAATAAAAATAAAGAAACTAACCTCAGCTGTAAACATTTCTTCAAGATATATAACAAATTATTTCAAAGTTAGCTGTCACACTATTTATAATTATTTACATCTTTAACGAATTTGAGGATATCACCCGAAATTGTCATTTACAAATCAGAAAAACAATGTTCTACACCAATTGCTAAAATTAAGAAAATCTTTTGGTAGAAGTGTATGAAATGTCATCAATTTCGTCGAACAGGTAGAGGCATGGTAAATGAATTCCACAGTTAAATTAAAATAAACTCTTCATTATATCAGTATCATTTCATTTTAAAAGGCGATTAGGTTACTTTTTCATCTCGGATTATATTTAAAATGTCCCATTCCATGACCATTATTTAGAAAATGCGCGCAAAGATAGCCTGTCGTATTAGGTGAGTTACTTGGTTACAGAAAAGAACTATGGCGGAAGTACAGCCTTTTAATAGTGCTAAGGAAACGGGAAAAGTCTTGAAAGCTACAGCCGGTTCAATCCGGACTTCTTCAAGTTACAGTGACAGTTATTCTGATATTAGAATTTAAGTAGAAATAATAAGTTATAATTTAAAATTTAAGAAGTGTTTTTAAAAATAGGAAAATGTGATATCATTACATGTATTTCTGCCGTTTCATACCTCATGGTATAGTCGTCCACAAAATGAAAGGGACACATCTGTAACTCTGGTATATATAATTGAATCTTCATAAAACTAGTGTCGATGTTAAGAGCTCAAGAGGACAGGTTTATTCAGATCAAAAACTGATCAAGAGCAGTAAACCGAGTTAATTATCATAGTTAATTAACTGCTATCTCGAGATTTTTTCCATACTGACCGGAGATTTTCAATAATTGATCACTTTGCCTTTTTCTTATATTTGTATCAAATTCGATTACGGAAATTCGTAGAAGTTCTTTGAGATAATGTAATTTTTTTTGCGGAAAAGCTTCCCTAATTGAGCCAACCCAGTAGGAGATCATATTATATAAGTTTTAGCAGTTAATTGCAAAAAAGCAGCTTTTTTTCTGTGAAATTTGAAAAAATCTCCAAGGCGATCTAGATTGATCTTTGAACTGCATTCTTCTTCAAATTCTAAATACTTATGATTTTTGATTAAAAATTAGAGCATTTCAGGACTTTTTTAAAATTAAGTCCTATTTAATAGACACCGCCCTAAAATTTCATTAACACCTACAAAATGTTACGCTGAATGAAATGGGAGAGCATTTGATCTGTACAATTTTAGTGCGGAAGTGTCACCTAGATTGGTCAGAAGAATTCGTCACTGGTATTTTAACTCAATGAATGTATCAAGCTTTATTAAGGAGGAGATTTTACTTTTCAGACGGAACAATTTTTAATCCTCATAAATTCCCATTAAGCGGAAAAATTTTTTGTTAGCAATAAGATATATTACACACGTTTGCTAAAATGAGGTCCAAACAATATTTTAATCGTATCAATAGAATTAGTAAGTATTTAATGTTTAAGGTGCATATTAAAATTATAGAAATAGGATTTTAAATTGACAAGTTTAATTTCCTAAAGAGTTATTTGATTGATAAGAACTGGGTTGATATTTATTACAGTGAAACTATATTTGAAAATAATTATTTTTACTGTTCCTATGCAGAAAAATAAAACAAAAAAATTTTCATTAACCGTGTTTATAATGATTATTAAAACTCAGTAGCTGTGAAGAAATTGGACCAGTAAAGGCAAAATATAAATACTAATATACGGCCCCTCAAAAGTGGGCATTATTTACCTGTCAAAATTAAAATTCATAATTATTTTGTAAATATTTCCGGAATCTATTACCAGATACTAGCTGTTATACCACCATGACTTCGTGTGCAGAGAATTTGAATTATTCTTTTTTTAATTTGGAATGTAAATGTTTTTGTTACTTTGAAAGGGAAAGTAAAGGTTCTGATGGAGATAATACAAGACGGACGGCTGACAGGGTGTACTGTACATGTATGCTATTATAGTTATATGGTGTTTATCTATTTCTTTTATACCACATTCTTGCACGGATGTAGGGTTGTAGAGGCTGGACACACGTGAACACCACATATAGTGCCCATGGGAAAATATGCGTTTCCAAATGCCCATGCCACTTTCAGTATCTGCCCCTAGACCTGGCAAGCCTGACATTTTAAAGGGATTTAGGCCTCTTCTGAACTGAGATATTAATCCTTCAGCATTGGAGGCGTGGAATTAAAATACTCTCATCTCCATATATCAGTCACCAACAGTAGCTTTCATGACGTTTGGACCTTAGTGTATGTTTACATTAATGTGCCCATTGTAGTCTCAGTATATACAGTTTTGTTTTAGTAGTATTGGCACTGGCATTGTCTCAGCTTGTCGGAAGGTGCCCCAACAATTCTAAGATATGTTGAAGAGCTCTACAATTATATGATGTTTCACTTGTTAATGCGCCCATTACCATTATCCTACAGATGGATATTCTATATTTCCTCACTGAGAAAATTCACAAAACTTATCAGAGAATAATTCCACTAACGTCATTGGATCACTGTGTAACCCGCATTTGAAGCTGAAATGCTACATTCTTAGACCAGGTGTAAAGTCTCCTTTGTGGTTAATGGTCAAGAAACATTATTTTCTTATATTAACTTTAACACTAGCTTGAAACCCACTTTTGAAACAGTAATTTATTGAATTTATTTCTAAAGATAAAAAGAAACATTTAGAAATTACATTACAAAAGAAATATTTTTAAACTATAACAATCAAACATTTCATTAGTACAGAATTAATAGCATCAAAAGATCCATTTCTGGTCTTTAGAAATGGCATAAAAATAATTTGTTGTCTAATAAAGATTTCAGAGTTATTATTGGCAAAACGATAAGCAATGAAACTTAAAGCGGCTAATGCTTCGTTATTTTAAATTAATATCAAGACTAATTAACTCGAAAGTTTAAAATAGCACCTTGTGGTATGGGAGATTTCATGTCACTTCACCCGTTTAGGAGGAGTTCTTGTGACCGACCAATCGACCGACAGACAGACAGATACATTATAGGCTGTTTTATAAATATTTTATAAACATAAGCAAAATTTTCAGAAATAAATATAAATCCAGTTCAAAATCTAATACGTTTCCTAGCAGAAGTAGGTATAAATTTACGTCATTTCAAATCGTCTGCACGTAAATTTAAAAAAATTAATAAAAAATTGAATGAAAAATGTCACAGAAATAATATTAATATCATTTGAAAAGGTAAAATTTGTATATTTAGACGGTATAAAAATAATTTGTATCAGACAATTTGTTCAAGTTACAATTGAATGAAATGTACGTGATAGTTAATTTTTAAAATAATTTATTCCACATGTTTTCTATGACTTCTAGAAGGATCACGTGTGAGTAGATTGAAAAGCCAAAATCTTACATCGCATTAATTGCAGAGTCAATGGAGCTTTTAACTATTTTTTAATCTGATCCAAAAGCAAGGTAATTTAACTGACAGTTTCACATAGCCTATGTCCGTTCTCGGGTTTTCAAGCTACAACTCTGCCAATTTCCTTAAATCGGTTTTTTTGTGGTTTGTCGTGACCAACAAACAGACAGACAGACAAGAGGAACAAGACGGACACTGCATTTAGTATATTACTAAAGCTCTTACCCCGCGACCATTATTGCGAAAGATTTGAATTATTCTTTTTTTAATTCACGAATGTAATGTTTTTTGTGCATTTGAGGAGAAAGTAAAGTTCTGAAGGAGATAATGTACTTAGGGTGGACGGCTGACAGAGGTGTACTTTCTTACATGTATGCTGATATAGTTATGTAAATTGTTCTAATATACTTTTGTATACCACATTATTTGCACGGATATAGAAGGGTTGTGTAGACTGGACACGTGAACACGCCATATATAGTTGCCATAGCCACGAAAATATGGTTTTCAAATGTACATCTATACTTTCAGTATCTACAGCCTGAGCCCTGGCAAATGACATTTTTAAAGGGATTTTGTTGCCTTCCTGAACTGAGATGATAAAATCCTTCAGCATTATCGGAAGGCGTTAAAATACTCTCTTTTCTCCCTATATCAGTCATATCGTTAGCTTTCATGACGTTTGGACATTGGTGTGTAATTTGCGACCGTGTGCCATTGCGCAGACTCAGGCATATCGAGGTTGCATTATTAGCGAATACCAGCACACCATGCTCTCAGCTTGTCCCGGAAGGTTACCCCTCACAATTCTAAGATGTTGAAATACAGTATGATGTTCCTTATTGCCCATTACCGTATCTGGATGGATGTTCTAGCAATACCTCACTGTGAAAGTTAAACAAAACACCAGAGAATGAATTCACTAACGTCATTTGTATCACTGTAAGCATTAAGCTGTAAAATACTTACCACAACTTGGAAGCCAGGTGTAAGAGTCTCTTTATTTATGGTCAAATGATCTTTTTCTTATGTAATTTAACACTGGCAAAAGCCGCGCATATGATGATAATTTGAAAGGCAGATTTGTTTCTATAAGAATGAAAGATATTGTTAGAAATTACGTTAAAAATATTTTTCTATAGCAATCGGAGAAAACATTTCATGTAATGAATTAATAGCATTAAAAGATCATTTCTAGTCTTTAAAGGTAACATAAATATAATTATTGTCCATAAGATTTCCAAGTTATTGTGAAAAACGTCTAAACATTAGGCTTAAAACTGGCTAATGTTCGTTAATTAATTAAATATCTTAAAATTAATTAACTCTAGAGGTTGAAATAGCACCTTTATGACTTAAAATATGCTGGGTATGCCATTATTGTAAATTTTCACGTCTTCCTACGTTCCACCGTTTGGGAGGGAGATCTGCCGACCGACCGATAGACCGACAGACAGACAGATACATGCCGCATACTTGCTTATTTTATGGATACTTATAAGTATAAAACAAAATTTTTTCAGAAACAAAAGGTAAGTGGTTCTAAAGTCTAACCATTTCCCTAGCAAATGGGGAGTAGCTATAGAATTTGCGTTATTTTTAAAATCGTCTGCACGTAAAACTTTAAAATTAATAAAATTGAATGAAAAATGTCACAGAAATAAAATTAATATCATTAAAACGGTACAATTTTTTATCTTTAGATGGTATAAATATAATTTGTATCGGACAGTTTTGTTCCGAAGTTATACAGCGGAAAAAAGGTTACGTGATAGTTGATTTTCAATTTATTCACATGCCGTTTACTTACATTCCTGAAATATCACATGATGATTTATTGAAAATAAAAATCTTCATCACTTAGATCAAGTCGACTTTCTTGCTTTGTTAACTGGCCTTTTTAATCTGTAAGTCAAAAATAATTAATTTAACGTGATTTCATATTATATGGTTCTTGGGTTTGAAGCTACAACTCTGTCAATTTCATCAAATGGTTTGAGTAGTTGAATTCGTGAAAGCAACAAACGAACAGACAGACAGACAGACACACTTTCGCATTTATTTATATTACTAGCTGTACCCACACGACTTCGTGCGCGAAAGAATTTGAATTATTCTTTTTTTTTAAATTCAAGAATTATATGTTTTGCATTTGAGGAGAAAGTAAAGAAGTTCAGCGGAATATTACTTAATTGAACTGGCTATTAGGGGTGTACTGTACATGTATGCTGATATAGTTATGTAAATTGTTTTATCTATTATACTTTTTGTATACCACATTATTTGCAAGGGATGTAGGGGATTTGTGTGGGTGGGACACACATGGTGCCACACCATATATAATTGCTTATTACAGAAAATATGGTTTCTCAAATGTACATCTGCACTTTTAATCTGCCTAGACACAATGATGACATTTTTTAAAGGTTGTGCCATACAGACTGAGATGATATGACGGCATTTATCAGGAAGCGTGGATTAAAATACTCTCTCATCCTTATCAGTCCATAACGGTAGCTTTCATGACGTTTGGACGGTGTGTAATTTGCGACCATTGTACCCATTCAGGTAGTCTCGGTAGTACCGAGGGTTGCGTTTAGTAGTATTGGCACACCGGCAAATCTCAACATCGGAAGGTTGCCCACAGCAATTCCTAAGATGTTGAAAGAGCTCCACAGTATATGATGTTCCTTGTTAATGCCCATTACCGTATCTACAGATGGATGTTCTGTAACTACCTCACTGTGAAAGTTACACAAAACATCAGAGAGGAATAATTCTTATAACGTCATTGGATCACTGTGTGACCTGCATTTACAAGCTGCAAATGCTACGACAGGAACCCGGAGTGTAAAGTCTCCTTTGTAAGTTAATGGTCAAAGAAAGCAATACTTATATTAACTTTAACACTGGCAAAGAAACCCCACTTGCCAGAGTAGTAATTTGATTTATTTCTATAAGAATAAAAGAGCTTGTTAGAATTACGTTACCAAAATATTTTTGACCTTAATAACAATCAGGAGAAAACATTTCATCCGCAATACATACAGAATTAATAGCATCAAAGATCATTTCTGAAAAGGTCTTTAAAATGGCATAAAATAATTGTTGTCTAAGCCAAAGATTTCAGTTATTGGCAAAAAACGATAAGCAATAGGCTTAAAAGCGGCTAATGTTCGTTATTTAATTAAATGAAACTAATTAACTCTGAAAGTTTAAGAGCCGCTTTACCTTGTATAGTAGCAAATTTCATGTCATAACGTTCACCACGTTTAGGGAGGAGTTCTTGACAGCCAACCAATCGACCGACAGACAGACGGATACGTAATTTCTGCCTTGTTTTATAAATATTTGCAAAACATAAGCAAAATTTTCAGAAATAATATAAATCAGTTCAAAATCTAACCGTTTCCCTATGGAAGTATACACGATTTGCGTCATTTCAAAATCATTCTACGTAAAATTTAAAATTAATAAGGAATTGAATGAAAAAATGTCACAGAAATAATATTAATAACTTTCATTTGAAAAGGGTAAAATTTGTATGCTAAGACGGGTATAAAAATAATTTGTATCGGATGTTTCCAGGGGTTACAGTGGATAAAGATTACGTGATAGTTGATTTTAAAACTAAATTTATTCAAACATGTTTCGCATTCCTGAAGGATCACGTGACAGTAGAGATCCTTGATCCTTAATCATATGTATAATAATAAATACGAGAAGTGTGTCTGTCTGTCTGTCTGTCCTGTTTGTTAAGCTTTCCATTAAACCACAAAACCGATTTGGATTAGAAAGTGAGTTGTAGCTTGAAACCCGGAACGGACATGCATTTATGTAAATCCACGTTAGATTAATTATTTTTTGACTACAGATTAAAATAGTTAACAAGAAACCTGACTCCGCGATTCGCGATGAGATTTTATTTTCTCAACTGTCGTGATCCCTTTGAAGATGCAAAAACAATAAATTATTTTTTTAAATCAACTATCACATCCATTTTCCTTGTAACTTCAGATAAATTATCCACGATACAATACTTTTTATACCATCTTAAAGATAAAAATTTTACTTTCCAATGTAGTTTTATTTGCTTGACATTTTTCTTTTTTCAATTTTATTAATTTTTTGTTTACATTGGTGATTTTGGAAATAACACAAATTACCTACTTCGCTGCTAGAAACGGTTAAGACTCTTTTGAACTAATTTATCTTTTGTTTCTGAGAGTTTTGCTTATGTTTATAAGTATCTATAAAACAAGGCAAATTACATGTTAGTATCTGTCCTGTCCACCGGTCGATCGGTCAGTCTGGGAACTCCTTCTAAACGAACGGTAGCAACCTTGAAATTTACACACAAGGTGCTTATTTTCAAGATTTCAGAGTTAATTGGTTCTAAGATATTTAATTAAAATGACGAATTTAGCCGCTTTTAAACTATTGCTTGTTTTTTATAATAGCTTCCGAAATCTTTATTAGTGTATGACATACTTACATTTTAAAGGACCAGAAAATGATCTTTTTAATGCTAGTAATTACGATGAAATGTTTTTCTCTGATTGTTATTAAGGTTTAAAATATTTTGTATGTAATTTCTAACGTCTTTTTATTCTTATAGGAAATAAATTCAAGCAGGAACTCTTTTCTTTTTGGAGCTTCTACCAGTGTTAGAACAATATGAAAATATTGCTTTCTTTGACCATTAACAACAATGGGACTTTACACTTCCAGTTTCCTGTTGTCCCCTTGCGTTTGCAGCATTTAATGCGATTACGGAGATACAATGACGTTATTGAATTATTCTCTTGATGTTTTGTTTAAATTTCGGTGAGGTATTACTGCCTCCATCTGTGGAGTACGGTAATGGGCGTTAACAAGAGACATCATATACTGGCAGAGCTCTTCAACATCTTAGGAGTCAAGGTTTTGCCTTCCGACAAGCCAGTTAGATACCGAGGAATTAACGACAGTACTACTAATACGCAACCCTCGATATATGAGACTGCCAGTAGCACACGGTCGCAAATTACACACAAGGTCCAAACGTTGTAAGCTATTGTTATGACTGATATGGAAGAGTATTTAAATTCACGCCTTCCATTAATAGTACTTGAAGGATTTATCATCTCAGTTCAGAAGGCAACAAATCCCAACTTTCAAAATGTCATTTGCCAGGCTCAGGGCAGATACTAGGAAAGATGTACATATGGAAAAACAATATTTTCGCATGGTACACATGGCGTGTTCACGTGTCCAACCCACAACCTCTATCCCATATGTAATGCTTGGTACACAAAAAACATATTAGAATAGATAAACAATTTACATAACTATCAGCATTACATACGGTACACTCTAACCAATCCGAATTAAGTATTATCCAACCGTCAGAACTTTTTCTTTCCCCTTCAAAATGCAACAAAACATTTACATTCGTGAATTAAAAAAAGATTAATTCAAATTCTTGCTTGCACAGTCACGCAGGTAACAACTAGTAATATAATAAATCACGAAAGTGTGTCCTGTCTGTCTGTTTATTTAAGCTTTCCACGACCAAGTTCCACAAACCGATTTGGATGAAAATTAGCAGGTTGTGAACCGAGAACGGACGCTTAAAATTTCGGTGAGAAATCACGTTATTAATTATTTTTTTGACTACAGATTAAAATAGTTAACAAGAAAACCCATTGACTCCACGATTCCGCGATGAAAGTTTTTTATTTTTCATTCTACTGTCACGTAGATCCCCTTCAGAATGCGAAAATGTGATGATTATTTTTAAATCAACTATCACGTAATCTTGCATAACTGGAACACATTATCCGATACAAATGCGCATACCATCTTAAAGATAAAAAGAATTTTTACCTTTTCAATGATAATAAGGTTTTATTTCTGTGACATTTTCTTTCAATTTTAGTAATTTTTTTTTAAATTTTACGTACGAGACGATTTTGAAATAACCTGGGAGATTGCCACCTATGCTAGGAACGGTTAGCTCTTTTAATTCAATTTATCTTTTTTTGTTTCTGAAGGTTTTACTTATGTTTATAAGTATCTATAAAACAAGGTGAAATGCATGTATCTGTCTGTCTGCCAGTCGATCGATTGGTCACAAGGAACTCCTTCTAAACGGTGAACAGCAGAATTACACAAGGTGCTATTTTCAAATTTCAGAGTTAATTAGTTCTTAAAATTATTTAATTAAAGTAACAGACATTAGCCGCTTTTAGGCCTATTACTTGAACGTTTTTTTTTATGATAACTTCCAGTCATTTATTAGACAACAATTATTTTTATGCCATTTTAAAGACCAGAGAATGATCTTTTTAATGCTATTAGTACATTGCGAATGTTTTTTTTCTCTGGTATTGTTGATGGGTTTAAAAATATTTTTTGTAACGTAATTTCTAACGTCTTTTTATTCTTATAGAGAATAAATTCAAACGGGAATTACTCTTTTCGCGCGCAGAACTACTATGAGTCATTAAAGGTTAATGTAGAGTATTGCTTTCTTTGACCATCAACAACAAAGAAGATTACATTTTCAGTTCCCTGTTAATGCGTAGCATTTGCAACTTTTTTAAATGCCGATTTACTGATGATCCAATGACATTGACAAATTATACTCTCTATGTTTTTGTTTAACTTTCACAGTGAGGGTATTACAGAATATCCATCTGTAGATACAGTAATAGATAACAAGGAACATCATATACTATGACTCTTCAACATCACCGTTGTCAGGGCACCTTCAGACAAGTGAGATTAGATACCAGGTGTAGTGGTACTATAATACACCAATCGATATACAAGTTCACAATGGCACACGGTCGCAAATTACACACCAATGTCAAACGTCAATACTACTATTGCATGACTGATATAGGGAGAGAAAGTATTAATACCACGCCTTCCGATAATGCCGAAGGATTTATCAATCTCAGTTTAGAAACATGGAAGTACTTTAAAATGTCATTTTACCAATCAGGGCCGTGCAGAAAGTGGCAGATCGCATTTTGGAAAAAACAAACCTTTTCGCATGAACAGCTGCGTAGCGTGATCACGTGTCCAACCCACACAACCTCTACATCCGTGCAAATATTGGTATACAAAAGTGTAATGGAATGAATAAAACAATTTTACATAACTATATAGCCCTTTTTAATTTTTACTCCTGTCATTCGATCAGACAGTAATATCTCCGATAAGAATTTTTACGTTATAACAGAAACGCAACAAAACATTTACATTCGTAGATTAAAAAGAATAATTCGATTCTTCGCACGCACAGTCCCTTGGTAACAACTAGTGAAAAATAAAATCTTCATCGCGAATCAGGTCAATGGGCTTTTCTTTGTTAACTATTTTACCCCAATCTGGTCAAAATAATTAATTTAACGTGATTTCACTAGCCTATATCCGTTCTCGGGTTTCAAGCTACAACTCTACCAATTTTCATCCAAATCGGTTTTGTGGTTTGGTCGTGAAAGCAACAAACAGACAGACAGACAGACAGAAGACAGACCAGACAGACAGACACACACTTTCGCATTTATTATTAAGGTTAAGGGATGCATTTGATTTTTTTGGATACCAGCGTTATAATTTCTCAAACTTTTACTCTATGCCAAAAATTTTACTATTACAATTCTTTCTGTTTTCTACAGTCGTGTTTATTTAAATTATTAATTTTTTATTTATGAATTTTTTCGACTTTATGCAAAAAATAATAATTGTTCTTTTGGTGAGTGAAAATGAAATCTATAATACTTTCTGAGATATCGTACAAAGTTCTAAAATTCATTTAGCATAGGAAAACCATTTTAAAACCCTTAGGTCTCGAAATTTTAATCAAAACTCTATAAAAAAAAAAATTTTGAGATACTAATTTTGGCAGGGGAGTCAAATTCAGCGTAAAAAAAGAATTACTTATGCGTAATTGAAGGAAATTCGAGATCGCAGTTAATTAACTATCTTAATTAATTCAGTTAATCAGTTTTTTTATCGAATAAATCCACTGTCCTCATGAGCCTTAACATCGATACTTGTTTTGTAGAAGATTCAATAATATATACAGAGTTACAGAGATGTATTCATTTGTAGACTGACTGTACCACATTTATTCAACGATACAAAAATATCTCAAATTAGATTTTTTTATAGTTTTATTTTCATATTATTTATTTTTGTTTTGAAACTCGAGTAATTGAACTCATTGTCATTATTTACGACTGAAAAGTGCTTCCTAAAATACTTTCTAGAGCCTTAACCCCGCCTAATTATATTACGATTAATACGTAAGGTGACTATGGGTATTAATATGCTGTATGAGGGTTTTGGAGCGCGGTGAAAAGTCTGTTCGGCCAGATGTTATGAAAAATTTGGCTTGTATACCTTCTTTCAACTACGGGGTATCAATTTATGAAAAAAAGTTTCCAATTTCGCCACTAATGGCAATATGGTGCTGTCACATTCAGTTGAGCTGGTCAAAGAATTGGGAAAACTTCAGTCATAAACCCTGCTTCAAGTGCCTTGGATACCATCTGGGCGATTGACTGCAATGAAAACAGTCTATACTGCTTTAAATGTGGTGAAAGAACATAAGTAGCAATGCACTCTCACTGTCAGTCTGTATAAGTGTATAAGGTTCAATGAAAACAAGTTCCCAGAAAGGTTGATGTTAATCACTTAAACCCCTAGTAATTCTAGTTGCTGTACATGTCACCAATTTAGACATATCTCAGACATAGTATGAATAATTTTATATCTCATGCATTCGCGTATTTTACACAGTAGTTGCATAAGTCAAAAGGCTACCTGGCAATAATTTTAAGACTTCGGAATCTGAAAACATTGATATTGCGCTTGTTCAAGTCCATTCTATTTCAAAGGAACACTTCCAGGTTTCCTTCGTCTGCAAATTTTCTACTGCCATTTTTGAGACAAAGCAGCCAGTATCATCAGAAGTATAAACATTTCAACCTTCCTAGATCTGTATCTAAGTTATAATTTGGTTACAGTGCATGACGATTGATAAATTATCTTATTTTTGTCTCATTATATTTTGAGCCCTTCAAAAAATATTGATTCTGATTTACAATCAACCAAGTTTTTCTCAAAATACCCTACTATAATAGACTGAATTCTGGGCCATGGATGCAAATAGCGAATCTGAAACTTGGTACGAGATCTATCCTTCTGACTCAGAGGGTACTAAACTCACTGAATTCATCAGCTCTCACTTTAACCTTTTATTAACCGTTTGGAGATTACGCACGTTTTCGGCACATAAAAGCAGAAGCGCGATAGCGCTCGCCACTCAAACGGTTAATATGAGGGACTGCGGTCCCACTTTTTGTGGAACTCAAAGGGGTCTAGTTACATTGATGTTACAGTGGTTGGAACTGATTTGCTGGAAGATGTTTCCTTTTGACATGCCCTAACTACAGATCTCTTTTCCTACCACAGAAACAATCGTTTGAAATTCTACTAAAACCCTGTTTATTCTGCCACAGATAATAGAATTCCTTTCTTTAACCTTAAATGCACTTGAACTGGAAACTTTTTTGCAATACTTCTAAACTCATGCTGTCAAATTTGTGTGATCTCATTGGTTCCTGCGAAAATCTTTGCACCATCTTGCACGACGAACTCATTTCCAATTATTCAATTCATGTAAGATATCCATTTCCGATTAAAAAAAGCAAGGAAAGCATAAAGGTTCCTTGGTGGACAAGCAGGAACTCAATTGCACATAAGGAAACTTGTATAAATGGTCTGGAGATTCAGAATGCAAAATGTTGTTATTAAAAAATCTACAGAGACAAATATCAAGGTTAAAATAAATATAGCAGAAACTTTGGATACGAAAATAAACTCTTGGAAGGGAGTTTTGGATTAATGTAAATAATGTGGAAGGTATGTACCTTTGGAATCAAACAGAGCTTTCAGAGAAAAGAAGGTTGAGGTCAGCAGGTGCTCTTCACTGTGGAAATGTGACGAATTCTTGGAGGGAGACTATCGATGAGGTTTTTGCATGATTTTTTCCACAAGGAGTTGTGAGAGCGATGAACAAATACGGCATGATTCTCTTTTCAATAGCACCACAGCCAGTAGTCCCCTTTTTACTCTTTGTAGAATTGAGTGCTGTTGTTTTGCAAACTGATGCCAAAAATCTCAGCCTGACTCTGTTTCTAATAAGAGTTGTTAAAATTTCCTCAAATGTATACTCACCTTCTCTTGAAAGTTTTAACTCATTGCAGCAACTCAATACCTTTCCACGCTATTTGGAAAGGGCTAGAATTATCTGGATTCAAGAAATAACGATGTCCGTTTTCCCCAGTTTTGGACAATCTAAGATGTATTAGTCTTTATCATCCTTGGGCAAATTAACTCTTGAAAAGCTCATTGTAAATAAAGTGACTTGACATCTACATCTTCGCACAATTCAAGTCAGTTTGGTTTTATTACCTCAAAGTGCACTAGGGACACTTTGATGCATAACACAGAAATTTTTTAAATGTTAAAGAGAAAACTTTTTTACAGCTCTTGCATTTTCTTAGATATCAAGGCACTTTCATTAACGCCTGGTGGCCCTATTCTGGATCTTTTAAGAAGTGCTAACATCCCTGGTAATTTTCTATTATTTCTTAGCTTCTTAAGAACCAGAACATACAACCTTATCTTTGGGTCATTTACTCAAAGGAAGCCTTTACAAGGATGTCCTCAAGGGATCTGTTTCGAGCCTTTACTCTGGAATATCATTTATCCAATAACTTATTGGACAAGTTTCAACTTTCTTGTTGTGAAACGATATTTTCTCTCCGACGATTTACTTCTATGCTTTGCTTTCAAGGAAGAGACTCTTCAAGATAATAACAGAGGAAACTCAACGCATTCTTGATTTTGTTTCAAGAGTTGGGCTAGAAACATATGATTAGGTTTAACGCCAACAAGTCAAAGTTTATATGCTTGGATGGGAGAGAAAGCAATACATTTACTAGGTACTCTTACCCTTAATGGAATTCCCCTTTGTTTCATTGAAGGAATTAAAATACCTAGGCGTTATCCTTGATGTTATTTGAAACAACATATCTTGTACTATCTAAAAATATGAAAATATTCTTTTTTGGGCTAAATAGAGTTACTGAAATACTTTTGGATTCAAGTCCAACGTAACACCCTTCATCTAACAGTGTTATTTCCCTTTTATTTGTTGTATTTCACAAATCTGGGGCTTTCTTTGAAAAGAAATTAATTACCGGCTTTTACGGAAATGCAAAGAAGAATTCTCCTCAAGTTATTTCTAGATCGTACGATATCCCTATATAAGAAATATTTTACTTCTCTCGGCTTTTCCTCCCTAATGACATCTTTATTGTTCCTTAATAGGAGTTCAAGGTGCGGCCTGTATCGTAATAACCAAGACGTCTGCTTGCCTGTTTTCTACCTCACTTACCCACTTCTGAAGGGTCTCTATTAATTTAGTTGGACATACCAAAATGTAAAGACAACAGTCGTGTGCTTTACAAGATGGTAGTAGATCAACAGTAAGGTTGGTCTTGCGTTTGTAGTTTTCAGACCATATTGTGAAATTGAAGTACACCAGTTTAGAATGAGACAGATACAGTGTTTCCAGGTGGAATTACTCCTGCTGTGCCCAAGCTGATAATTGTCGCACCTACCCTTAAGAGCACTTTCCTCAATTTCTTAATTTGCAGCGACTCTCTTTCTTCTTTATATTACCCTTAAGTGTATTACTTCAAATGACTCATTGTTAAAACTCAAACCAACCTAGAATTTCCTTCAAGGCAGAGGTGTACAGATCTTCTTCTCTCTCTTTTGTTCGAGGTCATATAGGAATTTGTAGCAGTAGACATTACTGATTGGCTTACCAAAGGGCGACTAAACTATTTCATCCCTATGAAATTGCTTGCCAAAATCATACAAAAAAGTGTTTTCAAAACACGTTATTTCTCCAATGCGGAATATACTTTATCAAATTTCTCATAATGTAAAGTCCACAAGAATTTTTTCCCTTCCATTCATGGACGTTTCTCATCCATTTCGTTCTTAATTTCAGAATTACTCAATTTCTCACTGGACATGGAAACTCAAAGCCTATCAAAACGATTCAGATTTATCTCATTACAAGACTTGTGTTCCATAGTGGAGATTCAAGAGATGTCATCCACTTGATACTTTCCTGCTCTAAATTCACTCCCTTCAGATGTTTACTCATCAGCACTCAAAGAACAATTTTGCATGGCCTCTTTCTCACTGGTCCAAGAACAAAACTTTG